>SJXQ01000210.1:45579-72401 GCA_006408695.1 Aepyceros melampus | reverse complement strand
AAGTTGTACTTTTCTAAGAATTTGTCCATTTCTTCCACGTTGTCCATTTTATTGGCATATAATTGCTGATAGTAGTCTCTTATGATCCTTTGTATTTCTGTGTTGTCTGTTGTGATCTCTCCCTTTTCATTTCTAATTTTATTGATTTGATTTTTCTCCCTTTGTTTCTTGATGAGTCTGGCTAATGGTTTGTCAATTTTATTTATCCTTTCAAAGAACCAGCTTTTGGCTTTGTTGATTTTTGCTATGGTCTCTTTTGTTTCTTTTGCATTTATTTCTGCCCTAATTTTTATGATTTCTTTCCTTCTACTAGCTCTGGGGTTCTCCATTTCTTCCTTTTCTAGTTGCTTTAGGTGTAGAGTTAAGTTATTTATTTGACTTTTTTCTTGTTTCTTGAGGTATGCCTATATTGCTATGAACTTTCCTCTTAGCATTGCTTTTTTTTTTGTCATTTAAATAAAGTTGATTTTATTTTTGTTTATTTTTTTGTTTCTGTCTGAAATTTTATTTATTTATTTATTTATTTTTGCTTTACAGTACTGTATTTGTTTTGCCATACATTGACATGAATCAGCCAGGTGTAGAGTTAAGTTATTTATTTGACTTTTTTCTTGTTTCTTGAGGTATGCCTGTATTGCTATGAACTTTCCTCTTAGCATTGCTTTTATAGTGTCCCACAGGTTTTGGGTTGTTGTATTTTCATTTTCATTCATTTCTATGCATATTTTGATTTCTCTTTTGATTTTTATAATGAGGCATCATTATTTTGTGATGAAGATTTCTCAGGTCCTGCCTTCCTAGAAATTGTGCAGTTTGTCTTGGTATATTGAGGTGTGCTTGGATTTTGACATTATTAGTATGCTGATGTGGAATAAATTATCCAATGGAGCCTTTTTAGCAAGTAAACTATCTGAAACACATTAAAAATCAGACAATAGAACAACTTCTGAAAATCAAAAATAAATGCAGAAGTTCCACTTATAAATGCTTTCTTAACCTGTTTCTTACCCTTAGTGAAATTTTGTTTAATTCTTTGCATATATAACCAGCATCTCATCCTCTGCCAAACTCTTCTATTGCCTCAGTCTTTTCCAGCATCAAGGTCTAGGATAAGATGATTAGATAGCATCACTGAATCAATGGACATGAGTTTGAGCAAACTCTGGGAGATTGTGAAGGATAAGGAAGCCTGGCATGCTGCAGTCATGGGGTCACAAAGAGTTGGACATGACTTAGCGACAGAACAAAAACAAATTAATTAGTATACTTGATTAATTTTCCAACTGCAGCAGATTTAAGCAATAGTTTGGAAGTGAAGGTAGATGAATGGATGGTGGGCATGTTTCTGTCTCAGAGGATATTATTTCTTAAATTTGAGTCTGCAAGCCTCCCAGGAATCCATGGATAGAATTCATCATGCTCATGAACTTGGATGGGAAGAAAATTACATGATTTTTAGTAATCTTGCCCCTTATTATCAATGGCTATATAAATTTGGGAATGTATTTTCTCCCACTGTAAATGTAGGCACAAACCATAGCTATATCATTAAAATGGGTGCCCTAGTCACCAACAGAGATGATGGCTATTTTCATATGACTTTACTGTTGTGTAGATCTACCTAAAGATCCGCTACTCTCATCATTAGGGAAGAGATGATCTGGAAGTAGATGTATTGTACCATGGCTATCCTTCGTATTTTGGTAGCTCTTTTCTATAGTACTTTATTTTGTTATCTTTGTACTTACTGTGTACATGTTAAAATATTCTGAGAAGGGGTTAAAAGGATTCACTTCAAATACACTTTCCTTCTCTCTCTCTCTGAAGCAAAGAGAATAGTTTGTCTCTTTATATTTGCTGATTTGCTTCTCATGTTTTACCTGACATAATTATTTTGTTATATATTACTGAACTTTGAGGCAAACAATAAAAAAGTGAATGTCAGTTTTTCCAAAGATTTCTTATCTGTAAAACAAACCTCAGCTATGTCTTGCAGTGCAAGCTAATCTTCATGTCTTGTAACTGGAAGTTACACCAATACTGTGGGCAATTAATAAACTTCACATCAGTATTCATACATTGCTGTGTCATCATTTTACAATAAACTAGTGTAATCTGAGAAATCAGAAATTTTGGTTAAAATCATGCATTCTTTTTTTTATTTAGGGTGACTTAAAAGATGAATTGGAGAAGGCAATTGCACCCCACTCCAGTACTTTTGCCTGGAAAATCCCATGGGCGGAGGAGCCTGCTAGGCTGCAGTCCATGGGGTCGCTAAGAGTCGGACACGACTGAGTGACTTCACTTTTACTTCTCACTTTCATGCATTGGAGAAGGAAATGGCAACCCACTCCAGTGTTCTTGCCTGGAGAATCCCAGGGACGGGGGAGCCTGGTGGGCTACCATCTATGGGGTCGTACAGAGTCGGACACAACTGAAGCGACTTAGCAGCAGCAGTAGCAGCAAAAGATGAATAATACAGAGAAGTATATAACAAACTTTATTACTTCCACTATTTAGAATTGTTAGCAAATAAATATTTTCATTATATTTGCTCCAAGTCTTTTGTTTATAAAAGAAATAAAAATTGCAGATAAGTGCAGATTCCCCTTTAATCACTGAGTCACTGTCTCTAAGACTTATTCCCATTCCCTTCTTAACCACTGTCCTAATTTGTGTACTTCCCAGTATATACACACATGCAAACACACACACTGTACAGTATTATTTTTGTGAGTGTGGTTTTTAATGTACCATATATAGCAAAAGGTAAGTATTAACATATTCTGTACGTATAGTTTAAGGACATAGCTTTCTTCCACTTTTAATATCTTTGTTTTGAGACATGTTCATGAATATTTCCTTTAATAGAATTATTGTCAAAAATGATGAATGTTCATATATCCTTCTAATTTTTCCAACCTGGGCCATTATGGACATATCCCATAGTGTACATTCTCTGTCTCCTATCAGTAGACCTTTACGTTGTTTCCAGGTTTTCACTGTTGTGAACGGTGTTGAAGTGAACATCTTTCCACAAATCTCTTGCTGCCTAGATGCCCTCTTACCAGACCTTTTTAGTTAGTGTACATTCTTGTCTCTTTTTCATTATGATGCACTGAAAAACATGGAGCTGAAGATGGAAAGGATGGCTTCTATTTTCCATGACTGTTCCTCAAACCGCAGTCCACATTCTGGCTTCTCACACAAACAATTCACCCACACAACTCACCTTTCATCTTCTCTGTGCTGTTTTATTCTCTGTATATACCCACCATTCGAGGATATTGTTTGGTACTAAAATTCATCAAATATAATCCAAAGTGTAAGGAAAAAAAAGGCTAGAAATGATGTGATAGATAAAACAATATTATTTTAAGGTGTCTTCAAAGCAGTGCTTTGGGAATTAAATTTATATGAAAAAGATGATTTTTCTCCTCAAACTCCCATCACACTTAGCTATGCTGTGGGTGACTGTGGAGGGCACCGTGCCTCTGAGGCTGGAAGCACAGGCTGGCCATCCAGTAGGCAAGTCATAATTCTGGACTGGGCCATTAGAAAGACCACAGGAATGTCATTTCAACTTAGATTGTTTCCTTAACTGGAAAGGAAATGTTAATTTCAGTCTGGCAGTGCTGTAGTTATTGATGATAGAATAATGTATCTACTGGAAATCATTGGGTGTTTACTCTGTGCTAGGCACTGTTTTCAATACTTCCATGCATTTTCTCTCTTCATTTTTATGATTAAGTGAGATAATATATATGAAGCACTTTTTTGTGCCCTGAAATCACTAAAGAGGATACAGGCCATGTAAACTTCCAAGTTAAAAAAAAAGGTGACGGAAAAATTAAGTGACTTGTTCAAAGTCACGGAGCTGAGGAGTAACAAAACCACAGCTTGATCTCATGTATTTTAACTTCCAACTCAACATATTTTCCACTTGGCTCAATGGGTTATTTAAAATATCCCAGATAAATAAGTAGGTTTAAATTAGTGTAGAACCTTATTCTGAATTGTGAAAATATTGAAAAAATAAAAGAAACTTCACCCAGAAAAACATTCCTTATTTAAATAAAATTGTCCAAGTCAAAAAAGTAAGCAGAGGTCTTCTAACATGTGAGAGCTTACCATTTTGCAGACCATGTGTACTATTTTTTCAGGGAACTTTCCATGTAAGAACTAGTCAGGAACTTATTTTTGTCTTCAGCTCAGAATTTCTGCATACCAGTACATCTCTTTGTTGTGTTCTTAAGCGAGTACATTGCCCCCTGCAGAGACAGAGGGAAGCGGATTTACAGAACATTTATATTCAGAAATGTCTTCTGCAACAGTTTCCTTATATGTATCTAACAATCAGTGTAAAGAAGCAACATCACTAATTAAGAAGGGGAAATGTCAGCATTAAAAAATTACAAAACTTAGATTTGGGAATGATTTCATTTCTAAATGACAAGCAAAAGATTTTTCAGTGAAGGCTCCATGTTTTACTGCTTCCCCGACTTCATTTTCTCACTCAATTGCCTGTTTCCTTACACACTGCATGACAACTCAGATACCAAATTGTAGAAGAATATTTTCCATCTGCATTGCTTAGTTACTGATGTCATGAAATAGTCCTTAGGCTAGGATGACTACTGCTTAACTTTGAAGAACAAAATTACTATAACTGTACCATAAATGGGGCTGGATCAACCATGCCTTTGAAAATAAAATACATACATCCTGAAGACAGATGTCAGCTGCAACTGTACAATAAAATGCATACTATATTTCACTGATACCTTTTCATACTTTAACATGTCTCAATTGGAAGGCCTCTTACATTTGTTGGCATTTCATTGTTGGATTGGCAGTGTTTTTTTTCTAATTTAATAGTGGTTGTAAAAACATACTCATAATTATTTGATGTAATTGATGACATTTTAGATTAAATGAAATGCTAATACATAGTGTTTTACTTTTTGAGATATTGTTTTAAAAATCTCAGCCAAAGGCCACATTAAAATATAGCTCAGATTTCCATTTTGTATTTCCTTTACAAATTTCCAATGATAGGATAGAATCTTGGGAAAGTAAAAAATAAAATAATAATATAAAACAAACAACCAAATGTATTATCAAGGAGAAATTTTAGGCAGTGAATTTTCTTCATGTGTTTACTTTTAATTGAAACAAAAAATTACACTTCCTTGGGCTGAAATCAATTTGACTATAGGCTCTGATCCTTTCTTGTGATGATCACTCAAAGTAAAATTGATTTCCAATTCATTTTGCAAATCAAATCAATGCAAAGAAGAGTCAGGTAGTCAAACAATTTATTAAGTAATGTCACAGTTCAGAGCCCAGTAGTATAAGTGTATGGCAGCTATATGACTGATAGTCATTCACTAGAATGTGTGAGGCTGATGAAATTATCAAGGCCGTTATGGGACATGAGTGTGTACTTTCCTCCTGCAGGAAGTTTTCTTCACACCACTCTCACGGGCTGGAGAATCACTACCATCCAGTACCATGGGTTATGAACTAGGAGGCACCAACATACCTGGGGGACTTACGTGTGCTTGGCCCCACTCCTAGAATTTTGGATTCATTAGGTCTGGTGTAGGGCCCGCAGTTTGCATTTCCTAGAGGATCTGATGGTGCTGATACTCCTGGTCCCTAGGGATTATACTTGAGAGTCACTGGGCTAGTTATACAAAGACAGGACTTGGGATTTGTTGATCTGTAGTTTGGGTCTAATTGGCAACCAGATCACTTTCTTATAATTTAATATTCTTGTCTTTCAAACAAAAATAGTACAATTACATTTGTTTTGGCTAAACATGATACTGTGAATCAAATGAGGTAATGAATTTGAAAAGGTGCTTTGCAATATATAATACTCTAAATATGACAAGTTATCAGTAATATGCCCATTAAACGTGAGGATACTATTGTTTTCATACAAGTAAGCATATATCATCACTTATCTTTTCTTCTCCCTGATTCTTTTTCAGTAGAACTTCCAAGCTTTCCCTGGGTGGTACTGGGTGTATGGCCTCCGATAAGTCACTAGAAATTGTGGCAACTGTCTTAACACAAGATCTTATGTTTGTGTTATGGTTAATTAGCCTCCTCTGCCCAGTATTTCCTTCAAGTAGTTTCAGATCTAGAGTTATTTCTGTGGACTTCCCCATTATTTCTTCACATAAATAACCTACTTGTTACTCAGTAGAGTACTCTGGTAGCAAGAGTAGTATAGAAATAAGCCTTCTCTTGATCTCAGAATTTTATGTACTTTCAATCAAACAACATGAAATGTAATGAGATAGAGGTGTAAAATTTCATTCAAGTGTTTCGAAAACCTCTCTGCTTGTTTTAAAGAAGTTTCTTCATCCCTTCCCCAACCTATCTCTGAATCTTAGTACTAGCTTGTTCCATAAGAAATTGTGTGGATCTAACTAGAAATCACTGAAGATGGTGATTGATGAAATTAAAAGACACTTACTCCTTGGAAGGAAAGTTATGACCAACCTAGACAGCATATTAAAAAGCAGAGACATTACTTTGTCAACAAAGGTCCGTCTAGTCAAGGCTATGGTTTTTCCAGTGATCATGTATCGATGTGAGAGTTGGACTGTGATGAAGGCTGAGTGCCGAAGAACTGATACTTTTGAACTGTGGTGTTGGAGAAGACTCTTGAGAGTCCCTTGGACTGCAGGGAGATCCAACCAGTTCATTCTAAAGGATATCAGTCCTGAGTGTTCTTTGGAAGGAATGATGCTAAAGCTTAAACTCCAGTACTTTGGCCACCTCATGCGAAGAGTTGACTCATTGGAAAAGACTCTGATGCTGGGAGGGATTGGGGGCAGGAGGAGAAGGGGACGACAGAGGATGAGATGGCTGGATGGCATCACCGACTTGATGGACGTGAGTTTGAGTGAACTCCAGGAGTTGGTGATGGACAGGGAGGCTTAACGTGCTGTGGTTCATGGGGTCTCAAAGAGTCAAACACGACTGAGCGACTGAACTAGATTGTAAGCTCTTATTTACCTCTTCCTATCATTTCTCAGATTTTTAATGTGTAGAATTTTTCAATCTAAGTGAATCACTTGTATAAAATAATTAGATGCTGTTTTCATGTTAGAAGTGAAAGAGAAATGCCCTGGGTTGTGAACATCGGTTTGTAAATCACTGTTTCAACTACTGTGTGTTTCTTTAATGCTCAACCTCTATTCAGAAATGATAGGTGGAGTCAGCTGTAAATGTATAATAAGGTCTTCATTCCCTGCTGTTTTCTTCTCTTCTCTGTCTTGATAGAATTATCTATAAACTGGAGGAGCTGTTTCAGAAATTATGTTACCATATCATTGACCATTTGTTGCCAGTCACTCCATTGCTTAATATTCTTTCCCTGTGAATACAACTTGCACTTTTTATCGTTTGACCTCTTTCCACTCTCTTTGTCACTGTTATCCTCCCTGGTCCTCCCCTTTGTGCATTATGCTTCAGTCTTGCAGATCTTTCCATCTCTCTCTAACTGGCCAGACTTAGAGCAGGTCCATGTGTAGGCTATTCCTTCTGTCTGGAGCCCTCCCTCCTTTCGTATTCTTGGCTGTTTTCTCAATTCAGATATTACTCTCTCAGAGAGTTCTTCCCTGGCCACTGTATTCACTCCTGCCAGCCCCTTTCATCCCCTATCACTTGGCCCAGTCACTGTTTGCTAAAACTGTGCAATTTGAGGCTTTTTTGTGTTGGTAACTGCTGTGTGTTCCTAGGCCTAAAACATCACCTTACTCATTGTCCAAACTCAAGAAATATTTATTGACTTACATTTATTAGATGATTTTCTGTTAAAAAAATTAAAAGACCTAATTAAAAAATAAATTTAAATTCTGCAAAGTCAATCTATAACTTTTTTGAAAAGTTTGGTGCATGAGTGTGTATTCAATATATTTTTATAAGCATACATGTTGTACAATGTTTGTTACTATTTTTTTTAAAACGAAGAAAATAAACAATAACCAGCCTACCAGGCAGTATTAGATAGTGGCTTAAAAAATCAGGCTCTGAAGTGTGACATTCTAGGATAATACTTGGTTCTGCCACTTTTCTAATTGTATGACTTTGGGCAACTTGTTTTACCTTTAGTGACATTCAGTTTTCTCATCTGTAAATGGCATTGTTTCATAGGTTTGTGGAGATTAAATGAGATAGCCAAGTTTCAATCTAAAAATTAACATTGAGTAGGCCCTCAACAAATCTTAGCCAATATTATACAGTCTTAAAATTTTCATGTGCCTCGAAAGTGCTTTGGAATATAAGTTTATTGTACATGTAGCCCATTACTCTTGGAGTTGAACAGTTCTGGATGTGTGTTTTGACAACAAAATATCACTCTCTGGCTTTTTAATATAATACTTCAGACTAATTTACAGATGAAAACAGCAACAGTTAGCAATCGTTAACAAAATACATGAGTCCATAGATTTGGGGGATCCCATGTGTTGGTGGAACAAATCTCCCAGACATCTATCAGCTCATAATAAAGAGTCAGTCTAGCTAGCCACTCTCATGTACGTAGTACAAGCTAGTGATATCTGGGATGAACAGCAGACTTCTTCATTGAGTGAGAATTTTCATAAATATCTAAAAGATATTTTATGTGCAAAAATATAAAGGACATCATGTTGCTTAAGCAAAAAACAAAGGCTAAAACTGGGGAACATTTATAGTGATGATTGGAATTATATCACATCCATTGAGACTAATTACCTTTAAAGCAAATTTTATTTATAAAGTAAGAAAAATTTGCTACAGTGTAACACAAGAGAAAATACATATTTTTGAACAATACTATTGAAATTTATCTTTGATTGTACTATGATACGAGTTTTAGAACAAGACAGAAAATAGATAAAAAGGATAGATGGAACTAGTGATGAAAAGACAAAGGTAAACCTAGAGAGACCAGACTTTATTTAGTAGTGCACTTAGGATTTAATTTATTCGGCCAACCATTACTTAACTCTAACAGTGTAGGATAATTCAGCCAGTCTGTCTGATCTGGATTTCATAGTATACATTTGAGCACTTAGATAAAACCCAGTCATCCACTTAGAGTCACTGATCTCAAATTCTAAACGTGTTGCCAGCTTGATTCATTTATTTTCAGTTTTCTATATCTAAACTATCTCCGCAGATGTTTTTGTTTCTTTCAAAGACTTCTCCCCACAGCACTGTCCTTATGCACAATATTTCCTTCCTGTTTTAGGGTAATCGTCTAAATAAGGTGTACATAAGAGTTCCTGAAACCACTTTATTGACCAGCAGAAGGAAACATGTATTAAATGTAGCTAATTTCAGTAACTGACAGGCTCCTGAAGTACCTAAAGAACACAGAGAAGGGTCAGGCTACTTGGGGATGGGTCCAGGAAGGTCATCTTGTTTAAGAGCTTCATTTTATTAAGGATTGTGAGGGTTATTGGAACTCTTCCTGTTGTTTTACTCCATAGTCTCAGGGGGACTGTTTGGCACTAGGGTGCAAAATAGCATCTCAGCAGAGGAACAGATACCCCTGCTGGCTCTTTAAGAGTAAATCCTCAAGTACCTGACTTAATGACTGCTAAGCGCCACCACAGGAATCACCCAAGGTTGTTGTCAAGTCCCTTTTCTCCTTCTTTCCAGCATGCTTGCTGCTGTAGTTCTTTGTATGACTGCCTCCAGAGATGGTGTTCAAGTCTTTGGTGAGAGCAAAGTCCATTACAGTCACTCAGTTCCAATGAAATAGATCACCCAAAGGTTTAGAAGTTTTATTATCTCTACTTTGCCTCATCTATCTGTCAGGTGGCAGCCCCGAGCCACTTTCCACACAGCACAGAGATATTGGTGTTATAGCAGCCTGGCAGCTCTCTCTGTGAATGCATCTGTTCCCTCTCGAGGTAAGAGGTAGAGAACATCCCGCTATTGTGGTTTGATTTTGAGACTCCCATGTCAGAAAAGAAAAATCTTGAGCAGAATGTTAAGTAACTTGCAACCAAAGCCACCATTTCCACCTCCAGTTTTCCTAGGTGTGATTACTCCTTTCACTTCCAAGTAACAGTCAAGAAAAAGAGGTAAAGAATTCAGGGGACACAAGTATATTAGAGTGGTGTATGGGAAAGTACACTAACCAGAAAGTTAGGAGACCTGTCACACACAGACACTGCTGCTGCTGCTAAGTCACTTCAGTCGTGTCCAACTCTGTGAGACCCCATAGATGGCAGCCCACCAGGCTCCCCCATCCCTGGGATTCTCCAGGCAGAACACTGGAGTCCCACCAGGCTCTACCGTCCCTGGGATTCTCCAGGCAAGAACACTGGAGTGGGTTGCCATTTCCTTCTCCAATGCATGGAAGTGAAAAGGGAAAGTGAAATCGCTCAGTCGTGTCCGACTCTTAGTGACCCCATGGACTGCAGCCTACCAGGCTCCTCTGTCCATGGGATTTTCCAGGCAAGAGTACTGGAGTGGGGTGCCATTGCCTTCTCCGATACACAGACACTAAATACCTATTTAAAGAATCAATGTCTCCAGTCTTCACCTGTAAGATGAAGTACTTGAACCAACTAATAAAATGATTTAAATTTCTCTATCAGTAACAAAAGCTGCTGCTGCTGCTGCTGCTGCTAAGTCGCTTCAGTCATGTCCGACTCTGCACTTTCAGTCTATAATAAGTGTATTGCATTTACTTTTTAAATCTTTATAACAACACTGTAAGATAAGCAATATTGCTATGATGTCATTTTTATAAATGAGGACACTACAGCACATACAAAAAAGATGAAAGGCCAAATTTGTGAAGTAGCTAGAGCTGGGATTCACAGGTACTGTGGCCTCAGAGCTGGTCAGATCTGTTTTTCTGTCTATGTTTTCGAGGTCAGTTTCTGATAAAACAAGGAAAGGCAGGGCCAGGACGTGTTTAGGACTTGCATAACCATATGGACTCAAGTTTATTAAGTTCACCCTCTTGGCCACATTTCTCTCTTCTCTTCCTCTCTCTCCTTTTTCTTTCTTTTCTGGAAAATCATTTTGAGTATTGAAAACATAAAATTCCCCAACACTGAAGGAACAGAAACAGGTAAACCTGGGTCCCTGTGTATCTATTCTTTCATGATGCTTCTTAAAAGATAAGTAGAGGAGCAATACAAAGTAGGGAAAAGATATTTATTGCAAAGAAACAAATTCAGAGGGCTAGGGAAAGTGTATTTGATTTTCTCCCAGACATATAATAATGTTAAAATTTTTTCCATGTAAGATTGATGAAGCTTCTTTCTTGGTAGAGAGATGAAATTTACATTCTAAGGATAAGTACTATTGAGTTTAAGGAGATTAAATTTACGTCTGATCTTTCTTTTTTTTCTCCTAACCTGTTACTTGATGCTTCTCAGAAACAGCCTTTCTCAACTTATTGAGAGTTGAGACTCTCTCTCACCTGAGTGTTGAGAACCTACACAGGGTTTCAATTAGGGGAAAATGTTGAGAGATAAGAAGGAACTCTAAGCACCTTTGTCATGAAAGCAGTGACAGTAGGTAGAGAGAGGCATATATAGGGCTCTCTCACTGTGTCCTTCCCCTTCTTTTCACATTGGTAGTGATAATGGTGTCACAAGAGAGAGAGAAAGCTACAGACTCTAAACAACAAGTGTTCATCTGCAAAACCAAGTCACTCAGCATGACCACCCATTGTTACACAGTTTATGCTTTGTACAGAGGGTTACAGTGGGAGCTAAACTGTATAACCTGTGTTCCCTTCATCAAATACAATGGCCAGGGTCATTGTTTAACCAGAAAAATGAAACCAGAAGGAAAAAAAAATTGCTTAATTCATTCAACAGATGCATGTTAGACATTGACTATGTCTTGGGATTGTATTGGTCTGAAGGAATCAGAACTCCTGTGCTCATACAGGTTATATATCCAGGCTGTGCTGTCTAAAAGAGTCCCCACTGGATGCATGTGATAATTTAACCAAACTATATATTTTAGTGTTCAATGGTCACACATAGCTGGCAGCTGCCACCCTGGACAGCATTAATATAGAACATTTGTATCATCATGGAAAGTTCTTTTGGAGAGCATTTACTAAAGACTAAGCAAAATAAATATGTAAAGATATAATATATTAGGAGTTGACTTGCTATTATAGAATTTAAGTAGGGGAAGGATCAGATTATCCTGGGAGAAGTGAGACTTGGAGTTTTAAAGAGGATGATCAGAGGTGGCCTCATTCATAAATAACATTTGCATGAAAACCCAAAGGTAATGGGAAGGCAAGCTATGGGAGCATTCCAAGCCTAAGGCCAGGCAGGGCAAAGGCTCTGAGGCAGAGTTTCGTTGGAGTGCTCACAGAGCAAGGAAGCAGGGGGACTGAGGTAGAGTGATCAAGCAAGAAGGAAGGTGAAAGTGGGGAGCAGTGGTTATACCCTGACTTATTTTAAAGGTAAGTGAACTGAACTTGCTGATAGAGTAAGTGAGAGGTGAGGGTTGGGGAGTTAGCATAGCTCCAAGGTCTCAGGTGTGGATAACAGATAGAAAGGAATTGATGTTAAGTGAGGAAGGTCATTGAAGCAGGTTTGAACCAATGACCAGGTGTTCAGCTCTGCACACATTACATCTGAAATGGTTCTTAGACATCTGAGTGGAGCTGTCTGCGAGGCAAAGGGATGTATGTGCTTTGAGTTCAGAATAGAAGTCAGAACTAAAGATATAAATGTGGTTTCTATCAGCTTGTTGATGGTATGTGAGCCCAGATGAGATCACCTAGGTGGCAAGTGTAGGGAGGTTGAGAAGATTTCTAAAGATTGAGACTTGGAATGCTCCAGCATATGACATCAGAGTCATTAGGAGGAGCCAGATGAGACTGATTGATTTTCATTAGCAGAGTGTAGTGTCCTGGAACCCAAGTGAATTAAGTGGTTCTAAGAGTAAAGCTTACTCCATGGAAGAAAAGTTATGACCAACCTAGATAGTATATTCAAAAGCAGAAACATTACTTTCCAACAAGGTCTGTCTAGTCAAGGCTATGGTTTTTCCTGTGGTCATGTATGGATGTGAGAGTTGGACTGTGAAGAAGGCTGAGTGCAGAAGAATTGATGCTTTTGAACTGTGGTGTTGGAGAAGACTCTTGAGAGTCCCTTGGACTGCAAGGAGATCCAACCAGTCCATCTGAAGGAGATCAACCCTGGGATTTCTTTGGAAGGAATGATGCTGAAGCTGAAACTCCAATACTTTGGCCACCTGATGCGAAGAGTTGACTCATTGGAAAAGACTCTGATGCTAGGAGGGATTGGGGGCAGGAGGAGAAGGGGATGACCAAGGATGAGATGGCTGGATGGCATCATGGACTCCATGGACGTGAGTCTGAGTGAACTCCGGGAGTTGGTGATGGACAGGGAGGCCTGGTGTGCTGTGATTCATGGGGTCCCAGAGTCAGACATGACTGAGCAACTGAACTGAACTGAAGAGGAAAGCATAATCAGCTCTGTGAAATGTTGCTGATGGGGCAGGTAAAATAAGAACTGGTCCCTAAACTCTGTGATAGAGAAGATACTGTTGACCTTGTCAATAAGGGGTATAATGAGTTAAAAGCCTATTTAGAGAAAAATTGGAGGAGTTGAAGACTGCGTGTATAGAATCCTCAGGCTTTCAGGTGGTGCTAGTGGTAAAGAATCTGCCTGCCAGTGCTGGAAACGCAGGAGACCTGGGTTCAGTCCCTGGGTTGGGAAGATCATGGAGTAAGAAATGGCACCCCACTCCAGTATTCTTGCCTGGAGAATTCCATGGACAGAAGAACCTGGCGGGCTACAGTCCACGGGGTTCAAGAGTTGGTCATAACTGAGCAACTCCCTCCCCACAGACTCCTCATCTTTTGTGGAATTTTGCCCTGAACGGGATCAGAATAATGGAGCAGTAGGTGGAGAGGGGAGATAAATGAGCCTTTAAAGATAAAATATTAGTAAAATAACAGCATATTTATGTGATCAGCTAGGATTGAACTAGTACAAGTTGAAACATTGATACTGTTATAGAAAAGGGAGTGAATTAATTTCTGGGGAAATTCCCTTGAAGTTAAGAAGGGAGCGAGATCTTAGATATATAGACAGCTTGCCCATGGTAATAGTTGGAAAAGCAGAGCATATGGGTCCAGATGTTGGCAGGTGCCTGGATGTAGTGGTAGATTTATGAATGTTCTCCTGTTTGACTTCTTCCTCAATGAAATAGGAACCAAGGTCATCTCTGAGAATGAGAGTGGGGGAGGGGGTGAGAATTTTGGAGGTTTAAAAACTGGAGAGAAGATAAGACATAAGTAGCTAGGAAAGTAAAAAAGAAATCTACTAGCAGAAGATGACATGGAGCAACTCTAAGGGCCCACACAGTTTTCACAGACATTGCTTCAAAGTGAGCTAGTTCAGCGTAACTGTGTCTTTTTCACGAGCTACGTTGAGCAGTAGAGTATAACCAAAGCTGAATTAGAGTGAAAGAGGCAAGGAAGTGATTATCTTATGTACTGTGAATTTTAAACCAGTTAAAGGAGGGAAATGAGTGTAAGAGAAATGAAAATTTGACAGGATCAATGAATAGTAAATCTCAAAATTACTGCAGTTGTTGTAATAGTGTGAGTAATCTGAAAAGACAGATGATGATGACAAGAAAGGAGAATGCTTAGAATTGATATTATAGAAGGATTCTAATTATTGGTGAATAAGGGACCTGGGCATGATAATGACTAATTCACTAAATCCTATTCTAAAGATCAGGTCTCACAGGGAATTACTTTAAATTTTTATTAGGTCAGTGTATATTTTGTCTAAATTAGAGTATTAATCTTTTTAGGAAACAGGAAAAATTTGATAAATTACATCAGTTGATGCTTAAATTTAAAAATCAAAAATAAGAAGGTGATATGTTTCCCTCAGGTAGCATCAGATGGATCTCTGACCTATTCTTTTGTGAAGGACAGTGAAGTGTTGGTGTTGCATATGATCAGAATAAGTTAGGTTTCCCAGGTGGCTCAGTGATAAAGAATCCACCTGCCAATGCAGGAGATGCAGGTTGGATCCCTGGGTTGGAAAGATCCCCTGGAGGAGGAAATGGCAACCCACTCTAGTATTCTTGCCTGGGAAATCCCATGGACAGAGGAGCCTGGCGGGCTACAGTCCATGGGCTCACAGAAGAGTTAGACATGACCTAGTGACTAAACAAGAACATAGAACAAGCTTCTTGTTCCACTTAAGTTTCTAAGAATCTTCTGAACAGGAACTTCAGATACAAGCCAAATAATAAGAAGCATACTTTAATTATTTTTAGCCATCTTCTTTGTGAATATATTTCTGAAAGAGGAATGGCAGTGTCCTAGGCGTGGATTCTGTACCTCTTGACTACACAGTCATAAAGACTCTATATCAGGGAAACCTCAGAAAAGAACAGTTGTTGTTCAGTCTCTCAGTTATGTCCAACTATTTGTGACCCCATGGACTGCAGCACGCCAGTCTTCCCTGTCCTTAACCATCTCCTGGAGCTTGCTTAAACTCATGTCCATTGAGTCGGTGATGCCACCCAACTACCCCATCCTGTGTCATCCCCTTCTCCTCTTGCCTCCTATCTTTCCCATCATCAGGGTCTTTTCCAGTGAGTCAATTCTTCGCATCAGGTGGCCAGGGTATTGGAGCTTCAACTTCAGCATCAGTCCTTCCAATGAATATTTAGGATTTATTTCCTTTAGGATTGACTCATTTGATCTCCTCGCAGAGCTTGCAGTCATTAATGCAATAGGGGAAAATAAAAAAGACACTTTTCCTAATATGTAGGAAGTTCTAAGTGTTATTTATAAAAGAAGGAAAACATAATGAGATACAATCAGTTGATGCTTACATTTAAATTTTATTTTCCATTAGAGTCTTATTTACATGTCTAAAATAAGTGAACAAATATTTACATTTATTATTGAGACATAAATGTGGACATATTTCTGACTATTGATTTGAAGTTTTGTTTTTTTGTTATTTTTTTCAGTGGGGGGAAAAAAATAACCTGGGCAATTGCTTTAAGACCTAAGAAAAATGTGTACATTTTCTCCAGCTTTGCAAAAAGACTTTGATAAAACAGTTTGGCCAGGCAGGATTCATCCACCATTGCATTTAAAAGTATGAGGTAGAAACTTATCTTCATTAAGTGCCACTGAAAGTCTGGCACCACATAACTAACTAGAGAATTCAGTAGCTTAGCATCCAGGGATGCCTCAAGTTCAAAGGGAATAGAGACATCCTGTTTGGTGTTGTATTTCACTCATGCTGTTAAAACTGCCCAGACCTCCTTAAGTGTTTTCCTTTTCAGTCTTGAGCATGATCTTCTTTGTTCCTCATGAATAACCTAAAGCGTAGTAAAACCCAATGTCAGACCATATAATTTTCACAATGTGTCACAAGATTTTGATTTTTAGTTATAAAGGATATTCCTTTTGTGCAAAAAGTCATTTGGTTACTGATGGTGAAAATGGGTCACATACCACTCAGGAGGACCTGTGACTTGTTAGAGAAGAAAGAACATTGCTTCAGAGTTAGCAATTCTGGTCCAGTACATTGGAAGTGCAAATTCTATTACTGAAAGCTGTAGTACACAGGATGTCTACTGAGAAGCAATGAAGGTAGATCCATTAAGGTCTAATGTGTCCAGTGAAGAAAATGCATTCTCAATTCCTGAGACCATAAACATGAAAAAGAAAAAGTAATTTAAACTACCTCTACATTCAGTGACATTCAAAATGATTTAGCTACACATGTTCATTCAATGCAAAAAATGCAGATGTTGATTTTTTCAGTATAAAATCATGACCTGTGACTTCCTTGAGTACCTCAAAGATTGTTTTCATTAACATTTCCCATTTTTAAAATTTAAATCATGGAAAAAAATGCTGGCTGAACAAAATGTGGTCTGACTGAATTTTTCAGAAGTGGCTTTAGTGATTTTTCTTCATGTTTATAACAGAGAGTGATAAATAAGTAAGAGAATATATAAGTCCTGCATATTAGAAGTATACTGAAACTTCATTGCCATTTGGAGAGAAATTAATATCTTTTAAATGATCGCTTACTGAGTGATTTCTGAAACCTAAATGGTGTTCAAAGACTTGGGAGAATTCATGGTTTATAAAAATTCTAGGTCTTTACACATTTTCTCTTTGTTTTCTTAGGCTATACCTATAAGAGAATAGATAATATCACATGACTCCTACAGTCCACTGTTAGAGTTTACCCAAATTGTTTCAAGGGTGCTGTCTGAGGGCTTCTGCCACCTTCACCTGCAGAATATCAAATGATCTAAGTGGTAGGTCACAAGCAATTTGACCATGTTATACTGAACAAGGTCTGGTTTAGCTTCTTGATTTGGCAACCAAAAAGGATGAATGATGGCCTATAATTCTCTGCATAATATTTTTGAATTATTTTACATTAAACTGTTTTATTTGCAATTTGTTACTTATGTTAAATGGATATAATTAAAATTTAGAAGCTTTAAGATGAATGTTATCTTTCCCCACTCAAATATCCTTTTAAAATTTTGGGGTTTTTATATACCATGTTCATGGATTGGAAGAATCAATATAGTGAAAATGAGTATACTACCCAAAGCAATCTATAGATTCAATGCAATCCCAATCAAGCTACCAATGGTATTTTTCACAGAACTAGAACAAATAAGTTCACAATTTGTATAGAAATACAAAAAACCTTGAATAGCCAAAGCAATCTTGAGAAAAAAGAATGGAACTGAAGGAATCAACCTGCCTGACTTCAGGCTCTACTACAAAGCCACAGTCATCAAGACAGTATGGTACTGGCACAAAAAATAGAAATATAGATCAATGGAACAAAATAGAAAGCCCAGAGATAAATCCACACACCTATGGACACCTTATATTCGACAAAGGCGGCAAGAATATACAGTGGATTAAAGACAATCTCTTTAACAAGTGGTGCTGGGAAATTGGTCAACCACTTGTAAAAGAATGAAATGAGAACACTTTCTAACGCCATATGCAAAAATAAATTCAAAATGGATTAAAGATCTAAATGGAAGACCAGAAACTATAAAACTCCTAGAGGAAAACATAGGCAAAATACTCTGACATAAATCACAGCAGGAACGTCTATGATCCACCTCCCAGAATATTGGAAATAAAAGCAAAAATAAACAAATGGGACGTAATTAAACTTAAAAGCTTTTGCACAATGAAGGAAACTGTAAGCAAGGTGAAAAGACAGCCTTCAGAATGGGGAAAATTATAGGAAATGAAGCAGCTGACAAAGAATTAATCTCAAAAATATACAAGCAACTCCTGCAGCTCAATTCCAGAAAGATAAATGACCCAATCCAAAAAATGGACCTAAGAACTAAAGAGACACTTCTCCAAAGAAGACATACTCATGGCTAACAAACACATAAAAAGATGCTCAACATCACTCATTATCAGAGAAATGCAAATCAAAACCACAAGGAGGTACCATCTCACGCCAGTCAGAATGGCTGCTATCCAAAAGTCTGCTGCTGCTGCTGCTGCTGCTAAGTCACTTCAGTCGTGTCTGACTCTGTACGACCCCATCGACGGCAGCCCACCAGGCTCCCCCGTCCCTGGGATTCTCCAGGCAAGAACACTGGAGTGGGTTGCCATTTCCTTCTCCAATGCATGAAAGTGAAAAGTGAAAGTGACATCGCTCAGTCCTGTCTGACTGTTAGCGACCCCATGGACTGCAGCCCACTAGGCTCCTCCGTCCATGGGATTTTCCAGACAAGAGTACTGGAGTGGGATCCAAACGTCTACAAACAATAAATGCTGGAGAGGGTGGAGAAAAGGGAAACCTCTTACACTGCTGGTGTACAGCCACTATGGAGAACAGTGTGGAGATTCCTTAAAAAACTGGAAATAGAATTGCCATATGACCCAGCAATCCCACTGCTGGGCATACACACTGAGGAAGCCAGAATTGAAAGAGACACATGTACCCCAATGTTCCTCACAGCGCTGTTTATAATAGCCAGGACATGGAAGCAACCTAGATGTCCATCAGCAGATGACTGGATAAGAAAGCTGTGGTGCATAAACACAATGATTACTCAGCCATTAAATAGAATACATTTGAATCAGTTCTAATGAGGTGGATGAAACTAGAGCCTATTATACAGAGTGAAGTAAGTCAGAAAGAAAAATACCAATACAGTATACTAATGCATATATATGAATTTTAGAAAGATGGTAATGATAATCTTATATGCAAGACAGTAAAAGAGACACAGATGTAAGAACAGTCTCTTGGATTCTGTGGGAGAAGGCGAGTGTGGGATGATTTGAGAGAATAGCATTGAAACATGTATATTATCATATGTGAAACAAATCGCCAGTCCAGGTTTGATGCATGAGACAGGGGGCTCAGGGCTGGTGCACTGGGATGACCCAGAGGGATGAGATGGGGAAGGCGGTGGGAGGGGGGTTCAGGATGGGGAACACATGTACACCCGTGGCAGATTCATGTCAATGTATGGCAAAAACCACTACAATCTTGTAATTAGTGTCCAATTAAAATAAATTTTTAAAAAATTGGGGGGGGGGGGATGTTTCTTTTTTCTTTTTTAAGAAAACATTGTCTCCCTATTCCAGCTAAATCTTTGCTGCTGTTGCTACAAGCAAACAATGGCATAGAGCTAAAGCTATTAAAAGATTATGTCCATGTGTCTGTGTATGTTCTTCCTAGATGGCTGCTTTTTACTTCTGTTCTTAAAATGCCTCCTCTGACTGAATCTCTTTGGGAATAAAGAATGATGACATTAACGTACATGTTTTTGTATGTGTAGAAATTAGCAAAGCATATTTTGGAGCATGAACTCATACATGACTACTGTCCTTACAAAGCACTATTGTAGACACTTCTTGGTGGAACTGCTTCTTAATTATTGAATCATTTCTTTGTTCTTTTGTTTCCTTTGAAAATATTTTTTGTTTTTAAAATATAATGAGTACCCAGGGTTTATTAAGAGAGATTGTATGAAACTATGGCAATATAGATGTAAAATATGTATGGTAATCTAGAGGGAACAGATGAGGTAGCAGATTAGTTTACCTGTTTGAGGGAAGACCTTGCTGACAAGGTAGCTTAAGTATAAGTTGAAATGTGAGGGGTACTTGGCCAAATGGGAAACAACTAAAGAAAATCCACATAATGAAAAAAAAATCTCATGGAAATAAGTGGCTTCACAGAGATAATGTCTGGAGTATGTGAACAAGAGTGATTAAGAAAATGCATTATCTCTAAGGGAATTTTTTGTGATACAATATAAAGTGAGTTTTGAAAAGCAATAATTAGGGAAGCAATCTATCACCTTCTTTAGGGTACAGACTCACAAAAAGACTTTTTGTCTCTGTGTACATGTGTATGTGTGAATATATATATGTATGTGTGTACCTACCGATTTTATCTATTTATCCGCTTATCCAGCAATCTGTCATCATTCTACCTGTGATAGAATTCACTTCCACAATATTTGAATTGAAAAGGGAAACTTTCTCCTGGGGAAAAAGTGACTGATTTACTTGATTGATGTGACAAAGAGGACTGGTACTGCTAATACTGTTGTATGGTAGACAATTCATTTTTTTCCATAAATTGTATAAGCTGGATCAAGAAGTTTTATACTGAAGACATGTCTTTAAACTGCTCATACAATATGCTTAAAATACATTCTTAAAATTACTAGCTCATAAAAATGTTCAGTTCAGTTCAGTCGCTCAGTCATGTCCGACTCTTTGCGACCCCATGAATCGCAGCACGCCAGGCCTCCCTGTCCATCACCAACTCCCGGAGTTCACTCAGACTCACGTCCATTGAGTCCATGATGCCATCCAGCCATCTCATCCTCGGTTGTCCCCTTCTCCTCCTGCCCCCAATCCCTCCCAGCATCAGGGTCTTTTCCAATGAGTCAACTCTTCGCAGGAGGTGGCCAAAGTACTGGAGCTTCAGCTTTAGCATCATTCCTTCCAAAGAAATCCCAGGGCTGGTCTCCTTCAGAATGGACTGGTTGGATCTCCTTGCAGTCCAAGGGACTCTCAAGAGTCTTCTCCAACACCACAGTTCAAAACCATCAATTCTTCGGCGCTCAGCCTTCTTCTCAGTCCAACTCTCACATCCATACATGACCACAGGAAAAACCATAGCCTTGACTAGATGGACCTTAGTCGGCAAAGTAATGTCTCTGCTTTTGAATATACTATCTAGGTTGGTCATAACTTTTCTTCCAAGGAGTAAGCGTCTTTTAATTTCATGGCTGCAGTCACCATCTGCAGTGATTTTGGAGCCCCAAAAAACAAAGTCTGACACTGTTTCTACTGTTTCCCCATCTATTTCCCATGAAGTGATATTCACAAGTGGCTCATGAGCCTTCATTTCGTATTTCTAGTAATTACATTTTAAACTTTGAGCATTTCTGCCTGCTGACAAAACACAGAAGGCACAGGTTCCCAGTGCCCATGGATTCATCCTCTGTCAGAAAGTGTCCTCCCTCTTATGTTTGGGTGTGTTGTTTCAACTTCTGTCTGAGTGAAAAACCTATTTAGGTTTCCCAAAACTTTTTAAACTTCACCGTGGGTCTCCCATCACCATGCTGCCACATATAAAGGTCTGACCCTTAATACTGGCAGTACTGGTTTCTGTTAATTAGCTATCTTTCTTTCTTAAATGCAAGCATCCAATTAGTGATTAGATCACACAAGCAAATTTAAAGCAATTAGTAGTAAAAACTTGAGCTTTGTTCATTGAGGTGGGATCCAGGAGGCTTCATCATTCGGGAAAGAGTAAAGAAACTTCAGAAAGGATAGACAGGTTGTTCCTGTAGTTACTCTACAACCGGTACCTAATCTGTAAAACAGCAGACATAAATGTTTCTTAAAGAGAAGGCACAATGCTAATCTGAAAACTGGGTCATCTTCCAATTTCTTTTTATCTATTCAGCAAATAGGTGTCGAGGGCTTACGATGTACCAACACTGGGCTAAGGTGCTGGGATACAAAGATCACAAATGTGGCCATGGTCTTTGCCCCCATGCTCCAGGTGGCTCAGGTGGTAAAGAATCTACCTGCAATGTGGGAGACCCAGGTTCAATCCCTGGGTCAGGAAGATCCCCTGGAGAAGGGAATGACAACCCACTCCAGTATTCTTACCTGGACAATCCAGTGGACAGAGAAACTTGGTGGGCTATAGTCCAGGGGGTCGTAAAGAGTCAGACACAACTGAGCGACTAACACTTTCACTTTCATGTCATCTAGTGAGAACATAGACACATCAACTTTTATCAAGGAATTAATAAAAAGCTTGACTAAGGGACTTCCCTGGCAGTCAAACGGTTAAGACTCTGCCTTCCAGTGGAGGAGTGTGGATTTGATTCCTGGTTGGGGAACTAAGGATTCACATGCTGTGGAGCGGGACCAAAAGTTTTTTTTTTTTTTTTCAATCTCAATTATTAGTATGATACATAAAAGCATAAAGAAGGCACACTAAAGATAAACAGGAGTTTTGAGGAAGGAGGAGTAATACAGGAAAGGATCCTGAACGAAGTGGTTGTTAACTTGAGAAAGTAAAGAAAGACTAATATACATACAGAATAAATAAGGAAAAATGGGCGTGTGGAGCGGTAAGAGAAATGAGATGGGAGAAAGAGGTGCAAATAGATAAGGCAAGAAACAAGCCATGTTCAGGAATTCAGACTTTACCTAAGGACAGGGAAGTCTTGGGGGGGNTTTCACCTTGAACAAAGGTGATTCTGAAAAAAAAAAAAGAAAGAAAGAAAATAAAGCCCTAAAGGAAAGGAGATTGTCACAGCACTGTGAGTGCTGGTTCAGTGTAGGCTCCATGGAGGGAATGTTGATTGTGCTTGGAGAGAAGCAATGATTAGACCTTAGTAATTTGGCATAGGGGTGGCGAGAGGGTGATTATCTCAAGGAAAGTAGATGGTGATTTTATAAGTTGTATAATAAGAGGGAGGGGAGCATGGTACATTTGAATGAACATGTGCCTGAAAAGGAAAGATCTAGACCAATAGTTCTCAAGCAGGGGAATTTCCCCATCCCCAGGGACATTAGGCAAGCTAGAGGGATTTTTGGTTGTGAATAATGGGCAGTGAGTATCATCTAGTGGGTAGAGACCAGG
Source organism: Aepyceros melampus (assembly GCA_006408695.1). Taxonomy (NCBI): domain Eukaryota; kingdom Metazoa; phylum Chordata; class Mammalia; order Artiodactyla; family Bovidae; genus Aepyceros; species Aepyceros melampus. The sequence continues at coordinate 49,191 of SJXQ01000210.1, read as the reverse complement.
GAAGCTATTAAATATTCTACACTAGCCCCCAAAGAATCATCCAGTCCAACAAGTCAATAGTACCAAAGCTGAGACACTCTAACATAGTGGAAATTGCTATCAAATAAGGCTAAAGAGACAGACATGGGAAGATCATGAAGGTCTGTGTAGTCCACGGGAAATAGTTTGGTCAGGAAGAGTAAGAAAGAAGGAAAGAGTTAGTAGCTCAGTTGTGTCTGATTCTTTGCGAGCCCATAGATTGTAGCCTGCCAGACTCCTCTTGTCCATGGAATTCTCCAGGCATGGATATTGGAGTGGATTGCCATTCCCTTCTCTAGGAGATCTTTTTGACCCAGGGATTGAATCGAGGTCTCCTGCACTGAAGGCATGTTCTTTATCAGCTGAGGCACTGGGGAAGCCCATGAAGAATAAGAGAGAGCCAATAAAGAATTGAGCATGGAGAGATGGCGTCCCTTATTTTTCCTTTCATTAAAATCATCCAGGCTCCAGTATGAGGGCATGTTGGATGTCTGTATAATCTTGGATTAGAGAGAAATAAGAACAAATGGCAGAAAACAGTTGACAGAATTTTGAGTATCCAGGCAGGAGAAAATGTTTTGGACCAGCTTTGCCTCCCCTGTTCCTGTCACCATCCATTCCAGGGCTGATGTTAAGCATTGTCCACTATTCCTCTACCTCAATATCTCTTTATTTTTATTTCTTCCTTTTCAGTCTCATGTCATCCCCAAGAGTGACATCTGGTTTAAAATGCTTAACTAGATATTACAGAATATCTTAGAACTGGAAAAAGTTCTTTGAAGTCAAGTGAATTTTAGCCTGATGCTTAGATGCTTTGAATGCTGACTACATGTATTCCTCAAAACTGTTCTGTCACGGTGGAGGAGTAAACTTTACACCACGTTCTTGCCAGTCCGTGGTTTCCAGGAAGCAGAGGGAATGTCTTCACGTGTTTATGTGGTTCATGAGATGCCACCCAGGTGCCTTTCCATCTTTCAGCGATTCTGCACTGCAAGTCGGAGCACAGGCTCTGACTTGCAGCTCTCTTAATGTATCATCCTGCTTCATCGCTCTGCAGTTTGCATACACTTTTCCTCTGCCGGGAGTGCCCTCATTCTGCTAACCAGCTCTGCGTGGTTAACCGCAAAACATCCTCCACAATGATCCTTTGGCATGACTTACTCTGAAGAGCTTTATCAGAAACTTTTGTTGACTAACCCCTAGCACTGGTCATTGCACCTACTTATCAATGCAGAATGTGATTCCTTAAAAGTAGAACTTCTTTTTTCCGTATTTCTCTCTGGTTCTCAGTGCCATAGGCATAGGCTCAGTCATCTGAGAGCAAGTTTCAGGGTTGGTATAGATTTAAGAAAGGGTCTTTCTTCCTGTGCTACTTCAACCCAAGAAATTCCCCCTAATTCTGCCTCTTATTCTTCGCTCGTGACCACAAGGACTGAGCTGTCGCTGCTAGGGTCTCAGCTGCCTCTGTGGGTCCCACGGAGCTTCATGCTCTGCAGGTCACTCTTTACTGGAGGACATGCCATCTGGGACTCAGCCTTCAGTTTCCCTTTGCTGTATCACCTGTTCCCAAGACCCGATATGAGGCCCAGCATCACCTGTCATTTGCCGAGGAGGGAAATCTAGAGAAGAAACTGGCCTAGTTGTTAGGGCAAAGTAGGTTATCTATATGTATTTGTAGATCTAAGCTGAAATCCCACTTATAGTCTTCGAAAACACATCAAACCTTGGTTTTTCTGTATCCTCTGTGCTTCTCTATCTGGACATGATTTTGAGAGACTAGAACTTCAAGGATCATGTAATTATTAATCAGTACATTCTGGAGTTCTTGAGAAATAGGCTAAATAAAGTCTAAATTTTGGAAACACTCATCTCTCCTGGTTTCCATTTTGCGACCTGCAAAATGGAAAAGAGTGATGTGTGTTCCTGGACTGTCTCTCAATTAGGTCTATTTAAAGAGTTGCTGGGTGAAAGTTTCTAAGGATGCTCAAGTCCATGATGATCTAGTGAATGAGAAGCTTCACAGGTGGGACTTAAGCTTCTCTATTTGGAGAAACACCTCCAAGTCACCCTGGTGGTCAGCCCTGGCAAAAAAAGCCAGCAAACAAGAGTATCTCCAGGGTTTTTGTGATGGTCGCCTGCAAAGTGCAAAAAGTTCTAAAGCTGACCCATGAATAAAGCACTGAAGATATCGCTGTGGAGGGCCACTGCTATAAAATTCCACTTCCAAAGGAAGTAGAAGCAAGGCCATGCTAGCTATCTGTTCTAGATAATGCCTCAAGTTTCTGCATACAGCTCGAACTATCTGCTGAAAATTGTATCTTAATTGATTATCATTTATTTGCTTTTCAGTCACCTAGGACTATTTCCCATGAGTTTCTCAGATTAAAATTTTCCAAGGAATGAAAGCGTGCTAAAAAAAGTAAAATATTATAGCTAAGAAAATGGGGGGAGAGGAGAAAATGGGCAAAATGCTGCTGAAAGTTTACTGAATTCAAACTTAGTTGAAATTCTGGATCCTTTGGTTATGTGCAAAGTGTTTTGTGGAAAAACAATTTACCTCTATGGGCTTCAATTCTTCATCTGTAAATTGAAGGAGACCATAGTTAATAGGTTCTTAACTAACATATGGGGTTGAAAGTATCAGTGAATACAATGAATTTTTTACATGTCTTTATGAACAGTGATATGTTTGCTTGTCTCACTTTAGTTCTATCTGCAGGAAAATGTTTATGTTTCTGCTGCTGCTGCTGCTAAGTCGCTTCAGTCATGTCAGACTCTGTGTGACCCCATAGATGGCAGCCCACCAGGCTCCCCCGTCACTGGGATTCTCCAGGCAAAAACACTGGAGTGGCTTGTCATTTCCTTCTCCAATGCATGAAAGTGAAAAGTGAAAGTGAACCCACTCAGTCGTGTCCTATTCTTAGCGACCCCATGGCCTGCAGCCTACCAGGCTCCTCTATCCATAGGGTTTTCCAGGCAAGAGTACTGGAGTGGGGTGCCATCGCCTTCTCCAAGAAGGTTCATAGGTAACGTTTATTAAAAGAAGGGTCTGAAAGAGTTTGAGTAGGATAGGTGTTAGCTCTTCTCGAAATTTTTGGTAGAATTCAGCTGTGAAGCCGTCTGGACCTGGGCTTTGGTTTGCTGGAAGGTTTCTGATTACAGTTTCAATTTCCATGCTTGTGATGGGTCTGTTGAGATTTTCTATTTCTTCCTGGTTCAGTTTTGGAAAGTTGTACTTTTCTAAGGATTTGTCCATTTCTTCCACGTTGTCCATTTTATTGGCATATAATTGCCAATGATGATCCTTTGTATTTCTGTGTTGTCTGTTGTGATCTCTCCCTTTTCATTTCTAATTTTATTGATTTGATTTTTCTCCCTTTGTTTCTTGATGAGTCTGGCTAATGGTTTGTCAATTTTATTTATCCTTTCAAAGAACCAGCTTTTGGCTTTGTTGATTTTTGCTATGGTCTCTTTTGTTTCTTTTGCATTTATTTCTGCCCTAATTTTTATGATTTCTTTCCTTCTACTAGCTCTGGGGTTCTCCATTTCTTCCTTTTCTAGTTGCTTTAGGTGTAGAGTTAAGTTATTTATTTG
>SJXQ01000210.1:14122-45382 GCA_006408695.1 Aepyceros melampus | reverse complement strand
GGTGGGGGTCGGGATTGGGAGTTCATGTACACTCGTGGCTGATTCATGTCAATGTGTAGCAAAACGAATACAATATTGTAAAGAAAAACAAATTAAAAAAATAAAAATTAATTTAAAAAATAAATAAATAAAAGAAGGGTCTCAATAGAAACAGCTGGAGAAGGGATGGCACCCCACTCGAGTACTCTTGCGTGGAAAATCTCATGGACGGAGGATCCTGGTAGGCTGCAGTCCATGGGATCGCTAAGAGTCAGTCGCTAAGAGCGACTTCACTTTCACTTTAATGCATTGGAGAAGGAAATGGCAACCCACTCCAGTGTTCTTGCCTGGAGAATCCCAGGGACCGGGGAGCCTGGTGGGCTGCCATCTATGGGGTTGCACAGAGTTGGACACGACTGAAGCGACTTAGTAGCAGCAGCAATAGAAACAATAAATTAATTAAATAGCAATAGATAAGTTATAAGACTGCTTATTCTATTATACTCTATAGTTACATTAACCTATTGAATGCTAATTCAGAAAAATCTAGCATTCTGGAGGCAGTGTACCATGACTAGAAGATTTCAAAGTTGTATGGGCAAAGTCATTCTGGGATCTTAAATTATACAATTTAAACTAAAAGTCATATTCAGTGCTCAAAATATTCTATAATTTTGTTCCTATCAATTTATATCACCCAACTATAGTTTTGCCATGTGTCCCTAGCATTTGCTACAGGGATAATGAGAGATCAACCATTAACTCAGTAACAGAATGAATAAATCAAAATAAGAACCCTTCTTAGGACAATAATCCCACATAAGCTTGGAACAGTCCCCATTCTTGGAACAGCCTTAAAGATGAAGTGAGTCACCTCCTTTTAGAATGAGGGGATTGAGTATGGAGAAAGACAGGCTCCAGCTCACGCAGAACAGCAACACTGGAGCAGCCTGTCTCTGGCCCCAGAGCGCTGTTAAATCCAACAAATCAATGCCCTTCTCTGCATCTTACTCTGTCATACCCAGTAATCTCTCAGAAAGGGAAAAATGTAATATCTTTTTAGGATTCATTGTGTAATAGGCAGAAGAAGAGACAAATTTATAAAAGCATTCCCCTCCTGTCCTTTCTTCTAGTCATATGCTCTGGGACATGTTGGAGTGCAAAGTCAAGTGGGCCTTAGGAACCATCGCTATAAACAAAGCTAGTGGGGTGATGGAATTTCAGCTGATAGTTAAAATCCTAAAAGATGATGCTGTGAAAGTGCTGCACTCAATATGCCAGCAAATTTGGAAAACTCAGCAGTGGCCACAGGACTGGAAAAGGTCAGTTTTCATCCCAATCCCAAAGAAGAGCAACACCAAACAATATTCAAAGTGCTGCACAATTGCACTAATTTCACATGCTAGCAAAATAATGCTCGAATTTCCCAAGCTGGCCTTCAACAATATGTGAACTGAGAAATTCCAGAGGCTCAAGCTGGATTTAGAAAAGACAGAGGAGCCAGAGATCAAATTGCCAACATCCACTGGATCATAGAAGAAGCAAGAGAATTCCAGAAAAATATCCACTTCTGCTTTATTGACTACACCAAAGTCTTTGACTTTGTGAATCACAACAAATTGTGGAAAATTCTTCAAGAAATAGGGATACCAGATCATCTTATCTGTCTCCTGAGAAATCTTTATGCAGATAAAGAAGAAACAGTTAGAACCGGATATGGAACAACAAACTGGTTCCAAATCGGGAAAGGATTAAGTCAAGGCTGTATATTGTCACCCTGCTTATTTAACTTATATGCAGAGTACATCATGAGAAACACTGGACTGGAAGAAGCACAAGCTTTAATCCAAATTGCCGGGGAAAATATCAATAACCTCAGATATGCAGATGATATCACTCTTATGGCAGAAAGTGAAGAAGAACTGAAGAGCCTCTTGATGAAAGTGAAAGAAGAGAGTGAAAAAGCTGGCTTAAAATGCAACATTCAAAAACAAAGATCATGGCATCCAATCCCATCACTTCATGGCAAATAGATGGGGAAACAATTTAAACAGTGACAGATTTTATTTTCTTGGGCTCTAAAATCACTGCAGATGGTGACTGCAGCCATGAAATTAAAAGACACATGCTCCTTGGAAGAAAAGTTTTGACCAAACTAGACAGCATATTAAAAAGCAGAGATATTATTTGCTGACATGTCTGTCTAGTCAAAGCTATAGTTTTTCTAGTGTCATGTATGGATGTGAGAGTTGGACTATAAAGAAAGCTGAGTGCCGAAGAATTGATGCTTTTGAACTGTGGTGTTGGAGAAGACTCTTGAGAGTCCCTTGGACTGCAAGGAGATCCAACCAGTGTATCCTAAAGGAAATCAGTCCTGAATATTCATTGGAGGGACTGATGCTGAAGCTGAAACTCCAATACTTTGGCCACCTGATGAGAAGAGGTGACTCACTGGAAAAGACCTTGATGCTGGGAAAGATTGAAGGCAGGAGCAGAAGCGGATGAGAGAGGACAAGATGGCTGGATGGCATCACTGACTCAATGGACATGAGTTTGAGCAAGCTCAGGAGATGGTGAAGAACAGGGAAGCCTGGTGAGTTGCAGTCCATGGAGTCACAAAGAATCAGACAGGACTGAGGGGCTGAAGAAAAACAACAAGATGAGAAGCTGCCATTTTGCCTCTTTGAAGTTGGGTTTTTCTTACTCATAAATGGGGAATGGCTGTACATACCTCCCATGGTGTTGGAAAGCTCATTTAGGGCAATGTCAAGTTTTTCTATGGACTTTCCAGGTGGTTCTAGTGGTAAAGAGCTAGCCTGCCAATGCAGGGGATGTAAGAGACATGCGTTTGATGCCTGGGTCAGGAAGATCCCCTGGAGGAGATCATGGCAACCCACTCCAATATTCTTGCCTGGAAACTCCCATGGACAGAGGAGTCTGGCAGGTTACAGTCCATAGGGAGTCAAAGAGAGAGTTGGTGATGGACAGGGAGGCCTGGCGTATTGCAGTTCAAGGGGTCACAAAGAGTCGGACACGACGGAGCGACTGAACTGAACTGAAAGCAACTTAGCACACGTGCACTCAGGTCATTTTATAGATTGCTTTTCAGTTCTCAGTAGAACACCTCACACACGAGTGCTGAGTAATTCTGGTTCCTTGTTTGGCCATCCTCACTGTCCAGTTGCCTAAAGGAACAAATATCAACACCAGAATGTCACAGAAAGGATATACACTCATGACATTTTTTTACGAAAGGGAATCAAAATCACACTCTACTTAAGGTACCGTATGTCCCTCCTGTTACATTCCTATCCCCACTTATGCAGAGACAGCACTGAATGGGCAACACGGCATTCCGCGCACTCATGTAGTTTTGAAATTCTACCCTCAGATTGCCTTTTCCTCCTGATCCTGCCAGTTTTATTACTCTCCTTGAGAACTGCTTCTCCCACAGCCATATCAACCATTCCTCCTCATGTTCTAGGTACTTTCACCTCTTTTTCCTCATTTCCTATTTGGCTTCCATGTTCTACATTGGACCTGAATGAGTCTCCAGTTATCCATCAGAGAATTTCTCAGGTCATTAGTCTCAGTTTGTGAAGGATTTCCCACCTAATCTGATTTTTGAGAATCTACATTAATCTTGCAGAGGGATGAGCCCAAGTGGCTCCCATTAGACTCAGAAAGCGAGTAGGAAATCAAGAGAAAAGCCTTGAATTTCGTGCCTTTTCTAGGCCTGACCCCAGTGACTCTCCAGGTAAAGTCTTTTCTGGTCATTGATTGGAAACACTGGGAGTCGATTTCTCAGGATTAAAACATACACACTAGAGCTGATCAATAGTAAAACCATCATACCATGTTTGTATTTTTAATAGTGAAATTCATCATGGATGAGTAATAGTGAGTAAAACATCTTCTGCACCTTTTAAAGAAGCTGAAAATATCACTCGGTTAGGGTGAAACAGCATCATTGAGGAGGGGGCCCTTTCCTGTGGCAGGCAGTAAGGAGTGCTAGACTAAGACTTCAGTCCTGTCCGACTCTTTGCAACCCCATGGACCGTAACGCACCAGGCTCTTCTGCCCATGGGACTCTCTAGGCAGGAATACTGGATGGGGTTGCCATTTTCTCCTCCAGGGGATCTTCCCAGCCCAGGGATCAAACCCAGGTTTCTTATGTCTCCTGCATTGGCCGGTGGGTTCATTACCACTAGCCCCACCTGGGAAGCCTAGACAGTAAGAAAGGGGCTCTTAATTAGCTGATTTGACGGGCTTTTGAAAATACAATCATTCAAATGATGGAGAAAATTCAGCTGGAGGAGCCACTTGAGACATCACTGTGAAACATGGAATGTTATGGAGTTTAGACTTGATCTTCTAGGGAACAGGCAGCTACTGGAAAGTATGAAACAGGAAATAAGATGTTCAGAATGCTTACTTAAAAAAAAAAAGCGGGAAACGCAGACTGGTGAGAAAGATCCTCTGTATGTGCTCAGTCGGGTCCAACTCTGTGACCCCATGGACTGTAGTCTGCCAGCCTCCTCTGTTCATGGCATTTTCCAGGCAAGAATACTGGAGTGGCCTGTCATTTCCTCCTCCAGGGAGTAACATCGAGGAGGCAACAAAAATAGTGCAGGAGTGGTAGCAGCAGTTTAGGTCAGGTGCTTGGCACTCCTTTGCCCTCATAATTAAGTCCCAGATCCTTAGCATGGATTGCCCGTTGTATGCTCTAGTCTCTGCCTGTCTTCTTAGCCTTATTTACCCATGGTTTCCTGATTCCCACTCCCATTGCCCGATACACTATGATTCAACCACAGTGATCTTCTCTTTTGTTTCAATTGCACATCATTGAAAATGCAGTTTCCTTTGCCAGAAGCTACCACCATCACCACCACCTCCCACACACAATGGCCTGCCAACCTCCTGGGAAAAAAACAAGTGGAAAGTGAGAGTGTTAGTCTCTTGGTGGTGTCCGACTCTTTGCGACCCCATGGACTATATCTCCCCAGGCTCCTCTGTCCATGGAATTCTCCAGACAAGAATACTGCAGTGGGTAGCTATTCCCTTATTCAGGGAATCTTTCCAACCAAGGGATTGAACCTGGGTTTCCTGCATTGCAGTTTACCATCTGGGTTACCAGGGGAGCCCCTGCTGCTAAGTCGCTTCAGTTGTGTCCTGCTTATGTTCAAAGCACAGTTGGAAGTTCTTGTCCCTTGTGTCATCTTTTTCATCATTCCCACCCCTCAAATGCCCAATTTATTCCACATCCTCTCTCTCTAGACCCTTTGCGTCTACTCATCACAATGCACGCTGCTCTTATTTCTGTTAAAAATATACATTTTGCCAAAAGCTATGCCAGTGGCTAGGGATAGATCAATGAACAGCACCATCCAAGTTGTGATCATCATAGAATTCACTCTTGCTAGGGCTCAGGACAGCCTACCCCAAGACATACCACACTGGCATATTATTTTGCACTGAAGTCACAGCGGGTGTGGGGCAACATGTGTTTTTTTGTTTTTTCTTTTTAATAAAACAGCAGCAGCGACAACAATACTCCGACCCTCTTCTTTCCCCTGAAAGCAGGGAATAAATCTTCCATGTTGAAGGTACCCTCCCTACACTAACATCCTTATCACCAGAGATAGGGAATTCAAGGCTAAGAAACCTGTATAACAAACTTTGTTACTCCTTCATTAGTTTGCAACCCAAAGCACAAACCCCTATGTTTTGTTAAATCTTCACAAATAATTAAGATAATTTATATGAATAGTCTGCTTTGGTCACTTTGTAGGTCCTATTTCTATGACACCTCCATACACACAAATTAAACTAGCCTTTTTCTGTTAATCTGTCTTGTGTCAATTTAATTAATCCAGCCAAAGAACCAAGAAGGGCAGAGAAGAAACTTACCCCTCCTGACACTCCCTAGCAATAAAAACAAATAGTAAACAATCACCAGTTGTATGTGTTATAAAGAAAAAAATATTTTGTGTTTTGAAAATATAGTTCTTGACTTTAACCAAGTCAATGGTCATTTGTGTTGACTATAATATAATTATAATCAGAGAAGAGTGAGTTAGGGTAAACATTCTTCTTTTGACATAGATCAATTACCAGAACTCAGGACCACACAGCCTCCACCGAGGTCATGATCGATACCCGCTCATTTGAGGCAGGAGCAAGAACCCTGAGAACCTGCGATGTCCTGATTGATAAGAAATAGATACATCTGGTCTTATACCTTTTACTGGTCCAGAATCCTAAAACCCTTAGACTTTCCTGTGTTAAGAGCCATCAAGGTTTATTTTGTTATGTTATGACTTTCTAAAATACCTCAGGTAACCTGAGGAAGGATCCTGGTTGCCAGGAGAACCAACCCAAGTTAGAAGGTTGAAGCTTCAGTACCTTCTACCCCTCAGTCTCTAAGGAGAAGGAAGAGACTGGAGCTTGGATCAATCACCAATGGCCAAGCAGTTAATCAATCATGCCTCTGTAATCCAACATTCATAAAAAACCAAAAGACAAGGTTCAGAACGCCTGGGAGATGGACAATACATACAACTTCACAGTGACTGAAGCTCCTGCATGGGGGGCCCTTCTGGACCTCACGCTATGTTTTCATCTAGCTTTTCCTCTGTAACACTTACCATCTCCTTTAATAAACTGGAAAACATGTGTGTCTCCTGGAGTTCCGTGAGCCGCTCTAGTAGATTTAATATAATGGAAACTCCCACCTACAGCTCATGAGTCAGAAGCACAGGGGATAAATTGGGCTTGCAACTGGTGTCTGTAGTATGTGTCTGTTGGGGAAGGTAGTCTTGTGGGACTGAGCCCCTAACTTGTGGAATCTGAAGCTATCACCAGGTAAAAAATGTCAGAACTGAATTAAGTTTTAGGACACCCAGCTGGTGTTACAGAGAATTGCTTGGTGTGGGAAGAGTTTCCACTCATTTAGTGATGAGCAGTGTCAGGAGTGACCTGTACTACTCATATAAGGTGAAGTCGCTCAGTCGTGTCCGACTCTTTGCGACCCCGGGGATTGTAGCCTACCAGGCTCCTCCATCCCTGGGATTCTCCAGACAGGAATACTGGAGTGGGTTGCCATTTCCTTCTCCAGATCTTCACAGCAGTGAATTACTATGAATTACTACGTAGGGTTTTCCCTACATAGGAATGAAAGGCCTGGGGTTTTCCTTTTCTAGAGTCTTAAAGCTAGGTTGAAACTTCTGGGATGACTGAGGTCTGATGTAAAGAAACAGGATTTTGATACAAGTCTGGCCTGATTGGCATCTAGAAGCAGATAAAAATGTTATCCCTGTGTATGCACTAAGGACCTATACTGCAGAATGGATTGTCCAAAGTACTCATAGGTGGAGATCTTGAAAAGAGAAAATCAAAGGGACTAATTCAAAGCTTGAGAGGGAGTCCTGGGTGCACTGGCAATTTGGGCCTATGCCTCTAGCAGAGAGACTTGCATGAAGACACTGTGTGTGGGGGTGTGTTAAATGAATAAATAAATGAATTAAAGGATGAGTGAACAAAAATGCATGACTTAGAGATTCAAAGACTGAGAAAACTAAATTGGATTATTTGTAGTAATATGGATGGACCTAGAGTCTGTCATACAGAGAGAAGTTAGAAAAAGAAAAACTAATACCATATATTAACAAATATACTTAGTGACTGAACTGATGGAACTTAGAAAAATGGTACTGATGAACCTATTGGCAGGGCAGGGCTAGAGACACAGACATTGAGAATGGACTTGCGGACACAGCAAGGGAAGGAGAGGGTGGGATAAATTGGGAGAGGAGCGTGGACATCTGTACAACACAACCATGTGGAAAATTAGCCAGTGGGAAGCTGCTGTGTAGCTCAATGCTCTGTGACGACCTAGATGGGTGGGATGGGCAGGTGGTGAGAGGCAGGCTCAGGAGGCAGAGAATATACCTATACATATAATTGATTCACATTGCTGTATAGCAGAAAGTAACACAACATTGCAAATCAATTACATTCCAATTAAAAAATAAACAATGTAAGTGAATATGTGAATGATCAAGAGATTGAGAGAGTCTTGAATGAGTTAATGACTAACTTGATAAATTGTAAGAAAGTTGATAAAGGAATATGTGAATGAATAAATGTGAACAAGGAGGAGGAGTGAATATGAAAATGAATATGTGATTGACCAAAGGAATATGTACAAGAACCTATTTAAATCAATTTTTCCATGAGAAAAAAAATTCATTTTGTAGGAATTAGTGCTCAGAAGGGTTTGATTTACCTGCCTGAATCACAGTCATAAATTCTGAACTGTACTCTCACCTCAAGAAGAGTTTAGTTCTGTGATGTCTGAGGTTGACTCTTCTTTATCTTCTGAGATTGGAATTTGAGGGATTTTCAGCAAGATGGCCTGGGCTTATTAGCAAAACTTTTTTTTCCTATCCAGTTCTTCTGAGATGAGAAAAACAGCAGGAACGGTGAGCTAGCTGGTCTCACCAGGTGAGACCAGGTGGGCTGCCTCCCATGAGGTATGAAACTCACAGACATTAGTTAGGAAATATACCAAGATCTGTTGTTTAAAGCTTAAGAAATCTATTTTTTTCTTTTTCCATTGTGAAGAGTAATGTCTTATTAAAATGAATGTACACTTTTTTTTTCTCTTCTCAAATTCTGCCAGAGATTGAGATATAAACCAAGCACCTCATTCTCAGTTTGTACTGATAAATAGTACTGCCAAGGGGATTTTGGTATTCCCATGTCAGATAGTGACTATCATATGTGGCCTTCAAGTCTTCCACATTTTTATAATATCTCTTGGGATTTGTAATAAAAACAGACCTACTGAGTCAGTATGCTTGGAAGTATAATCTTGAGTCCTGCATTTGTGAATGATTAACATAGGTGGGTATCGTTGGCAAGTTTTAATGTGAAGATTTATATTGTTTATATTCTTAAGAACTGGTCCTCAGTGAAGAGAGCTTGGAGGCTCCACTGTACAGAATTCCTTCAAAGGGAGGTCTGTCAATATGCTACCTTCAATGACTGGCTCTTGAATGGATTAAGTTCCTCTTGTAGGTTTCCATTGATAATGGAGCATACTTTTGTCTTACCCTGGCCTGAGGATCTTATTCTCCTGTTTTGGTAGATTTTTTTTTTTTCTTTTGGCATGGTTTTTCTTATTTTGTAGATTTAAACACGTGCTCTAATCAATCTCCTCTTTCTAGTGTTTTAGTGGTTATGCTAATAATTACAAACACAATTAACACAAAGTCCTCAGTTAACACCTATTTTCATTCCAATGATAAACAGTATGATGGACTTCAAAATACTTTTATTCTTCCCACTCCTCCCCAATATGTGTTATTGTTGCTGGTATTAAGTTGCATCATGGATGGTTTTGCTTTTTAAACTCAAATTAAACACTATTATTGTTTTCAGATACTCAGTGTTTGCTTGGACAAGCTCATTTGCTGTTCCTTTACATTATGAACCTTATTACTGGATTTATTTTTTTTTCCCATATATACATCCTTTCCAAGTTTATTTTATGAGAATTTATTCATAATCTATTCATTGTTTATCTAAAAATGTCTTTATTTCAGCCAGATTCTTAAAGGATGGTTTTGCTGGAAATACAACCTAACCAACCAACTTTTTTCAGCACTTTGAAAATATTTTTTATATTTTCTTCAGTTACTCTAACCATAGTTGACTTCTATTTCTTGTCATTGTAATTTCAGTGCTAGCATCCATACATTTATTTTGACTTGAATTAAAAAATTTGATTGTAATAGCCTATCACATTGGGAAAAATACTTAAGATTTTATTAACATAAAGTCTCTGACCTGGTATAGTATGCTTTCTTTGTAAACTGGATTTACTAATGTGCTTTTGATAGAGTTATGAGAATTAGATGAGTTAATATTCATATAATGTGGGCCTTTAGTAGTTCCTCAACAAATTGTATTTACTATTAATAGAGAAACTTGCATATTTCACTGTAATTAGTTCATAGTGTTTTTGCAAGGGTGAGTTCACACAAAGTGTTTAATAAGCACTTGATTTAATATTCAAGGAACCCCAAATTGATACTAAAATATAAGCAATTCCAACTCTGAAGGGTTAGACATTCCAGACACTCTGACATAGGGTAACAGGACAGGCAAGAATGATCCATACAATGCTCACTGCAATGTTAAAACCTGTGTAAAACATCTGTCAGCTATTGGCTAACTTTTAGCATGAAAAATTACCCAGGAGTCCTCCTCAAAACACTACAGAAATGCATCAGGCTGTATTGCAAATATTAGATAAAGTAAACTGGTATTTTTTCTGAAGCCTTTTTTGTGCTTTCCTGAATCCCAACATGCCTTTATTGTTTTTAAATGTGGCAAGTATAGTCCCCTCGGCTTTGGAGGATAATGAAGCAATGCTGGTGATTACTACCATAATTACGGCTTAAGGTTCTACAATTTCTTATCCCCTACAGATTTAAAAAATCTTGGCTTGCTATCATCTCCAGATATTCTGACTACCACATACTTCAAAGACCTATAAAGTTTCTGAAAAACAGCTGCTAATAACTGTGTTACAGACACTTGTAAGAAATAATGAGGGCCAGAAAGAGAAGAGTCTACTTCACTGAAGTGCAACCTGAGACTGGAATTTTGGAGTCGGTATATAACTCCCTTTGGACTCCTGGCCCAAGGCTCAAGTTTCAAGGACCTACTGAATAGCACAGGGAACTCTGCTCAATGTTATGTGGAAGCTCGGATGGGAGGGAGTTTGGAGGAGAATGGATATGTACATGGCTGAGTCTCTTTGCTGTTTACCTGAGACTATCACAACATTGTCAACCAGCTATACTCCAATACAAAATGTTTAAATTAAAAGAATAATTCTCTGTGTATTATAAAACATGGAATGATGTACATTTAAGAGTTAGAAATAATGTCATTCCAATTCCTCCTCTCACAAATGACAAAACAAAGACTTAATGAAGGAAATGGGCTTATAATAAATTAGCAGTGCTGGGAGGTGGAGTCTAGGTAGTCCTATCATCTTTCTGGTTAGGGCTCTTGATTACGCTGGACTCCACAGAGAGGTCTTACTGACCCTGGTACAAGGGCTTAGATAAGCCAATTAGTCAGTTTACCTTGACAGGTGCTCGCAATATCAACAATAATACAAGTCCTGGGAATCAGATGAACTGAACACAAGCTCTGCCTTCAAGGATTGGAATACCAGCAGCTGAGATGTACCGAGGGTTTATTATATGCTGAGCAGAATTTTGAAAAAATATTTATTTTTGTTTATTTATTTGGCCGTGCCAGGTTGTAGTCGCAGCATGCAGAATGTAGCTCCCTGACCAGGAACCGAACCCGGGTCCCCTGATTTGGGAGCACAGAGTCTTAGCCACTGACCACCAAGGAAGTGCCCCGAGCAGACCTTCGGTGCATTATTTACACACACAGACACTTGTGTGTGTATATATCCATTTGAAGTCTACAACTACCCTGCAAAGGTGACGTACATGCATACTGAGCACTCAATGCACATTTCCAGAATTAAAAATACTGCAGTGGTTCAATCACTCCTTCTTCTTTTGAGAAAACTGTAGATTCACAGACGCTTGTAAGAAATAATGCAGACGGATCCCGTGTACTGTTTAGCTAATCTCCCACAATGGTAGTATCATGCAATATCACAATCGAGAAATTGACAGTGATACGTTTTGTTACCAGCAAAGCCCATTCACAATTCCCGGCAAAATAAAAATAGATCCCAGGTAATAAAATTAAATCTAACTTTTTTTTTTTCCTTTGTGCTTCGTCTAGTTTCACTTGCTCATAGGATGCTGCATGCAGCGACCTCCACCCTGTGCTTGGACCAGAGTTACGAGCGTGAGGGGCGGAGGCCGGCCCATGCGGTGAGGGCATGTGCTGAAGCAATGTGCGTGGCAGTGCAACTCGAGACAGCGGCAGCAGGCCTTGTGCAGAAAGGCTCTATGGTCCTGCGAGCAGCAAAAGCTGCTTCGAGGCGAGAACTCTGTCTCTCCCCACTCAGGAGACTCCTACAGGCTGATCCTAATAAAGCTGATCCCTATAAAGCAGCTCCACCTGCACCCTATCACGGAGAGCATGGACTCTATTGCAGGAGCTGGCACCTCTGAGTTCAATCAAAGAACTTTGCTTCTGAACCAAACTCCAGCTCACTCTCCTGGCGCAAGCAATACCTACAGGAGGACGTTTGATGGGAACCAACTCAAAAGGGTCAGTAACAGTTTGTGTGTGTTGAGCTGTGTATGATTTTATCACGAGTGTAGGTTTGCACATATAACCACCACAGTCAAACAGCAATTTGATCACCACGTGTTCCTTCCATAGCTCTTTTTACCCCATTATATTATCCTTTACTAAACACATTTACCTCTCTTCCTCCACACCATCTTCAACCCTAATCCCTGGAAATCCCTTCATCTCTTTACATTTACCATTTGAGAATATTATATACATGGAATCGTACAGTATATAGCCTGTTGGAATTTGGGTTTTTTGCTGTGTGTTTTTCTTTTTTTCTTTTGCTTGTTTGATTTTTAGTTCAAGATTTACCAAAGTTGTATTAACAATTATATTTGTTTTCATTGCTGAGTCATATTCCATACTATGGATGTACCACAGCTGTTAAGAATATCTATGTAAAATTTTTTTATTAATGGGAACATAACTGTTCATTCTCAAGGATAAATGCCCAAAGGTACAGTTGCTGGGTCGTATGATACCTGCGTATTTACTTCAATAAGGCACTGCCAAATGGTTTTCCAGAGTGGCTGTGTCATTTCAGACTTTCACCAGCAGTATATGAGTGATTGGTTTCTCCACATTCTCAGCAGCATATAACACTTATTATACTGGTTTTGATAATGTAACTGGGACACAAGATGGTCAAGTAATCCCAGTTATTCACTCAACAAGTATTTGTTGAGCCAAATACCACTCTATGTGCTAAGGATACAACAGTAAATAAAACAAAACTCTCTGTCCTTGTGGAAGAGATGTTCCAGTGAAAAAGATAAGCAATGTGTAAAAGAAACCCAAATAGTAAAAACCACAGAATGTTACACAGTGACAAGCTCTCAGAAAGGGGAATGGGGCATTTTGGGTAGCTTTTAAATTTTATAAAGGGTTGGCGGTGCAAGTGACTTTCTGGTAAAGATCAGAGGAAGTAAGGGGGCCAGGCTTCTTGGCATTTCAAGAAAGCATACTGGAGACAGAGGGAACAGCAAGCATAGTAGACCCCCGGCCCTCTTATTCACAGGGGGATATGGTCCAAGACCTCCAGTGGGTGCCTGAAATCTCAGATAGTAACAAACCCTAAATATATCATTTCCTTCTCTATGTACATACCTATGGTAAAGTTTAATCTATAAATTAAGCACAGTAACAGATCAACAACAATAACTAGAATAAAATAGAATACCTGTAGCCGTACACTGTGATAAAAGCTATGTGAATGTGGTCTCTCTTTCAAAATACGGCACTCACCCTTCTGGTGATGATGAGAGGCGATAACAAGCCTAGGTGATGAGCTGAGATGAATGATATGGGCTGCTATTGACCTTCTGCTGATAATGGCAGGAGAATCAGCTGCTTCAGGTGGTTTCTTTTCTCTTCTTCATAATTTCACAGATGGAAGGTCTGCCCTAATGGTAGAGCTTAGCAACCTCAGCATATGATGTTTTTCTTTCCTTATTAAGTCAAGAACTTTCATCTTTTCACCTAATGGAAGCACTCTGTGGCTCCTCTTTGGCAAATCTGAATTGCCAGCATCACCCCTCTTGCACTTTGGGACATTACCGAGCAAAAGAAAGGTTCCTTGAACACAAGCACTGATACCATGGGAGTCCATCTGATAACTGAAAGGGCTACTAAGTAACTAAGGGATGGGGGCTGCTGAGGAAAGGGAGGAGTCATGTCCCTGGTAGAACCTCTCGAGATTTCATCACGTCACTCAGAACATTCATGCAGTTGAAAATTAGGAACGGTTTATTTCTGGAATTTTCCAATTAATGTTTTCAAAGTATGGTTGACCATGGGTAAGTGAAACAAAGGAATGTGAAACTGCAGAGAAGAGGGCCTAGTCCACACAGCCCCATACTGGAGCTACCTTGGTGAGTTTGAGGTACCTTAAGGAGTTTCTGGAGGCTGGACTGAGGGAATGCAGTGTGGGAGGTAACGGGTGGGCAGATCAGGTGGGGCGATGCTCATTTTGGGACCACATTGGATTTTACTGAGAGTCACCAGTGGGTTTTGAGCAGAGGAATGACTTCATATGACTATGTACTTTCTAAATGTCTATTTTTATTTATTTGTATGCGCTGAGTCTTAGTTGCAGCCTGTGGGATCTAGTTCCCTGACCAGAGATCTGATCTAAGCCCTTTGCATTGAGAGCACCGAGTCTTAGCCTCTGGACTTCCCAGGAAGCCCTGAGTGTGTTTTTTTACAGGATCATGGTTCTGTCTTTACCCAAGATTCTATAACCAAGAACCTGAAGAGGCTAGAATGCCTCAGATTTTAGTAGAGAAGAAAAAAATAGCATTTTATAACAATACCACTTGGCAGGGGACACCGTGGAGATTTTATGAACTAGGAGAGACTTAGGAAGGGACCATCTCTACCCTGCAAGGAGAGGATGCTGCTCCTTGTCTCCCATCTGCCTGCTGATCAGCTTCCAGGTGAGGGCCAAAAACAGCTGGTGATAATCACTACTCCCCTCTCCCCTTCATCCTTTCCCTGTTTCCCACTTCTCTCTGCCTCGCTCTCTCCTCTTCTCTTCTATACTTCCTCCAAGTCTTTTCATTGAGAAGATGGAGTTTAGGGCAATCTGTAAAGGAAACTTTCTTGTTGCCCTTCTTCTTCTGATTACTTCATTAAAAGTTTAACATGTATGAACTAGTAGCTTCTCCTACTGTCAACATTAGAAGCTCAGAGGATACTTCATTAAGCTTCATTGTCCTCCATTAGTTGTCAACTATAAAAACCCCTTTGCAACTTACTCAGAGCCTACTGCACCATGAAATGGGTCAATGAGTAATTAATAATCAATGAATAATCACTGCCCCACTGGAGGTGTAGTGATCAAAGGAAATAGCACGTGTGGAACTAGTGTTAGACGATGAGATGTGGAATGATGCCTTCGCACTGTTTTAATGACAGTGTGCAGTAATTTCAAACACAACAGTCGCAAAGAACATTATGAGGAACATCTGTATCCTTTTCACACAGTCTTGATTTGCTAGGGGTACTAAGACAAAGTACCACAGACTGGATGGCTTAAACAATAGAAGTTTACTGTCTCAGCTCTGGAGAGTCAAAGATCAAGTCTAAAATCTGAAATCAAAGTGTAATGCAGGGTAAATTCCTTCTGAGGGCTTGTGAAAGAAGGGTCTGTCCCAGGTCTCTCTCCTTGGCTTACAGATGCTGGTCTTCTCCTTTTGTCTCTTTACATTCTTCCTTCTGTGTGTCTGTGTCCAGATTTCCTCTTCTTGTAAAGACATCAGTCATATTGATTTAAGGCCCACCCTAATGACCTCCCTTTAATTTCATTATCTCTCTAAAGACCTTATCTTGAAATAAGGTCACATTCTGAGGTTCTGGGGCATAGGACTCAACCTGTGAATTTAGAAAGGGGAACATCATTCAACCTATAGATTCTCCTCCTTTGCTCTCTCTTCTCTCCTCACACCCATTGTCATTAGTCTTTCTGAACCATCGGAGAGCAATAGCAGGTATAACCCCCTGCCCATGACTCCTTAATTCTCCAGTATGTATACCTCCCAGGCAAAGACAGACTTTTGCATTGCCACACAACAACTCTCCAAATCAGAAAATCAGTTTTGACACAGCACTACCATCCAATCTATTATCCATACCCCAAGCAAATTTTGCCACGGTCTCAAGAGTGTCTAATTTGTTCTTCTGGGCAAGGAGCTTCTTTAGAAATATGTTGTTTTAGTTTACAGCTCTCATCTCTCCCCTTCAGCCTGGAACAGTGGTTTAGACTTTCTCTGTCCTTTCTCTAACAGTTTCTAAGAGGCCAATCTGTTCAATTTGTAGGACAAGCCTCAACCAGAGTCCGTTGTTTCCTTGGGGCCTGACATAGGCAATGCTTTCTCGAGAGAAGCAACAGAGACCTTGCGTTGTTTTCGTCTCAGTGACTCATGTCAGGAGACACGTGATATTGACTGGTCCCAACGTGGATCACCTGCTCATAGTGCTAACTGCCAGATTGCCCTGCAGTGAGGTCAGCGTTTGCCCTCTGTACTTGATGAGTCTTTGAGGGGTGGATATTCAGAAATTACTCTGGTATCTTCTTGTTTTCCAGAACCCCACCCACTGCCTTAGCATCCATTGATAGAAAGTGAAAGTGTGAGTCACTCAGTTGTGTCCAACTCTTTGCGATCCCATGGACTGTAGCCAGCCAGACCCCTCTGTCCATGGAGCTCTCCAGGCAAGAATACTGGAGTGGGTACCATTCCCTTCTCCAGGGGATCTTCCTGACCCAGGGATCGAACTTGGGCCTCCTACATTGCAGGGAGACTCTTTACCATCTGAGACAACTTCTGCCTAAATCAATCCAGACTGTGATGATAGCCAAATAGTGATTTTTCTATTTCCATTATTCCTTCTACATGTATCAGTTGGCATCTTTCTCAAGGAATTCCCTTGTGGCTCAGCTGATGAAGAATCCATCGGCAATGTGGGAGACCTGGACTTAGTCCCTGGGTTGGGAAGATCCCCTGGAAAAGGAAAAGGTTACCCACTCCAGTATTCTGGCCTGGAGAATTCCTTGGACTGTATAGTTCATGGGATGGCAAAGAGTCGGACATGACTGAGCAACTTTCACTTTCAGTTTTCCTCAAGGAATAAATATCCCCTCACCCTGTTCATTTATATTTTTATTTGTATCAAGTATGGACTCATGAATACCAGTTACTTTCATGAATTGTTATGTCACTCTCACTATTTATTTTGATGCTTAATTGTCCCATCTTTAGTCCTTGGGAGCAACTGCTAGCTGATTCCTATATCTTTCTGACATGCCTTATATTCTTTCAACCTTTCCTTACTTTATGGCAAAACAAGATAACCTACAATCATCACTTTTCCTTTCTTAGCTCTGGGAATATCATCATTCTTTCTTGTGAAGTAAGATATTTATAAGCCAAGATCATCTGGGTATTCAGTGTGTTCATCACTATTTTTCTGGCATTGCTCAATGAACTCTTGATGGACAGAGGTAGAAAAATATATATGCATGTCATTATATGTATGAATGTATATATACACATGTGTGTGCCTATCTGTACACATAAGTATACACATGTGTGCCTGCTGTCATTTCAGTCATGTCTGACTCTTCACAACCCTATGGACAGTAGCCCACCTGGCTTCTCTGTCCATGGGATTCTCCAGTTAGGAATACTGGAGTGGGTTACCATTTCCTCTTCCAGGGGATCTTCCCGACCTAGGGAAAGCTGCGTCCCCTGTGCTCAGGCGGGTTCTTTCCACTGAGCCACCAGGGAAGCCCCACATGTGCAGACATGCATGCTTAAACATGTCTACGCATACCTCCGTGCACTCATTGCCCTCCTCTGGGTGCTTCTGAATACCCACAAATGTCTTGTCTCTCTTTCCACCAAAGAGAAAATCCATGTCCCCTTCACTTGAGTCTAGGTTAACGTCTGACTCGTATGTAATTCCATGGTCATGGCAGAAATGATGCTACGTGATTTCTGAGGCCAGTGCAGAAGAGACCATGCAGGATCTGCCTTGTTCACCAGAATGCTTGCACAGAAGCCCTGGGCTAGCAGGGGAGAAACTCAGCCACCTGGGGGTCCCAGATGACTGCAGCCCACTGTGCCCAGGCTACCCAAGCAGAGGCCCAGACACCAGGCAGCCAGGCCCTTGGTGCGCTCTTGCGTTTGCTTGGATTCCTAACCCACAGGATTTGCAAATAGAAAACGCAATTGCTATATGCAACTCAATTTCAGGAAGGTTTGGCATGTAACTAGAACAACTTCTAATTCTAATACCTCAAGCTTCTTTCTAGATTTCACCCTATTTATGTTTCTAAATCATTTTTTCAACATTGAGAAAACTGGATGTCATTATTCTCAAAATATTTACACGTTTGCTCAGTCATTTGCTTCATGTAAGCAATCTCCCCACCGTCCTGGTTTCATCTTCACCTGTCCCCATCTGCTCCTGCACATCCCCCAATGCACGCACACACACTCACATGAGCACCTCTGATCAGCCGTGCTCTGCGGATGCTTCCAGGACCCCATCTCTCCGCAACTCTACTTCCTCAACTGCAGGGCATGCATTTGCTTCTGTGAAGAAGGCGGAAGAGAAGAAGGAAAGGAAGAGGGTAGAAGGAAGAGACATTCTGTTGTTATTCTGATTATATCACTGCTGTAATAGCATAGCAGTTGGGAAGTTACAGCTATGCAGACATTGGTACAGCTGTGGTGTAGTCTCTAGCATATAAAGGACATTTGACTGGAAACCTTTCGTGAATGAGTTTCTCCTCGCATTTTTCTAACAGTGTCCTCTCTCTGACTTTCAGCTCCTTGCTTCTCCAGGGGTCTGCTTTTCTTTTGACTTGCGTGCTGTCTCATTTGAACTGCCTTTCATTGTCACTATGGTTTATAGTTTTCCAGGCTAGCTTCATCCTGAGGGCAGAGAAGGCTGGTAAGGAGAGCGTAGTATTCTCTCCTCGATCACCCTCAGGAGTGTATGAACAAGACTCTACAAGGGACTGGGGATTGCACAAGAGTGAGTGAGAGTGGGAGCCACAGGAATCCTTCTTATTACGCACATAATGACCCTGTTTTTACAAACTCAAGAGCAGCTCATGTAATACACATGCACTTTGAAATTGAGAGTGTTGTTTATCAAGCGTGTAGTCTTTCTTTTCATGCTGAGAGAGCTGAATTAGAATCCTGGTTTGCTCTTGTTCAGTTCAATTCAATCACTCAGTCATGTCGAACTCTTCGCAACCCCGTGGACTGCAGCACTCCAGGCCTCCCTGTTCATCACCAACTCCCAGAGTTTACTCAGACTCATCTCTATTGAGTCAAAGATGCCATCCAACCATCTCATCCTCTGTCATCCGCTTCTCCTCCCACCTTCAATCTTTCCCAGCACTGGGGTATTTTCAAATGAGTCAGTTCTTTACATCAGGTGGCCAAAGTATTTGAGTTTCAGCCTCAACATCAGTCCTTCCAATGAATATTCCGGACTGATTTTCTTTAGTGGAAATGGACTGGTTGGGTCTTCTTGCAGTCCAAGGGACTCTCAAGAGACTTCAACACCACAGTTCAAAAGTGTCAATTCTTCAGTGCTCAGCTTGCTTTATAGTCCAACTCTCACATCCATACATGACTACTGGAAAAACCATAGCTTTGACTAGATGGACCTTTGTTGGCAAAGTAATGTCTCTGTTTTTTTAATATGCTGTCTATGTTGGTCAAAACTTTTCTTCCAAAGAGTAAGTACCTTTTACTTTCATGGCTGCAGTCACCATCTGCAGGATTTTGGAGCCCAGAAAAATAAAGTCAGCCACTGTTTCCATTGATTCCCCATCTATTTGCCATGAAGTGATGGGACCAGATGCCATGATCTTCGTTTTCTGAATGTTGAGCTTTAAGCCAACTTTTTCACTCTCCTCTTTCACTTTCATCAAGAGGCTTTTTAGTTCCTCTTCACTTTCTGCCATAAGGGTGGTGTTATCTGCATATCTGAGGTTATTGATATTTCTCCCGGCAATCTGGATTCCAGCTTGTGTTTCATCCAGCCCAGCATTTCTCATGATGTACTCTGCATAGAAGTTAAATAAGCACAGTAACAATATACAGCTTTGACATACTCCTTTCCCGATTTGTAACCAGTCTGATGTTCCATGTCTAATTCTAGCTGTTGCTTCTTGGCCTGCATACACTTTCTCAGGAGGCAGGTCAGGTGATCTGGTATTCCCATCTCTTTAAGAATTTTCCACAGTTTGTAGTGATCCATACAATCAAAGGCTTTGGCATAGTCAATAAAGCAGAAGTAGATGTTTTTCTGGAACTCTTGCTTTTTCGATGATACAACAGATGTTGGCAATTTGATCTCTTGTTCCTCTGCCTTTTCTAAATCCAGCTTGAACAACTGAAAGTTCATGGTTCACATGCTGTTGAAACCTGGCTTGGATAATTTTGAGCATCACTTTGCTAGTGTGTGAGATGAGTGCAATTGTGTAGTAGTTTGAGCATTCTTTGGTACTGCCTTTCTTTGGGATTGGAATGAAAACTGAACTTTTCCAGTCCTGTGGTCACTGCTGAGTTTTCCACATTTGCTGGCATATTGAGTGCAGCACTTTCACAGCGTCATCTTTTACGATTTTAACTATCTCAGCTGGAATTCCCTCACCTCCACTAGCTTTATTCATAATGACGCTTCCTAAGGCCCACTTGACACTGCATTCCAGGATGTCTGGCTCTAGGTGAGTGATCACACTATTGTGATTATCTGGGTCATGATTATCTGGATTGCTCTTGTAGTCTTTGTCAAATCTTTTCTTCTGTTAGCCTTGTGTTCTTTTTTGACAGCATAAGGCTACTACTACTTATGTTACAGAACTGGTAACTAGAAAATTACCGAAGCATTCTTATACTTTCCAGTGAGTTTCTTTAAAATAGAAGTGTCTCATTAAACTACTTTTTGGATCACTTGATTCCTGTAGGCTGTGTTGTGTGGATTCTTAGTTTGTGTTCATGAGTATTTCCCACTGAGTGTTGAGATCAGAAATATAGGTTCTATCCCTGACTCTGGAATAAGTTGAGTTCTTGGTGTTTGTCTTTGCATAAGACCCTTCCCAATGGAGACCCTGAGCTTCCCAGGTTTATGTTAAGAGGCCAGACTATCTTTGGGTCCCAAGTCTGAATTCCTATTAGAAATGTCTGATAAAATTGATAAAAAAATACAGATTCCCCTGATATTGCTTAGACTTAATGAATCAGAATATGCACAGTCAGGGCTTGCTTGCTTGTTTTATTCAAGAGCTCTGATGTGATTTATGATGTCACCAGGCAGTTAACCCCACTAGATGATCGAGAGAACCATCTTACAGAAACGACATGACATGGGAACTGAGGGTTCTATTTAGGGGACAGGTGGGCACAGGTTCAAATACCAACACCCCCTTCCCCAGGTACTCAGCTCAGTGACCTTGGACAAGTCATTTAAACATCTTCCAGCCTTGTTTGTAGTATAGAGATAAGGATACTATGATCCGTGTATAAACTCTGGGTTAGCTAAGAGTCCCCCAACAAAGGTACACACATGTACACTTGGATTTGATAAAATTACTTCCAACTCCCAAATAGCCTGTGCAAGTCCAACTCCTGCCCAAGGTTTATAGGAATCCCTGGGAGATACTTAGTTTCTCTTGATATGATGGTCTACCTACCTCTTCCCCTTACTGCATTAATTTAGGCATCACTTTTTCCTCCAGTTTACGTAACTGTAACAACACAGTCACTCATATTAGCATGCATAACTTTAGTAGGCTTTACTGAAACATTTGAGGGCTTCCCGGCTGGCTGTACACAGACCTGCATGAGTTTCCCTGCTTCTCTGTTTCTTTCTTTGGTTTCCATTCACCCCCTTCATCTTGCAGTACCTAAAAGCAGGGTATTGGCCGCTTTTCTTCAGTTTTAATACCAAACATGCATATCCAAAGCCATCAAGTTTTCAGGAGGACAAAGCTCTTTCTGTCTGACAGGCTTCCCCCTGCTTTGCACGTAGTTGTGGCCTGGGGAGAGCAAGCTGACACTCTTGGTTTGCTGTCTGCCTTGGTTTCTGTTCTTGTTCCACGTGCAGGGCACTTAGCACGGTTCTGGCGTCCGTGGGTCTCTGATCACATGTGACACAGCCACACAGATGCAGCCCAGCCACTCCCGCCGTCTGCGGATGTTGCTGCCCCGCACCTGCACATCCAGGCCAGGTTTCCTCTTCTTGGGAATCAGCCGGTATCCACTGCTTTCCTCACAGCCAACCTAGTATGTAAAGACAAGCATAGTTGGAGAATGATATCTGAGCGTGAGGGGCTCAAAAGCCCAAAATCTGACTCTAATACAATGATTACTAACACTGATTACCAACATTAATTGATTGCCAATCAGGCACCTTCTGTAAAATTTCTGTCATCCTTTCAAGTATCTGATTTTTTATTTTTTTATTTTTTTTCTTTGCATGTAAGAAAACTGAGGCTCAGGGAAATTAATGACTGAGTCAGCATTTGAATTCAGGGCGCATTGCTACAAAACCTTGTCTTCCTTTACTGCATCAGATTCTCATCTAAATAATTCATTTAGAGGTCTAATCTTTTTTACATTGCAAAGATGTTGACTGATCTAAAAGAAAGATCATCCATGCACACAGATATCTAATAATGAAATAATTGTAATTTAATGATGATAGGGTTTCTTTGTTCTTCAATAGTTAAATATAGTGAACTTTTATCTGTAACTTCATAGAGCATCCACTTATCTGAAACATAGGTGATTTAAAAAAGAAATAAAAAGTAACTTCTTGTTTCCCTATATCTTAGTGACTTACCATATAATAGAACTGATCAACTCTGGGTTTGTCAGAAAAATGGCGGGAAAATGGTACCTTGGGCAAAATATACTGGATTCACATATTTGAGGTCTTATGACTCCAGGAGGTAGACATGAATATTTGTGGCAATTCTTATCTTAACAATTTGTGTGTATGTGTGTGCAGTGTAAGAACTTATTATTTCTCTCGTTTTAAAACATTTGTTGGGGTATAGTTGCTTTACAGTGCTGTGGTAGTTTCTGCTATACGGCAAATAAATCAGCCCTACGTGTACACACATCCCCTCCCTTCTGGACTTCCCCCCACCTAGGTCGCTGCAGAATGCTGAGTGGGATTCCCTGTGCTACGCAGTAGGTTCTCATTAGCTATCTGTTTTATACACAGCAGTGTATATATGTCAATCCCAATCTCCCAGTTCATCCCACCTCCCCCTTCCACCCTCAGTATTCATACATATGTTTTCTATGCCTGTGTCTCTATTTCTGCTTTGCAGATAGGCTCATCTGTACATTTTTAGATTCCACATATATACATTAATATATGATACATGTTTTTCTCTTTCTGGATTACTTCCCTCTATATGACAGTCTCTAAGTCCATCCATGTCTCTGCACATGGCACAATTTTGTTTCTTTTTATGCCTGAGTAATAATCCATTGTATCTATGTGCCATAGAAACTCATGAAGACTGTTAGCATTGCACCAAAATATCTTGCTTATAAATTCAGTTTAGAAAACTAACATGTCCTGAGGTGAATAAAATGGTTATGATATTTAGAAAATACATATCAGAAAGATTTTTGTCATAGATACAACTGACATTCATATCTTATTTTACAGTCTATAAAATAACCAGTTATTAACTCATTCCCTCTCCAGAGCAAGAGAACTCTTATATGATGGATGAATGGATGAGAGGACTTAGGCTCAGAGAACTATGCAGGGTTGCTCAGAATGACACAGTTGGTGGAGGACATACCCAAAAATTAAACTGAAGTCTTCTGTCTTTAAATTTTAATTTTCGTCATTACGTCATCTGAGAGGGAAGCAGATAAGTGTAAGATTTGGCTATGGTATTGGAGAAAACCCTTGAGAGTCCTTTGGATTGCAAAGGGATCCAACCAATCCATCCTGAAGGAGCTCAATCTTGAATATCCATTGGAAGGACTGATGCTGAAGCTGAAACTCCAATACTCTTGCCACCTGATGCGAAGAGCTGACTCATTTGAAAAGACCCTGACGCTGGGAAAGATTGAGGGCAGGAGAAGAAGGGGACGACAGAGGATGAGATGGTTGGATAGCATCACTGACTCAATGGAGATGAGTTTGAGTAAACTCCGGCAGTTGGTGATGAACAGGGAGGGCTGGAGTGCTGCATGCCATGGGGTTGCAAAGAGTTGGACACGACTGAGTGACTGAACTGAACTGATACAATTTTTCATAGGCTAAACCTCAGATTCAGTTCAGTTCAGTCGCTCAGTCATGTCCGTCTCTTTGCGACTCCATGAATTACAGCACGCCAGGCCTCCCTGTCCATCACCAACTCCTGGAGTTCACTCAGATTCTGCCAATGTGTGGGGCAAATGGCAGGCATATCCAGGAATGCAGAAGACATAAGGTCCCAACCTGCATGGAGCTTGCAGACAAAAAGCGAAGGGGAACACGGAGTGAGCATATGATCTGCTCACTGGCAGATCCATTGGAAAGAGTAGACAATAAATTTTTAGATCTATGTTAATGTGTCCCTTTGTTTTTGGAAGTAAATTCCAGGATGAGAGGCAGATGTAACCCCAAGGTGCCCTGAGCAAGTGTCTGTAGTAATAGAACAGACGTCAGTGAAATGCTGCCGCCAGACTTCTTTCTCTCAGCCCGGTGGTCTCCATGGTCTTATGTCTGACAATGCATCTTTTATTGAAACACACCACATGCTAACTTACCCATGGTTCACCAGAGAGTTGGGTAACAAAGACACTTGACTGTTTTATTTACTTCCTTTTTAGTCAAAGGAAAGAAACTTATTGGAAACTCTGCAGCCAATATCTTTAGAGACGTTGAGAAATCTATTTCCCCATTTCTGAAAACTTCAACATTGAATGCAGATGAGGTTTTTTGGTTTCAAGTCTTTTTTTTTAATTGAAGTATCATTGATGTGCAATAACTTTATATTAGTTTGAGATGTACAGCATGGTGATTTAGCAGTTTTACAGATTTTATTCCTTTAAGAGTTGTTATAAGATGATGGCTATGATTCCCCGTACTCTGTAATACATCCTTGCTGTTATCTGTTTTATAGCGAGTAGTTTGTTGTTCCTCTTAATTGCATACTCCTAACCTGCCCCTCCTCACTTCCCTCTCCCTTCTGGTAACCACTAGATGGTTTTCTGGAGAAGGCAATGGCACCCCACTCCAAGACTCTTGCCTGGAAAATCCCATGGACAGAGGAGCCTGGTAGGCTGCAGGCCATGGGGTCGCTGAGGGTCGGACACGACTGAGCGACTTCACTTTCACCTTTCACTTTCATGCACTGGAGAAGGAAATGGCAACCCACTCCAGTGTTCTTGCCTGGAGAATCCCAGAGACGAGGGAGCCTGGTGGGCTGCCATCTATGGGGTCACACAGAGTCGGACACGACTGAAGTGACTCAGCAGCAGCAGCAGATGGTTTTCCATGCACTGTGAGTCTGTTTCTGTTTTGTTACACACCTTCACTTGCATTATTTTTTAGATTTCATATTAAAGTGTTATCATGTAGTATTTGTCTTTGACTTATTTTAGTAAGCATAATATTCTTAGTAGGACCATCCATGTTGCTGTAAATGGCAGCATTTAATTTTTATATAATGGAGTAATATTACATTATAAATCTTTATCCATTGTTCTGCTGATGGATACTTGGGTTGGTTGCATATTTTGATGGCTGTAATCATGCTGCTGTGAACACTGGGATGCAGACATCTTTTTGAATTAATGTTTTTGTTTTATCTGGATTTATACCCAGGAGTGGAATTGCTGGACCATATGGTAATTCTGGGTTTCCCCAGTGGCTCAGATGGTAAAGAATCGCCTGTAATGCAGGAGAGCCAGGTTCAACTCCTGGGTCAGGAAGAAACCCTGAAGAAGGAAATGGCAACCCACTCCAGTATTCTTGCTTGGAGAGCTCCATGGACAGAGGAGCCTGGCAGGACACAGTCCATGGGGTTGCAAAAAGTTGGACATGACTGAATGACTAATACACGTACATGTGGTAATTCTATTTTTAGCTTTTTTTTTTTTTTTTTGAGGAGCCTCCATGCTGTTTTTCATAGTGGTTGAACCAATTTATCAAGTATTTAATTTTTTAATGATTATATATTAAAATACTTTTTAGGTTTTTGATGTATATGAAATAATATATGTAAGATTTATGTATCCTATAAAGCATAATAATATAACCAGTACTTTTGAACTTAGCATCCTGTTCAAGGACAAGAACATAACCTTTGATTCATATCTACCTGTGTGTTCCTTCACATCCACATCACTGTTTTGTTATTTGTATGGAAATATTTTATAAAAGTCAAATACTATTCTCTGACTTTTAGCAAAAAGTAGCAATCCTTTCCCCTTTTCATCACTCTCACTTCCTGAAGACACAATTTTAACATTTTCAAAATATTTCTTTGGGTATTTGCTTCCATTTTGTAAATTATGCAATATCTGTTTTTAGTCTTAACTTTAGACGTTCTCTATTGATCAGCTATGGTAATCTGGCTACTGTCTTACAGAGTACTCCGTGGCCTTTCCTTTGTACCAACATGCAGCATACACGTTTTCCTTCCCTGAACTTTTCAAGATAGTTCTACCATGCTTTTAATTAAATAAACATTTTAGTGTTTATATTATTAGACTGTGTAAATGTTTTCAGAGCTGAGCCATGAAATATAGCAAAACTACTTCCTTTATTTGTATAAATTTTCTTTTTTGGGTTAACAACTGTCTTAATAATCCATTTGTTCAGGAAGTTCTTTTAAGCCTTCAAATATCTACCAGAACAATGAAACTTTATTTCTGTTAAAGAAAAGACTATCCTCATATCTATGTATCATCATCTAAATGGGTGTGTGTGTGTGTATAAATGTACACGCTGCTGCTGCTGAGTCGCTTCAGTCGTGTTCCGAATGTACGTAGGTAAGTAATTAATGGATCTGTTTTTTGTCTCTTAGAGGTCTTCCTCCTGGAGCCCACCAACATAACTCTAACTTCTCTCCAGGTTTTTTAAACAGCTTTTACCTTAGATATTCCCTTTATCATTATCCTGGGTTCTTTTATCTTCAGTATAGAAACTATGATTTTCTGAATCCCAGTCTGCTCTTGTTTACATTTTGGTGTCTTATTTTATTGGGGCATCTGGGCTTCCTGTGTAATTTTTTAGCCCTTGCACATTTCAGCCAGTCTTTATTTTACTTTCACATTTGAATATGAGTCTAGAAATTTAGATGTTAGAAATTCTTTACAATTTTAAGGACATTTTTACATTTTGAGAATTGTGGTAGCGTTTTGAGGCCCCAAACATTGTATGTGAACCTGATTTCTTCTATTCTCCAAAAACGTTGTGTTCTTCCCAACATCCTCAGTGTTCCTTATCTTTACCATGTTGTGCCTTGATTTATATAATTATTTCACATTCATATGCATATTTATTTCTTCCCCTCCACCATTATATATTATATATACATATATAATTTATATGTAAAACTGAATCACTTTGCTGTACAGTAGAAATTAACACAAGATTGTAAAAACAACTACACTTCAATAAAATAAATTTTAAAACAAATAATAAAGAAATCTCTTTGAATAACAATGATAAAAAGAAATATATCTCTAGCTTTAGAATGCAGAATTAACTATAGTATGGCAAGAGTAGAAGTTAGAAGTTCAGATAAAAGGGTGCTATTGATGCCCAAGAAAAAAAATGTAGCATGTTTATCATGTATGAGAGAAAAATGGATTAATTTTAGAAGTGTTAGGTAGAAACAATTCAAAGGGAATTTTTGATGGGTTAGATCTAAGACAGAAAAAATGAGGATTACTGTTCATCCATTCATTCATTTGCCTAAAAGTCTGGTGCAAGTTACTTTCAAAAGGGAATATATGTAGTAAAGCATATTGAGACAGGAGAATATCAATAATTTCAATTTAGACATACGTGTAGGTCGTTCAAGTTGAAATTTCCTGTAAGAATTGGATGTACTTTTGAGCCAGCAGTTCTATATTGCAGATGAACCTAGAATGATAGCATAACAGGGTTAAATTGGATCCACAAGAGAAGATGAGATGACTCAAAAAGTATGACTCTTGAGAAGGAATATGAGCCTGGACTTCTTCTCTGAGAAAAATCAGCATTTAGAAGACAGCTAGAGGACGAGAAACCTCTAGGGGAGTCTGAGACAAAGTCACTAGAGCAACAGGAAGAAGCCAAGTCAACCGAGCTGTAATGATGGAAAAGAAACAGCATTTTGCAAGAGGAAAGGGATGGTTGATTAAATAAAGAGTCAAAAGGTGCCCAAAGATTCAGCCACTAAGAGCTCACGGGTGATCTTGTTGAAAAAGTTTCAAGGGAAAAGGGGGAGATGCCTAATTGAAGAGGTTTGGAAAGTGAGAAGTGGAGTTAAGTAGACTGCTAGTGTAGACAAGATTTTCAAGAAGCTTGGCTAAGGAGAGGGAAAAGTGAACTGGAAGATATACAGGTAGGAAAGGAGGAGGAAGAGCTTCTCTAGACTGCTTGTAGGGAGAGAACTGAGCATGTTAAAAAAATCCACTGGGGAGGGAGAAGTAGAGAATGAGATATGGATAGGTACAAAAAAGGAATTTGAAAAGTCAAGTGTTATGTAACGCATATGTAGAGACTTTCTTTTCCTCTCTTTCTTTCTTTCTTGAAATGAACAGAACAAAGGTGGGAACATAAAGCTAAATGTACAGGTTAGGTTGCAAACAACTGCAGACACTTATTTCTAATGTTTTTATAACATTGGTTAAAAGGAAGTGAAATAAACTTCTGCAAGTAGGGTGGCAGGCAAAATGTAGAAATTTTGCAATAATTATTATGAAGAAAAGAAAATGAAAACATTACTGAAATTGGCTAGAACGTGAAGGGTTAACCATAAACTAATGGTCATAATTTCATAATGACATCACATGTCTAATGTTGACATGTGACATCACAAGAAAAATGTTGGTTTTGCAGCCACAAAGAGCTGGATCTGAATTCTGTTCAAAAGTATGACAGTAAGTAAATTAATTAAATTTCTTGAGTCTCCATCTTATCATCTGTACAATGGGGTAATTTCATCTACTTTGCAGATTTAGACATTAAAAGTCCTCAGCACAGAGTGGCTATTACTTTTTATTAATATATTCTTTCTTTTGATGAACATCCATGATGTATTTTGTTCCAAGTTAAAAAAAATATTCTTCAAAAATTACTAAGGACATTTACTTTTTTCTATATAAGTATAAAAAGTAGTCCTGATAGTGTTTTGCAGAGATATTAACTCCTTATTATGTTACTGTTTACTCAGGCAAACTAGATTTAGTGATCAAGTATGTTTAGGAAATGTTTCTTCACATTTACATCACAGTGTAGAGATGGGTTTCTTTGCTGTGAGACTTACACTCTGTAACATATGCATGTGTATTAGGAGTGTTCACAAGAAATGCATAATGTGTGACAGCATCCATGGCTAGTGGTAAAGAATCTGCCTTCAGTGCAGGAAACACAGGAGACTTGGGTTTGATCCCTGGGTTGGGAGGATCCCCTGGAGTAGGAAATGGAAACCCACTCCAGTATAATTGCATGAAAAATCCCACGGACAGAGGAGCCTTGCAGACCACAGTCTAAAGTGTTGGAAAGAGTCGGACATGACTGAGCAGCAAAGCAAAGCACATCCTTTTGGAGAGGCAACACAAGAGACCCGTGTTCTGTAGAAATCTTTAGTAACGATTTCTTCTGGCCAGAGGCCTCTTTTAAGATGATAGACAAGATTATCAAAGCCTAGTTAATGGTAGAAAAGAGAGATCTATACTCCCATCATTGCAGCAGCATTCACAATAACCATGACAGAGAAACAATTGAATTGTCTGCTGATAAGTGAATGGATAAAGCAACTGTAGTTAAGTACATTATTCATCCATAAAAAGGCAAGTCCCAATACTTGTGACAACGTGGGTGAACCTGGAGGACATTATGGTAAGTAAGTCAGACACGAAAGACGGATACTGTATGATCTCACTGGCATGTGGAATCGAAAAAAAAGGTGACATCATAGAAACACAGAGTAGATCGGCAGTTCCAGGTGGTGGGAAAAATGGAAAGAAGTTGGTCACTGAGTACACACTTGCAGTTTTAAAATAGATTTGTTCTGGACTTCCTTGGCACTCCAAGGATTCCATGCTTCAACTGCAGGGGGCCCAGGTTCAATTCCTGGTCAGGGAATAAAGACCCATCACAACAGCAACAACAGCAACAAAAAAGATGAATAAGTTCTGGAGATGTAACGTACAGCATAGTGACTATGGCTAATAAAAATGTATTGCATACCTGAAATTTGTAAAAAAGTACATCTTTCGTGTTCCCATTCCATAAAATAAAAAGACAATTAATTGAGGTGATGGATATGTTCATTAGCTTGTGACAGTCATTTCATAATGTATAGGTTTATCAAAACATCTTGTGCACCTTAAATTCATACAGTTTTTGTCAATTTTGCCTCAATAAAGCTGGGGGGGGCGCAAATAAATGGTTGCATATCATTGAGAATCTGGGAATCAGTAATTTCTAAATTTGTTTGTTGACATGTTGATTCTTTCTCATCTGTCTCTTGTGCATACATTTAGCAGAGGGATGCTGGCTGGCATTGCCCTACAAGAGGCCATTGTTAAATTGTCAGGAATCTTGTGAGTCAGCTGATGTCCTGCTGATATTTTGAAAATGGTCATGGTGGGAGCATTTACACCACAGAAATTGGCAAACAGGACAGATCCCAGCTTCCTTTTCAGAGAGCCTGTCACAGCGCGCCAGGCGCAGAGTTCAGATAGTACAATATTAAAATGAATTTGCTTTTATTTCCAGTATTCTGGGAGGTGGATCATAGAGCATCCTGCTGTGATTTATGTCAGAGAGTGTTTTGCCTATGTTCTCCTCTAGGAGTTTTATAGTTTCTTGTCTTACGTTTAGATCTTTAATCCATTTTGAGTTTATTTTTGTGTATGGTGTTAGAAAGTGATCTAATTTCATTCTTTTACAAGTGGTTGACCAGTTTTCCCAGCACCACTTGTTAAAAAGATTGTCTTTAATCCACTGTATATTCTTGCCTCCTTTGTCGAAGATAAGCTGTCCATAGGTGTGTGGATTTATCTCTGGGCTTTCTATTTTGTTCCATTGATCTATATTTCTGTCTTTGTGCCAGTACCATACTGTCTTGATGACTGTGGCTTTGTAGTAAAGCCTGAAGTCAGGCAGGTTGATTCCTCCA
This sequence comes from Aepyceros melampus, assembly GCA_006408695.1. NCBI lineage: Eukaryota > Metazoa > Chordata > Mammalia > Artiodactyla > Bovidae > Aepyceros > Aepyceros melampus. The sequence goes on along the minus strand of SJXQ01000210.1, from coordinate 14,217 downwards.
GTTCCATTCTTCTTTCTCAAGATGGCTTTGGCTATTCGAGGTTTTTTGTGTTTCCATACAAATTGTGAAATTATTTGTTCTAGCTCTGTGAAAAA
>SJXQ01000210.1:0-13201 GCA_006408695.1 Aepyceros melampus | reverse complement strand
GATGCAGGATGCAGGATGCTTGGGACTGATGCACGGGGATAATCCAGAGAGAAGGTGTGGGGCGGGAGGGGGGAGGTGGGGGTCGGGATTGGGAGTTCATGTACACTCGTGACTGATTCATGTCAGTGTATAGCAAAATGAATACAGTATTGTAAAGCAAAACAAACTAAAAAATAAAAATTAATTAAAAAAATAAAACAGTCAAATCCTTCAAAAAAAAAAATGAATTTGACATGTTTTTCCACACCTGAGGGTCTTACTTTCTGACGAGGGGAAAACAAGAAATATACCCAAATGAATATAAAATGTAATGGAAAGTGATTCTTAGTCCTTAGAACAAACAACAGTAGTGGAAAACTAGCTATGTGTTGGCCATTGCTGGAAGTACTCCTAACTTGTTGCTATTCTTTAGTCCCTAAGTCATGTCCAACTCCTTCAGCCCCATGGACAGTAGCCCACCAGCCTTCTCTGGCTATGGCATTACCCAGGCAAGAATACTGAAGTGGGTGGCCATTTCCTTCTCCAGGGGATCTTCCTGACCCAGGGACTGAACCCACATCTCCTGCACTGGTATGCAGATTCTTTACCTCAGAGCCACCAGGGGAGTCCCTGTTCCTAATTTACTTTCTGTCAAATTCTCGAAACTAGCTTGGTGAAGTAGATCGCATTATTATCCTTGTGTTGTTAATAAAGAAGGTGGCATAGAAAGCATTATGACCAACCTAGATAGCATATTGAAAAGCAGAGACATTACTTTGCCAACAAAAGTCCGTCTAGTCAAAGCTATGGTTTTTCCTGTGGTCATGTATGGATGTGAGAGTTGGACTGTGAAAAAAGCTGAGTGCTGAAGAATTGATGCTTTTGAACTGTGGTGTTGGAGAAGACTCTTGAGAGTCCCTTGGACTGCAAGGAGATCAGCCCTGGGATTTTTGGCATTACCCAGGCAAGAATACTGAAGTGGGTGGCCATTTCCTTCTCCAGGGGATCTTCCTGACCCAGGGACTGAACCCACATCTCCTGCACTGGTATGCAGATTCTTTACCTCAGAGCCACCAGGGGAGTCCCTGTTCCTAATTTACTTTCTGTCAAATTCTCGAAACTAGCTTGGTGAAGTAGATCGCATTATTATCCTTGTGTTGTTAATAAAGAAGGTGGCATAGAAAGCATTATGACCAACCTAGATAGCATATTGAAAAGCAGAGACATTACTTTGCCAACAAAAGTCCGTCTAGTCAAAGCTATGGTTTTTCCTGTGGTCATGTATGGATGTGAGAGTTGGACTGTGAAAAAAGCTGAGTGCTGAAGAATTGATGCTTTTGAACTGTGGTGTTGGAGAAGACTCTTGAGAGTCCCTTGGACTGCAAGGAGATCAGCCCTGGGATTTCTTTGGAAGGAATGATGCTGAAGCTGAAACTCCAGTACTTTGGCCACCTCATGCTAAGAGTTGACTCATTGGAAAAGACTCTGATGCTGGGAGGGATTGGGGGCAGGAGGAGAAGGGGACGACCGAGGATGAGATGGCTGGATGGCATCACGGACTCAATGGACGTGAGTCTGAGTGAACTTCGGGAGTTGGTGATGGACAGGGAGGCCTGGCGTGCTGCGATTCATGGGGTCGCAAGGAGTCAGACACGACTGAGTGACTGAAATGAACTGAACTGAATATATATATATATATACACACACATATATATTTAGAAATTACATAGTTGGTAGGTGGCAGAGTCAGAAGTCTAACTCTGGGTGTCGTCATCTGGTACCCAAGCCACCAGCACTGTGTCAGGTCCCATCTCCCAGGCACTTAAAGGGGTCAGCTAAAGCAGCGGGGCATTCTGAGGTGGGGAAAAGGGAGGAACACAGCAGCGTTTTGCAAATCCTTCATCTCTGCTTGCAAGGCGGGGACACAGCCCCTTTTCCCCACCTGCACTCCCTGCGTGAGGTGGAAGGAGTGACTGAGGTGAACCCTGTCATTAGAGGCCTACACTCCAATTGTCCTTCTCTCTGGCCAGCAGCCAGATCCCCTGCGCTAGCCCGTGTCGTTTTTCTCTGAGGTATGCACAAAGTAGAGGTTACTCGTGTCACATCTGTTCTTGCTTTGTGGGTCCTTTCAGAAAAAAACCAAAATCCCTGACTTTATTTTCCAAGAGAGACCCTTTAAGAAGGGCCGGATGCAGAGGTGGCCAGGGGGGGAACCTGTGCATGTCCTTAAAAGTGATCTTTCTAGCTTTAGCATTCATAAAGCATACCTTGGCATTTGTGTTCAGACTCTAATGACTCCCCCTGACCTCTGTTCTCAGGTTTAGAATTTCAAAAACGTCACAATGTTACATTCCTTCTCTGCAAAGGAAATCAGACCTGCATGTCCATATTACACACCCAGACGCAAAATCTTCACAGAGGACTGCCTTTTCTATGCTTTTTCACCAGAACAGCTTCCCACTTTAAAGCAGCCTTGTGGTTTTGAGTCCTGGCATTTTCAGCAAAAGCCTTTATTCTGTTTAGGGACCATGTTTGAAATGAGTAGTTTTTTGTTTTGTTTTGTTTTTTTAATGGAGACATTTCCTTGATTCTTCCATATCATCTTATATTTTCTCTCTTTGAAAATACTCAAGGTACACAGCTGGAGGTGGCTATAGGCAAATTCTATGTCTACAAATCAATTCATGATTGAAAGTAAACTAAAAAAAAAATGTGGCTAATTTTCCAGGCAAGGCCCACAGGACTCCATGAAATGGGGCAACCTGTCTGGCCATAGGGCTGATTTCTGAAAATCTGATTTCTTTTGCTTCTCTCTTATGGTGGATTAGCAGTAATTCAATTAGTAGCAGGTTGACATGTAAAGAACTCATGGAAATGTAGAACAAGGTCCTTTATCCTTGGGGGGGACAGGGAGCCACTGAAGTGCCCAGGGAGGAGTGCACAGTGCGACTCTGTTTTCTGTTTTTAAACAGTTCGTTTGTTTGTTTATTTTTATTATTTATGTATCTTTGGCTGTGCTGGGTCTCTGTTGCGGCTCACGCCCTTCTCTGGTTGTGGCGAGCAGGGCTGCCCTTTTTGCGGTGTGTGGGCTTCTCATCGCGGTGGCCTCTCTCGTCTCTGAGCCTGGGCTCCAGAGCACACAGGCTTCGGAAGGTGTGGTTCGCGGGCTCTAGGAGCAAGAGCTTCAGTTGCTGTGGGGCAAGGGCTTAGTTGCCCTGCAGCGTGTGGAATCTTCCCAGGCCAGGGATTGAACCTGTGTCCCCTGCATTGGAAGGTGAATTCTTAACCACTGGACCACCGAGGAAGTCCTGACCTCTGTTTTCATGAGGCCGCCTCTGATAACTCTGGAGTGAGTGTGAGGAGACCCTGAAGGGAAGGATCAGAGAGGGACCAGAGAAAAGTGGAGGAAATAAGACATCACTCACTTTCACAGCCAGATGAATTGGGAGTGAAGACAGGTCTTCCTTCCAGTCAGTCTTGACTGCCCTACTGGAAACAATCTCTTGACTCTGAACTTACTGTGAAGGCGATGGAACATCCCTGCCTCGTTGCCCTGGGTAGCCAGATCTCTCTCTCTTTTTTAAATTTAAATATATTTACTTTTAATTTGAGGATCACTGCTTTACGATGTCATGTTGCTCTCTGCCACACATCAGCGTGAATTAGCGGCAGGCATCCATACATCCCCTTCCTCTTGAATCCCCCTCCCACCACCCCATCCTGTGGGTTGTCACAGAGCTCTGGATTTGTGCTTCTGGCCTCATACAGTGAATTTCCACTGGTTATCTGATTTTGCACCTGGTAACATATGTTTCCATGCTGCTCTCTCAGTTTGCCCCACCCTCTCCTTCCCCCGCTGTGTCCACAGGTGGGTTCTCTGTCTGTGTTCCCATTGCTTCCCTGTGCCATCTTCCTAGATTCCGTGTGTGTGTGTGCTATATATGATGTGATATTTGTTTTTCTACTTCTGACTTACTTCACTGTGTGTAATATGCTCGAGGTTCATCCACCTTATTAAACTGAGTCAAATGTATTCCATTTTATGGCTGAGTAGTATTCCATTTGGTTCTATTTTTAATGCACTTATGTCTTGTCTTTCCAACTATCTGTTGAAGTTCTTTGTGGGCAGGAAACATGCTTTGCAATTATATATGTCCTCTTCTTTAGAGCATTGCTTTCTACTCAGGAAGTATTTTTAGAGCTTCTGTTTATTTATTTTTGAAGTTTTTTTTTTTCTTAATGTGAACCATTTTTAAGTCTTCATTGAATCTGTTATGGCATTTCTTCTGATTTATGTTTTGGTTTTTTGGCCATGAGGCATATGGGATCTTAGCTTTCCCATCAGGGATCAAACCCACACTTCCTTTACTGGAAGCAAAGTCTTAACCACTGGACTTTCAGGGAAGTCCCCGGATCTATTTTTGACAAATAAAAGTTGTACATATTTAAGGTATACAATGTGATATTTTGATTTATGTGTGCATGGTAAAATGGTTACCACAATGAAATTACCATAGCCTTTACCCCCCATAGCCACCATTTTTGGTGGTGGGAAATGGGAAGAACACTTGTGATTTACTCTCTTAGCAAACTTGAAATATACTCGGTTATCAGTTGTAGTCGCCAGGGTGCACATTAGAATGCACTCATCTCATAACTGAAAGTTCGTACCCTTCGATCAATATCTCCTCTTCCACCCGCCCCCTAGACTCTGGGGTTCACTGTTCTACTCTGCTACGAGTTTGACTTTCTCTTTTTTAGATTCTACATTTAAGTAAGATAAATATTATTTTATTTAGCAATTACTGGTAATTCTCTCATCCTCTCTCTTTCTCCTCCCCCCTTTCCCACTCTGTGAACAATTTGCATAGAACGTACTTGATGATTCATTATCAAGATACCTCTGAAGTCTTCATTTCCATTTATTTGTTCAGACAGCTCCATTCAATGGAGATGAAATGTCTGAGTTTCTGTTTCTGCTTTTGTGACCTCTCTACAGGATTCATGGCAAACCATTAACCAATTTGTGCCCCAGCATTTTGTCCTCTAAATATAATCATTAAGTTAAATATAGAGCTTAAATAAGAGCTTAAAACAATGCCTGGCATGTATAATTTGCTTTCCCTTCCCAAATTTTCCTGCAACCTTTCAGTCTGTCTCATGCCAATCACTCCGTCACCCTTTGCCCTTTCGTCTTTTGGTAGCTGTCATCCTTACTTTCTTACGTGGAAACAAAATAAATCAATACAAAGCAATTTCACTTTAAGCAAGATATGTTTGGTTGGGAAGGGATGATGATGTTTTGGCGGATTGTACCACCTGATTTTGACAGTTGACTAAAATACGGTGCCATGTCTTCATTTTCTGAACCAGTTACTTAGACACGTTTGTATCCTGCAGCAATTTGAAAGCAAGTTGATCTTCACGAAGTAGGATATGGTTTACCCAAAGAGAGGACAATTGGAAAGAGAGTTATGGAGTGCCATTCATCATGTATTCCTCAGTCAGAGTAATCCAGAGAATGTCTGCCTGGGTTCATTTATTGAGCATCCATTTATCAAATACCTTTTTTTTAAATTAAATTCATTTATTTTAATTGGAGGCTAATTACAATATTGTATTGGTTTTGCCATACATCAACATGAATCCCCCACAGGTGTACACATGTTCCCAATCCTGAACCCCCCTCCCACCTCCCTCCCCATACCATCCCTCCGGGTCAACCCAGTGCACCAGCCCTTTTGAGGCTCCTGACTCAGCAGTGGGTGCCACAGGTGACTTTAAGATGAAAGATAGCGTCTTCAATCCAAAGGTTTCCATCCAGTAAAGAAGACAGCTGCATGAAAGCCAAATGACAGTGCCGTGGAAGGGTTTTTTGCTGTGGACACAGGATGCTCTGAGAACACAAGATAGAAAATATGACACCAAGGAAGTTTCCCAGTGGGTGCGATGAGCATATGAATGGAGGCAATGAAACCTCCTGCAGGGTCAGCACCCTTACAGGCCTTGTGGCCCCAGCTGTCCTGCTGAAGACCAAAGGCTAGAGAAATACCCAAGAGTTCCCAAAGAATTACCCAGGAATTACCCAAGAAATATCCAAAAAAGAAATACCCAAGAATCAGCCAACAAATATCCAAGAAATACCCTAAAAATGCAAGAGATTTCTATTTTTGTACAAATCCTGTGACACCTTCCAGGAAGCTGGAATGAGGAGGATCTTTTCAGTTAACACCTAAGTCTGTGGGGTGTGGGCGGGTGTTACAGGTTAGGTTCTCTGGGCAGACACTGAGGTGGAGTTAGAACCCAAGGTGCTTCTTGGGGATCAATGCCTGTGAAAGGAGGAAGAAGGTGTGAAGTGTGGGACTGAGAGAGGGAGAAGTCTCCACCAGGCCAGAGAGGAGCTTGTCCGAGTGTCTCATATGAGACCAAAACGGGAAGACGTAATACCCGCCTGGCTCAGTCTCTGGGTGTAAACTCTCCCAGGAGAGTCCACTTCCTGTGAGGCAGTTCTCTGCAGTCAAGATGGGTTTGGGGTTACTAGCAGTAGGACGCTCTCTGCCAGCTCCATCAATGGTCCCTGGGTAGCCTGACTTAAAAGGGGACCGGGAGAGCACATCTCTATGTCTACTAGAACTGAACTGGATTCAAGTAATATTTACTGAAGATTTACCATGTGCCAGACAGTGTGTCTAGCCATTTTACATACATCATCTCATTAAAGTCTCCCAGCCTTTCATGGGAAAGGGTCATTATGCCATCTGTAAATTCACAAATGAGTGGGCTAGCCTCTTTCTAGCTATGAAAATGTCAGTAGCAAAACCACCTTTCAGGTGAGCCTCCCAAGGAATCTGGGGCATATGCTAACATCATCTGTTTCTGAAATCAGCAACAGACATTACAGCAACCATGTATCTCAGGAGAGAGCTGAGATGGAATCAGGTTATGGTTTTGTTTAAGACAAACTATCAAATCTGAGTCAAAGGAGCAAATGTCCCTGTCAACTCCATTTCCTCCCTGAGGAGTTTACAGTGGTCACCAAGGAAACAGACCATTTTTATCATGCAAATATAATCTCCAACTTTGGAAGAGACCCCTACAAAGGGCCACCTTAATCCCTCCCTCCAGTTCAAGAGCCTTGTCTATAATGTTCTAGACAAGAGCTCCCTCTAGGTCATCACAGAGGACCGGGCTGAGCTCCCTGTGCTATACAGCAGGTTCCCACTAGCTATCTGCTTTACACATGGTGGTGTATATATGTCAGTGTGGCTCTCTCAATTCGTCCCATCCTCTTCCCCTACACTCTCCCTGCCACACCTCATGTCCGCTCTTCCATTCTCTATGTCTGTGTGTCTATTCCTGCCCTGCATTGACTATTTCTGCACTGAATAAAGCTGGACACTCATAGCCACTCCTGATCATGGTTCTGCTACTCTATGGAGTCACACAGATGAAAATCAACTTCTCTTTCCTTTGGCTGTCTTTGAAGATAAGTGAGAGCAGCTTTCATGCAAACTTCTTTCCCCCAGTTGCTAACCCTGACTCTGGCTCTGACTCTGACCTTCATTTACTCACTCAATGCTCTCAGGTTTCCTTCTTCATTCCTATGATGGATATAAGTATATTCACCTAATAGGATTGTGGGCTTCAATAAAACTGTGCCTATACACGGTATTGCTGCTGCTGCTAAGTCGCTTCAGTTGTGTCCAACTCTGTGCCACCCCACAGACTGCAGCCCATCAGGCTCCCCTGTCCCTGGGATTCTCCAGGCAAGAACACTGGAGTGGGTTGCCACTTCCTTCTCCAATGCATGAAAGTGAAAAGTGAAAGTGAAGTCACTCAGTTGTGTCCGACTCCCAGCGATCCCATGGACTGCAGCCCACCAGGCTCCTCCGCCCATGGGATTTTCCAGGCAAGAGTACTGGAGTGGGGCGCCATTGTCTTCTCTGATACATGGTAAGCACCCAATAAACAGGAGTCGCTATCATCACTATTATTAGTGTTACATTTGTGCTTAGTCGCTCAGTCGTGTCCAACTCTTTGCAACCCCATGGACTGCAGCCCCCCAGGCTCCTCTGTCCACGGGGATTCTCCAGGCCAGAATACTGAGTGGGTTGCCATGCCCTTCTCCAGGGGATCTTCCCAACCCAGTGAATGAACCCAGGTCTCCAGCATGGCAGGCAGATTCTTTACTGTCTGAGCCACCAAGGAAGCAAGTCTTACATTTATACTCATGGTAATCCTGATGTTGAATGAATTAGAGAGCATGATAATTTAATTTATATGAACACAATTCTTCAGTTACAAAGATCATTATTTATTTCATTCATGGCTTTTTTTTAAAATGGAATCTGTGGAGGATCTAGCTATGGTGCTCCATCTCTGGGTCCATAAGATTGCTTATGGGGTTACAAGAACTCCCTGTATTCTATTGCTTTCTAATTGACATGTTTAAATCCATTGGATAATTTGAACTCATATCCCTGTGTAGAGTGGAAGGAAAATGAGACTTGGAGTGATGACCTCCTGCAAAGTCACACTCACGCACATGTCAGGGCCAGTACTTAAAGTTAGCAGTGCTGTTTCTTATATACCAGGCTTCCCTGGTGGCTCAGCTGGTAAAGAATCTGCCTGCAATGCAGGAGACCTGGGTTTGATCCCTGGTTTGGGGAGATGCCATGGAGAAGGGAATGGCTACCCACTCCAGTATTCTGGCCTGGAGAGTTCCATGGACAGAGGAGCCTGGTGAGCTACAGTCCCACGGGGTCACCAGGAGTCAGATATGGCTGAGCACCTTTCACTTTTCTTGTACACCAGGGACACTTCATAATAAATGGCTTGTGGTCTTCTTGGAAAATCTTATGGATGCCCTCCCTAGCACTAGAGGAATTCACACACACACATTCATTTTTGTTTAATTGCAGAAGATATATATACCCTAAAATGAAAATTCCTTACTCAAAGACACTATGATTGACAGCCTTAGTAATTCTGAAATCAAGCTGGTAGGGAATCATTCCTGTGATCTGTCTTCTGGGTAGTCAGAGTAGAATTGGTGAAGAAAAGACTAAATGAGTGGTGAATCCATTGTAAGATAGTCAGTGGAAAATTTCACATCTCTTCTATATTAGAGAGGCTAATATTCTTGGAATAAAGAATGAAATCAGGGACACTCAGAACAGAGCTCCTAATTTTAAGACTAATGCATGTTCTATTAGCTGCATATGTCAGAACACTCTGATTCATAACTCTGTGAGGCCCAGAGCGATCTGTCCCAAGAGATAGCAGAAATAGAAAAGAAAAAAAAAAAAAAAAAGATGCTTTGTGATGTCTTTGGCCAGGCCTAGACACATGGAAATATTTGTTTATTTCATATGACCTGCAGTTATTTTAGCTATCTTATTTTCTTCATATAAACCCACTGCTGCTGCTGCTGCTAAGCCACTTCAGTTGTGTCCGACTCTGTGTGACCCCATGGACTGCAGCCTACCAGGCTCCTCCATCCATGGGATTTGCCAGGCAAGAGTGCTGGAGTCGGGTGCCATTGCCTTCTCCGTTAGAATTATCTAAATCAAAGGCATTTTTTTTCTCTTTCTCAAACTATGATTTAAGAACTTCTCAGTTCTAGCTGTCTCTCTTCCTCCCTGTCTCCAGATCTTCCCACTCTCTTATATATCTTCTATATAAGTTAAAAAAAAAAAAAAAAGATGCTTTGTGATGTCTTTGGCCAGGCCTAGACACATGGAAATATTTGTTTATTTCATATGACCTGCAGTTATTTTAGCTATCTTATTTTCTTCATATAAACCCACTGCTGCTGCTGCTGCTAAGCCACTTCAGTTGTGTCCGACTCTGTGTGACCCCATGGACTGCAGCCTACCAGGCTCCTCCATCCATGGGATTTGCCAGGCAAGAGTGCTGGAGTCGGGTGCCATTGCCTTCTCCGTTAGAATTATCTAAATCAAAGGCATTTTTTTTCTCTTTCTCAAACTATGATTTAAGAACTTCTCAGTTCTAGCTGTCTCTCTTCCTCCCTGTCTCCAGATCTTCCCACTCTCTTATATATCTTCTATATAAGTCTTGCCCAAACTCAGGACCTCTGACACAGTTTCAGTCTTTGGAACTGGTTAAAAACACAGGTTCCTATGCAAGTGGGGAAATGGAAGGAAAGGATAGTTAGGGAGTTTGGGATAGGCATAAATACTCCAGTATATTTAAAGTGGATAATCAGCAAGTCCTACCGTGTGGCACGGGGAAATCTGCTCAATGTTATTTGGCAGCCTGGATGAGACAGCTGTTGAGGGATACATGTATATATATGACTGAGTTCCTTTGCTATCCACCTGAAACTATCACCACATTGTTAATTGGCTCTACTTCAAAATAAAATTAAAATTAAAAAAAAAAAAACACCTTATAAAGTACAGGTTCCTCACCATCAAAACCCAGGCTAACATGAAGTTTGGCAGTGAGTCCAGACATCTACATTTATAATTAGTTGCTTCACAGTTTCTGCAGCTTAGTCATGTTTGAGAACCTTCTCTAAGGCATACCAGTTAGCTCTGTACAGCTCTCTAACCTAGAATATAACATGCTAGCTGTCCACAGTAGCTCTTTTGCACCATAAAAATCTCAACACGACTATCTAGGCTTTCATGAGTTTCCACAAGAAGTCCTACTACAGCCAGCAATTTTCATTTCTTAGATATTGTACTGAAGATTTATGAGGTTCTGAGAAAGAGAAATGTAGCTTGGCAACGGCTTTTCACTTGGAACAACCCATTAGATACACTTTCCTAAGGGTCTCCTCACCCCAGCCCTATCTAGGTCACACCCATCTCTTGAGGCTAAGTTTCCTGCCAAGCAGTGCCAAGCTTTTCTCTGGTCTTCCTCTCTCCTTAATTACGCAGTGAAAGTGAAAGTCTCTCAGTCGTGTCTGACTCTCTGTGACCTCATGGACTGTGCAGTCCATGGAACTCCCCAGGCCAGAATACTGGAGTGAGTAGAGTAGCCTTTCTCTTCTCCAAAGGATCTTCCCAAACCAGGGATCGAACCCAGGTCTCCCACACTGCAGGTGGATTCTTTACCAGCTGAGCCACAGGGGAGCCCGTAACCATGCAGAGTAGACTCTTTTTTCCTTATGATACTTGGAGTCAACCAGAGATGACTCTCGCTATAAAGGGCATCTTTTAAAAAAGAAGGGGTCTCCCTTCCCAAAAGCAATTCATGTATCAATTGTCCTGAGGACACAAATCTCTCCAACTCATTACAAGTCTACTGTAGTTATGTTCTTCACCTGCCTTACACCTTCCATTGTCCCACCACACACAAATGGTTGATTCTTACCTGTGCCTGCATGTTACATTTGTCTAGAGAGTTAGAAATTAAAATACTGATGCCTGGGCTTCAATATGGACCATTAACGAAATGTCTGAAGATGAGGCCCCAGTGGAGATAATTTTTAAATGTTCCCCAGGTGATTTTTATGTACAGCCAGGGTTGATAACTACTAATTTAAAAACAGAGACCTGAACTGGCCTGGGTTTCCTTTTATAATCCAGCCTTACCTTTCACTTCTAGTTTTATATCCTTCATGCTGTTTCATCACATTTTATGTATCAGTCAAAACTCTAGAAGGTCTCCTACTTGAACTTTCAAGTGTCAATTAAAATGCTTCCATTAAGCCACCCCACTATGAGGAAGCAATCTCCTCTTCTGACCCCTCCAGCTCTTTGATTTTATTTATGCCACACTCGTCGCAAGCCTGTTTTATCTCATATTAAATCTTTCATATTCGTGCACCTTCCTCTCCATAACTCATCAGCATTCTTTATTATAAGGCATTAAAATTAGCATTTTTCTATTCTCATTGCTATATTAATACAACCAGAATTTGATGAATAGTCTTTATTAGTGGGAAATTCAAACACCCACCATGCTACATTTACAAGACTTAGTTTCCTGTGCCTCATAAGAGACAGCAAAATTAGGTTTAAAAATGGTGAAATCCAAAATAGGTGACTTCAGAGTTGACAGAGACCTTTAAACTTTAGAGCTGAAAGGACCTCAGAGATCACTTACTTTTATAACTTTACACAGATCAATACAACAAAGATCAGCGAGGGGAAGGAAATTCCTAAGCTCATGCAGGCAGTTAGCAGAGAGCCGGGATGAGACTCCAGGTGATCCTGATAAACACCACGGTACTCTCTCTACTTTACCAGGCCAAGTCATTTTCATTAAAAACATCCGTAGACAGAGTTACTTCACAACCCAAGAAATTTTACTCTGAAAGCAACTAGATGACTTCATACTCTCCCAGACATGGCTGAAGAAAAGTCAGTTTTGAAACCAGGAACAGCCACAGGTTCTCTGTCCCTCTTCTGAGCATCATTGAGCATCCCTATGTACTTTGCATAAAATCTTGCCATTGCTAACAGCTTAATTCATCACAAACACATCTGAATGCATTAAGTAAACATGAGTCAAAACTCCAGCTTAAGTGGGTGCTTTGGAACCTTTCTTTGGAACTCAGATGGTTGTGATCCAGGGACGTGATTTAGCATAAAGAAAATGAGAATAGTTAAGAGTTCTCTATGTCCCAAGCATGATGCTACATGCTCTAAGGAAAAGCAAGGTATTTATGTCATGATAAGTGCCATCTTAAAACTTCTAATATAATTTGGTGAAGACCAATATGAATATTTAGTTGCTATAAAATAAGGCCAGCTGACAAGTAAAAGAATAAATTACCTATGGATGCATAGTGAAGAAAAATATTTGCTATTTAAAGCCAAAATCGTCTTCTGATTAGAGCTGTTGTTTAGTCACTAAGTGTGTTTGCCTCTTGCAGTCTCATGGACTGTAACTCACCAGACTCCTCTGTCCACGGGATTTTTCAGGCAAGAATACTGGAGTGGTTTGCCATCTCCTTCTCTAGGGGATCTTCCCGACCCAGGGATCAAACCCACGTCTCCTGCATTGGCAGGAGGGCTCGTTACCACTGAGCTACTAGGGAAGCCCTCTTAAGAGAGTAGACTCTGCTAAATGAGGGATGTTTCAGTTGTTCTGAGCACCTTACTGAGTGTAGTTATACTAAAAAGTTCTAGAGCTGAATTCAGGGATAAGAACTATGAAGAACCAAATCAGATTTTGTAGAGAGAAACATTCTTATCTAAAGCTCTTTACTTCACAATTTCCGTCTTTTGGGAGCCTTATCAGAAGT
>SJXQ01000209.1:241852-256077 GCA_006408695.1 Aepyceros melampus | reverse complement strand
TATCTTTAGGGTTCTCTATGTACAGTATCATGTCATCTGCAAACAGTGAGAGCTTTACTTCTTCTTTTCTGATTTGGATTTCTTTTATTTCTTTTTCTTCTCTGATTGCTATAGCTAGGACTTCCAGAATGACGTTAAATAATTGTGGTGAAAGTGGACACCCTTGTCTTGTTCCTGATCTTAGGGGGAATGCTTTCAGTTTTTCACCATTGAGAATAATGTTTGCTGTAGGCTTATCATATATGGCCTTTACTGTGTTGAGGTAGGTTCCTTCTATGCCCATTTTTTGAAGTTTTAATCATAAATTCAATAACCTCAGATATGCAGATGACACCATCCTTATGGCAGAAAGTGAAGACGAACTAAAAAGCCTCTTGATGAAAGTGAAAGAGGAGAGTGAAAAACTTGGATTAAAGCTCAACATTCAGAAAATGAAGATCATGGAATCCGGTCCCATGACTTCATGGGAAATACATGGGGAAACAGTGGAAACAGTGTCAGACTTTATTTTGCGGGGCTCCAAAAATCACTGCAGATGTTGAGTGCAACCAAGAAATTAAAAGATGCTTACTCCTTGGAAGAAAAGTTATGACCAACCTAGATAGCATATTCAAAAGCAGAGACATTACTTTGCCAACAAAGGTCTGTCTAGTCAAGGCTATGGTTTTTCCAGTGATCATGCATGGATGTGAGAGTTGGACTGTGAAGAAAGCTGAGCACTGAAGAATTGATGCTTTTGAACTGTGGTATTGGAGAAGACTCTTCAGAGTCCCTTGGACTGCAAGGAGATCCAACCAGTCCATTCTGAAGGAGATCAGCCCTGGGTGTTCTTTGGAAGGAATGATGTTAAAGCTGAAACTCCAGTACTTTGGCCACCTCATGCGAAGAGCTGACTCATTAGAAAAGGCTCTGATGCTGGGAGGGATTGGGGGCAGGAGGAGAAGGGGACGACCGAGGATGAGATGGCTGGATGGCATCACCGACTCAATGGATGTGAGTCTGAGTGAACTCCGGGAGTTGGTGATGGACAGGGAGGCCTGGCGTGCTGCGATTCATGGGGTCTCAAAGAGTCGGACAACACTGAGTGACTGAACTGACTGACTGACTGAATCATAAATGGGTGCTGAATTTTGTCAAAGGCTTTTTCTGCATCTATTGAGATGATCATATGGCTTTTATATTTCAACTTGTTAATATGGTGTATCACATTGATTGATTTGCGTATATTGAAGAATCCTTGCATCTCTGGAATAAACCCAGCTTGATCATGGTGTATGAGTTTTGTGATGTATTGCTGAATTCTGTTTGCTAAAATTTTGTTCAGGATTTTGCATCTATGTTCATCAGTGATATTGGCCTATAGTTTTCTTTTTGTGTGTTGTCTTTGTCTGGTTTTGGTATCAGGGTGATGGTGGCCTCATAGAATGAGTTTGGAAATGTGCCTTCCTCTGCAGTTTTTTGAAAAAGTTTTAGAAGGATAGGCATTAGCTCTTCTCTAAATGTTTGATAGAATTCTCCTGTGAAGCCATCTGGTTCTGGGCTTTTGTTTTTTGAGAGATTTTTGATCACAGCTTCAATTTCAGTGCTTGTAATTGGGTTGTTCATAATTTCTATTTCTTCCTGGTTCAGTCTTGGAAGATTGAACTTTTCTAAGAATCTGTCCATTTCTCCCAGGTTATCAATTTTATTGCCATATGGTTGTTCATAATAGTCTCTTATAACCCTTGTATTTCTGCATTGTCTGTTGTAACCTCTCCTTTTTCATTTCTAATTTTGTTGATTTGATTCTTCTCTCTTTTTTTCTTGCTGAGTCTGGCTAAGTGTTTGTCAATTTTGTTTATCTTCTCAAAGAACCAGCTTTTAGTTTTATTAATCTTTACTATTGTTTCTTTCATTTCTTTTTCATTTATTTCTGCTCAGATCTTTATGATTTCTTTCCTTGTACTGATTTTGAGGATTTTTTTCTTCTTTTTCCAGTTGCTTTAGGTGTAAAGTTAGGTTGTCTATTCAATGTTTTTCTTGTTTCTTGATGTAGGATTGTATTGCTATAAACTTCCCTCTTAGAACTGCTTTTGCTGCATCCCATAGACTTTGAGTTGTCACCACTTTCCCCTTTCTTAATAAGGAAGTTCTGTCTGCCTGTCTCTCTCACCTTTCCTCTCTCATATCAATCCATGGGTAGGTATCTAGGAACTAATCATGTCTTTTAAATTATATTGTTATTTTTTATCAGGATTGTTCCAAACCTGCTATGGTTTGAATGGTCTATTCAAATCCTATTCTTGCCTCATCTCCAATTACATTTTTGTCTGCAATTTTATTCAACAGAAAAATTTCATATATATATATGAGTACCTGGAGTCTCAAACTGTTGTCTCCTCTGTCTAATAGATACCCATATTACTTTATCATATTTTTCATTCAGTCTCTGCCCATGTATCACCTACCATAGAGATCTTCTAAATATCCAACAGGATATCCACTTGCAAAAAAATGAAGTTGGACCTCTGCCACACATCTGAGGCATACCTCAGAAATATAGGTTTGGAATATTGCAGGAAAGCAAGTCATATAATTTTTTTGGTTTCCCAGTACATATAAAAGTTATGTTCAAAGGAGACACAGACATAAACAACAGACTTTTGGACACAGTGGAGGAAGAAGAGGGTGGGATCAGTTGAGAGAATAGCATTGAAACATATATATTACCATGTATAAAACAGATAGCCAGTGGGAGTTTGATGTATATCACAGGGAACCCAAAGCCGTTACTCTGTGACAACCTATAGGGATAAGGTGGGGATGGAGATGGGATGCATATTCAAGAGAGAGGGCACACATGAATACTTATGGCTTCTTCATGTTGATATGTGGAAAAAACATCAAAATATTGTAATTAGCTTCCAATTAAATACATAAATAATTTTTTAAAATTATGCTAACACCATACTGTAGTCTATGAAATGTGCAATAGCATTAAGTTAAACAATGTACATATCTTCATTAAAAATACCTTATTGCTAAAAAATGCTACACATCATCAGCCTTCAAAATGTCATAATCTTTTTGCTGATGGAAGCTCTTGCCTTGGTGTTGATGGCTGCTGACTGAGCAGACTGGTGGTTGCCAAACGCTGGGTGACTGTGGTAACTTCTTAAAATAAGGCAACAGTGAAATTTACATGGTATTCTTAATCCTTTGTTGTTATTTCAACAGTCTCCATGGCATCTTTATCAGGAATAGATTTCATCTCAAGAAATCACTTTTCTTGCTCATCCGTATGAAAACATCCTTCCTCCATTAAAGTTTTACCATGAAATTGCAGCAATTCAATCATATACTAGGCTCCACTTCTAATTTTAGTTCTGTCCCTACTTGTGCTACATCTGTAGAGACTTCCTCTGCTAAATTCTTGAAAGGTTCAAAGTCATCAACTTGGGTGGGGATCAACTTCTTCCAAAATATTGTTACAATATGTACTTGCTAAATAATAAGACTTGAAAATTGAAATTAATCATTGTTCCACTGGGCTGCAAAATGGATACTGTGCTAAAGAAATGAAAGCAGCATTAATCTCGTTGTACATCTCCATCAGAGCTCATGGGGACCAGGTGAGTGTTAAAAGAACAATAATATTTTGAGAAGAATCTTTTTTTTTTTTTTTTCTGAGTGATAGGTATCAACAGTGGGCTTAAAATATTCAGTAAACCATGGGGTAAACAGATATGCTATCATCCTGGTTTTGTCTTTCCATTTATAAAGCATAAGCAGAGTAAATTTAGTGTAATTTTTAAGGGCCCTAGGGCTTTGGGAATAGTAAATAAGCATTGCTTTCAACTTAAAGTCACCAGATGACTGATTCTTTCAGCTTCATTTTGCTTTGCCAGGATTGCTTTGGCTATTTGCGGTCTTTTGTGTTTCCATACAAATTAAAATAATTTTTTTGTTCTAGTTCTGTGAAAAATGCCATTAGTATTTTGAGAGGGATTGCACTGAATCTGTAGATTTCTTGGGTAGTATAGTCATTTTGACAATATTGATTATTCCAATCCAAGCACATGGAATATCTTTCCAAATGTTTGTGTCACCTTTGATTTCTTTTATCAGTGTCTCATAGTTTTTGGAGTATCGGTCTTTTCCCTCCTTAGGTAGGTTTATTCCAGGTATTTGATTCTTTCTGATTCAGTGGTAGATCGGATTCTTTCCTTCTCTTTCTGATCTTTCACTGTCAGCATATTAGAAATGCAACAGATTTATGTGTATTAATTTCATATTCTGCAGATTTACTGAATTTGTTGATGAGCTGTAGTAATTTTCTGGTAGCATCCTTAGAATTTTCTATGTATAATATCATACCATCTGCAAACAGTGAAAGTTTTAATACTTCATTTCCAATTTGGATTGCTTTTCTTTCTTTTTCTTCTCTGACTGCTGTGGCTAGGACTTCCAAAACTATGTTGAACAAGTCACAAGAGTGGACATCCTAGTCTTCTTCCTGATTTTAGAGGAAATGCTTTCAGCTCTTTGTCACTGAGTATGAGAGTGGCTGTGGGTTTCTCACATATGACCTTTATTATGTTATGTTCCCTGTATGCCTACTTTCTGGAAAGGATTTTATCATAAATTGGTATTGAATTTTGTCAGAAGCTTTTTCTGCACCTATTGAAATGATCATATGGTTTTTATTCTTCAGTTTGTTAATGTGGTGTATCGCACTGATTGATTTGTGGATATTGGAAACACCTTGCACCCGTGGGGTAAATCCCACTTGATCATGGTATATGTTGCTTTTAATGTGTTATTGAATCAGTTTGCTAGTATTTTGTTGAGGATTTTTGAGTCTATGTTCATCAGTGATATGGCCTGCAATTTTCTTTGCTTTTTTAAATTTTACATATATTTTTATTTTATTTTTAAAATTTATTTTAATTGCCCTCAATTTTCTTTTTTTATGGTATCTTTGTCTAGTTTTGGTATCAGGGTGATTGTGTCCTCATGGAATAAGTTTGGCTGTGTTCCTTCCTCTGAAGTTTTTGGAAGAGTTTCAGAAAGATAATTATTAACTCTTCTCTAAATCTTTGATAGAATTTACCTATGAAGACATAAGTCCTGGATTTTTGTTTGTTGGGAGTCTTTAAACCACAGTTTCAATCTTAGTACTTGTGTTTGGTCTGTTCATATTTTCTATTTCTTACTGGCTCAGACTTGGAAGGTGGTACCTTTCTAAAATTTTTTCATTTCTTCTAGGTTGTCCATTTTGTTGGTGTATAGTTGTGAAATTCAGACTTAAATTGAAGAACGTAGGGAAAACCAGTAGACCATTCAGGTATGACCTAAATCAAAGCCCTTACAATTATACAGTAGAAGTGACAAAAGATTCAAGGGGCTAGATTTGATAGAGTGTCTGAAGAACTATGGATAGAAGTTCACAACATTGTACAGGAGACCATGATAAAAACCATCCCCAAGAAAAAGAAATGCGAAAAGGCAAAGTGGTTGTCTCAAGAGGCCTTACAAATAGCTGAAAAAAGAAGGGAAGCAAAAAGAAAAGGAGAAAAGAAAAGATATATCCATCCAAATGCAGAGTTCCAAAGAATAGCAAGGAGAGAGAAGATAGCCTTCCTAAGTGATCAATGCAGAGAAATAGAGGAAAACAGAATGGGAAAGTCTAGAGATCATTTCAAGAAAATACAGATACCAAGGGAATATTTCATGCAAAGATGGGCACAATAAAGGACAGCAACAGTATGAACCTAACAAAAGCAGAAGATAATAAGAAGAGGTGGCAAGAATACACAGAAGAACTATACAAAAAAGATCTTCATGATCCAGATAACCATAATGGTGTGATCATTCACCTAGAGCCAGACATCCTGGAATGTGAAGTCAAATGGGCCTTAGGAAGCATCACTATGGACAAAGCTAGTGGAGGTGATGGAATTCCAGATGAGCTATTTCAAATTCTAAAAGACGTGCTGTGAAAGTGCTGAACTCACTATGAAAGCAAATTTGGAAAACTCAGCAGTGGTCATAGCACTGGAAAAGGTCATTTTCATTCCAATCCCAAAGAAAGGCAATGCCAAAAATGTTCAAACTATGACACAATTGCACTTATCTCACACAGAGTCAGACACTACTGAAGTGACTTAGCAGCAGCAGCACATGCTAGCAAAGTAATGCTCAAAATTCTCCAAGCTAGGTTTCAACCGTATGTAAACCAAGAACTTCCAGATGTTCAAGCTGGATTTAGAAAAGGCAGAGGAACCAGAGATCAAATTGCAAACATCCACTGAATCACAGAAAAAGCAAGAGAACTCCAGAAAAACATCTAGTTCTGCTTTATTGACTACACTAAAGCCTTTAACTGTGTGGATCACAACACTGTGGAAAATTCTTAAATAGATGGGAATACCAGACTACTTTACCTGCCTCCTGAGAAATCTGTATGCAGGTCAAGAAGCAGCAGTTAGAACTGGACATGGAACAATGGACTGGTATCAAATGGGGAAAGAAGTATGTGAAGGCTGTATATTGTCACCCTGCTTATTTAACCTATATGCAGAGTACATCATGTGAAATGCCAGGCTGGATGAGGCACACACTGGAATCAAGATTGCCAGGAGAAATATCAAGAACTTCAGATATAGAGGTGACACCACCCTTATGGCAGAAAGCAAAGAAGAACTAAAGAGCCTCTTGATGAAAGTGAAAGAGGAGAGTGAAAAAGCTAGCTTAAAACTCAACATTCAAAAAACTAAGATCATGGCATCAGGTCCCATCACTCATAGCAAATAGATGGGGAAAAAGTGGAAACAGTGACAGACTTCAGTTTCTTAAGCTCCAAAATCACTGCAGATGGTGACTGCAGCCACAAAATTAAAAGACACTTGCTCCTTGGAAGAAAAGCTATGACCAACCTAGATAGCATATTAAAAAGCAGAGGCATTCCTTTGCTGACAGAGGTCCATCTAGTCAAAGCTATGGTTTTTCCAATAGTCATGTATGGATGTGAGAGTTGGACCATAAAGAAAGCTGAGCGCCAAAGAATTGATGCTTTTGAGCTGTGGTGTTGAGAAGACTTTTGAGAGTCCCTTGGACTGCAAGGAGATCAAACCTGTCAGTCCTAAAGGAAATCAGTTTTGAATATTCATTGGAAGGACTGATGCTGAGGCTGAAGCTCCAATACTTTGGCTACCTGATGTGAAGAACTGACTCATTAGAAAAGACCCTGATGCTGGGAAAGATTGAAGGCAGGAGGAGAAGGGTACAACTGAAGTTGAGATGATTGGATGGCGTCACAGACTCGATGGACATGAGTGACTGAACTGAACTGATTTTTTATAAAAGCTTCAGGAAGATTGTTGTTAATCTTTAACTGTTTAGTAGAATTTACCCAGAGAATTTGACCCTAGATTTTTCTTTCTTGGGAAAGTTTTCATTACTGATTATAATATAGGTCTGTTATGATTTTCTATTTCCTCTTGAGTCAATTTTGGTAGTTTGTTTATTTCAGCTAGGTTACCTAATTATTAGTGTGCAATTGTCCATAGCACTCCCTTAAAATGCTTTTTATCTCTGAGGTTGATAGTAATGTCCCCACTTTTATTTCTTCTTGTTTGCACTTTCTCTCTGTTTTTCTTAGTCTAGCTAATGTTTTTGAATTTTATTGATCTTTTCAAAAAACCAACTTCTGGTTTTTATCATTTTTCTCTATTTTCCATTTCAATGATCCTTGCTTTAATCTTACTGTGTTGTTTCTTCTTTCAGTTTAGCTTGCTATTTTTTTTTAGTTCCTTAGTGTATAAAGTTATTAATTTGAGACTGTCTTATTTTTAAATGTAGGCATTTACCATGATAAATTTCCCCCTGAGCTCTGCTTATGCTGCATTCAAAAAGCTTGGTTATATTATGTTTTCATTTTCATTTATCTCACATGTTGGTATCCTTTGTAATATCCTACAGATCCCTGGGGCTCTGTTCATTTTCCCTTGTTCTTTTTTTCCCCTTCTGCCTCACACTGGATAATCTCAATTGTCCTCTCTACAAGTTCATCGGTTCTTTGTTCTGCTTTCTCAAAACTATTACTGAGCCTTCTAGTGACTTTCTCATTACTTTTCAGCTCTTGCGAACGTGCGAACGTGCTAAGTTGCTTCAGTCGTGTCCGACTCTTTGTGGCCTTATGCGCCATAGCTGGGGCTCCTCAGTCCATGGGATTCTCCAGACAAGAACGCTAAGGCAGGTCACCAGGCTCTCCTCTGGGAGATCTTCCCTGCCCAGGGATCCACGTGTGTCTCTTGTGTCTCCCGAACCGGCAGGCTCTTCACCACTAGTGCTGCCTGGGGAGCCCACGGCTTTCAGCTCTAGATTTTCTATTTGTTTTATTTTTATAATTTCTGTCTCAATATTAATATCTTCTATTTGAGGAAACTTTGTTTTTATGCTTTCTTTTAGTGCTTTAGGTGTGGTTTCTTTTAGCTCTTTGAACATTTTAAAAGCAGATATCTTAAAGGCATTGTTTAGAAATTTCAATATCTGTTCTCCCTCAGAAAGAATTTCAGTTGATCATTTTTCTTTCCTCCATGAATGGCCATACTTTCTTGTCTTTGCATGACATGATTTTTTTGTTGTTGAAAAGTAAATATTTAAAATATTATAATGCGATGATTCTTAGAATTAGAGTTTCCTGTTTCCCAGGGCTTGTTGTTTTTGCTTGTTTGTTTGCTGTTGTTTAGTGACTACTTTGAACTAGTTCTGTAAAGTCTGTATTCTTTGTGGTCTGTTGAGGAACTTGGTTATCAGCTAATGACTAGTGGAGATTTCTTCAAACATCTGGAACTAATAAATTTCCCATTCTTTGCCAAAGGGCTCTGTGTGCATGTTGGCACATGCCTTTAGCACTCAGGCAGTTGACAACTCTGCTGCCTGCTTCTGCAGAGCCTCAAAGTCAGCCACAGCTGAAGGCTTTAGGGCTTTCTCATATCTTTCCTGAGTATGTGCACAAACTACATGTGTGTGGCCTTCTAGAGTCCCAGGAATATGAAAGCTCCCTTTCAAAGCTTCAGGAGTCATCTCATTTGTCAGTTTTTAAAAATGTTTATTTGGCTTGAAGGAAATGCAACCCACTCCAATATCCTTGCTTGGGGAACTCCATGGACAGAGGAGTCTGGTAGGCTACAATCCATGGGGTTGCAAAGAGTCGGACACGACTGAGCGACTAATACAGACACATACACATTTTTTTGGCCCCAAACCAACTGTTATCTATCATCCTAGCCTCAATATTATGACATTTGCTTGCAAATTTTTTTGACAAGTGTTCTCCAGGGGAAGACTTTTAACACTAGCTGAGCACCAAATCAGATAAAATACAGACAAGCCTTTCAAGTGGAGTCTTCCAGGGAACCATCAGATAGCTTAGATGGGTACACAGCTTTGTGCCCTTATGTTTTGCATGTGTCCCTTGGGAGCAACTTAAACTGAATTTTCTTTTACTTTAACTCAAAATTTTTGTATTTTAACTGAAGCATCTAGTCCAATGACATTTATTCCAATTATTGATGTATTTCAATTTATTAATAGTTCTCATGTCTTACTTTTGCTATCTAATTGTCCTAACTTTTCCATGTTTTAATATCTTTTAATTGTGAAAAATAACACACATTTTTTGCATGCAAGAGCATAAATGTGTCGCATAACTCTTAACTCATCAGCATAAATCAAACACCTGTGCGACCCCTAGCAGCAGGAAGTGTCCTCTAGCCTCCCTTGCTTTTATTTGTGGCTTTACCACTGCAGTATGTGTCTCTAAACATTATGATTTACTTTGCTTACCTATGAATACTATACAAAATGGAATCACAGTATACTTATTCAACAATATGTAAGCTGTGTTGTTATGCATAGTTTTGGCTCACTCATTTTTCTATGTATTTTTCCATCCCATTATATGAATATACTACAAGTTATTTATTTACTCTACTGTTAATATACTTTTGATTTAGTTTTAATTTTTTCTCTAAGAAATAATAATACTTCAAATATTCTTTTGCATGCATCTATGCATTCATTTCTCTAAGGTTTATACCTAGCAGTGAAATTGCTAAGAAATGGGGCATGCATATCTTCAACTTTAGTTATACGCAAAACTGTGTTCCTGGGGATTACCCTCCGACTAGTAGTATCTGAGAATTCCTACTACTTCCTCTCTGCATTAATACATGGAATTTTCAGTTGACAGTGGGCCTGCCATGCTTATTATAGTTTTAAGTTGAAGTTTCCTAATTTTTAATGAGGCTGATTTGGTTACTGGGTTATTGATATTTTGATATCTTCTTTTGTGAAGTGACTGCTCAAATCTTTTGCCCATTTTTCTCATGTGTAATTTGTCTTTTTATTACCTTCTGGATATCAGTTATTTTTGGTTATATGAGTTTTAAGGGCCTCTCTGATAGCTCAGTTGGTAAAGAATCTGCCTGCAATGCAGGAGACCCTGGTTCGATTTCTGGGTCAGGAAGATCCTCTGGAGAAGGGATAGGCTACCCTCTCCACTATACTTGGGCTTCCCTGGTGGCTCAACTGGTAAAGAATCCTCCTGCCATGTGGGAGACCTGGGTTCTATCCCTGGGTTGGGACAATCCCCTGGAGAAGGGAAAGGCTACCCACTCCAGTATTCTGGCCTGAAGAATTCCATGGACTGTATCGTCCATGGGGTCACAAAGAGTCAGACATGACTGAGCGACTTTCACTTTCACTTCAACTTTCACTTCATGAGTTTTAAATATATTCTCCCACTCTGTGGCTTTCCTTTTCACTCTCTTTGTTGTATTTTTTCTCTTGTTTTCTAGAGAAAATTGCATAATGAACCCATAAATCTAGCTTCAATGATATCAACATATTTTATGTTATTTGATATCTCTTGATAGAATTCTTAAAGTTGTCAAACTATGCATGCTTGCATGCCAAGTCACTTCAGTCGTGTCTGACTCTGTGACCCCATGGACTGTAGCCTGCCTGGCTCATCTGTCCATGGGATTCTCCAGGCAAGAATACTGCCATTTCCTCCTCCAGGGGATCTTCCCACCCCAGGGGTCAAACCCATCTCTCTGTCTCCTGAATTGGCAGTTGGGTTCTTTACCATTAGCGCCACCTGGAGTTATCACGTTATTACTTTTCGTGTTTATTTTATGACATCTTTCCCTAAGGTGATAAAGTACTCTCATATATAATCTTTTACCTGCTTTATCACTTTGCATTTCCCACTTAGGTCAGTAATGCATTTAGAATTGATTCTGTGTACATGGACACACAATTTTTTCCACATTATTTACTGAAAAAATTTTTTTTATCCAAAGCTCTGCAGTGCCACTTTCCTTACTCACTGTCTTTCTTTCTCTTTCTCTCTTAGCTTCCAGCTGGTCCTCCAGAACCCAAATCAGGTCTGCTAGCTGGGCTTCCTGACCTAAATTGATACTGAGAAGGGATGTCCCATGCTCACAGCCAGCTAGTGCCTTGTTTGCATCCCTGCCATGACCCTGCGGCTGGCTCTGGGAACTGTCTGTCACTATTCACATCAGCAGAGAAACTATATGGTCTGCAAAGCCTAAAATATTTACTAGTTTTCTATTGCTGCTGTAACAAATTGCCACAAACTTAGTCATTTAAAACAACACAAATCTCTCCTCCTATAAAGTTCTAAAATCAGTTTCCCTGGATAAAAGTCAAGGCGCCAGTTCCCTCAGGAGACTCTAGGAGGCAATCCATTTTCTCATCAGTTCCAGGTTTTAGGGTTGCATTCCTCGTCTTGTGGCTCCTATCTACATCTTCAAAGCCAGCATTTAGCGTCTTTAAATCTCTCCCTGCTTCCATGGTCACATCATCTTTTCTCTTGTAAGGACCCTTATGAATACATGGTGCCCACCAGGATAATCTAGGATCATCTCTCCATCACAAATCCTTAATTTAATCACATCTGCAAAGTCCCCTTTGCCATGTAAGGTAACGTTCACAGGTCTTGGGGATTAGGACTTGGACAGATTGGGGTGAGGGGTGGATTATTTGCCCTACCATATGGCCCTTTAAAAAAGTGTTTTTCTATGATCATACCTTGATACTGTGTATTATAGAGAAAATTCCATTAAGTCTAAGTTCCATTAACCAACAAAAATTTTTTCTGACTGCTGTTTATATCTGGGAAAACTTTCCTGAGATTCATTCTATGTCTTTTCTTTCCTCAGTTTTCTCTAATTTTGAAAAAAATGTATACTCTGGTTAAAGGTTTGCCAAAAACAACAACAATTAGGCAGTATCTCCTAGTGAATACCCTGCTATTTAGCAAATAGTTCCTTTAAAATGAACAGGTTCTCAAGGCTAGTTCACACCTGAATAATATTACTGAGTCCACATGTCAAAGCCTTGGCTCAAGCTGCCTCCACTCACCTCATGACTCATGTTATCAGTTATTCTTGTTCCAAAGCAAAGGCTGGCAGACTTGGGTGAAAGCTCATTTGCAAAGGTTTTCAAGGTGTGGGCTGAAAAACGGCTGATTTGCGTCTCCCTACCCAGAAATTCATGTATTGAAATCCTGGTCTCCAGTATCTCAGAATGTTGACCTTATTTGAAAATAAAATTGTTATATAGCTAACCAGGGTGAAATGAGGTCAGTAGGGTGGGCCCTGTTCCAATAAGACTGGTGTCTTTTTGGTGTTTTTACACAGGGAGAAGGCAGCTGAACAGATCCTCCCCTGAATAGATCCAACCCTGCTGACACCTTGTCTTCAGACTTCCGAGTTCCAGAACTGCAAACTAATAAATATGTTGGGTAAGCTACTAAGTTTGTGGTACTTTGTTCTGGCAGCTCTAGCAACTTAACAAATGTGGTGAGAGACTCTTGCTTCCAAAGGAATTCCAGAGTTGGAATTCCCCAGGAACCAAAAAACTACATGATCAAAATAAACAAATAGCTTCCGACATCTCTGTGCTCGTCAGTATACATCTGTAATATGGGGATGATACTGATACGGACTTCATAGAGTGTTGTGAGGCTTCCCAGGTGGTACTAGTGGTAAAGAATCTGACTGCCAGTGCAGGAGACTAAGAGGCCCAGGTTCAATCCCTGGGTGGGGAAGAATCCCCAGAGAAGGAAATGGCAACCCACTCCAGTATTCTTGCCTGGAGAGTCTCATGGACAGAGGAGCCTGGCAGGCTTGGTCCATAGGATCACAAAGAGTTGGACATGGCAGAAGGAACTTAGCACTAGCAATACACACACACACACACACACACACACACACACTACACAATAAATGCAAGCTTTCAACACTCATTGTAATTATTTAATTACTACTCTGGATGCTTCCTATAAGTCCCAGAAGAGAACTATATGAAATCTAGACACTGGTATTCAAAATACTAAACTGAAATTTTAAAACTGTGGTATTTGCCACATTAAACTTCTCCCTTTACTGAATCCTACCCTCTCAAATCTCAAATGAAATTCTTGGCTTTCTTCTGTCTGAAGTCAAAGCCTTGGTTTCTGCCTTCCCCTGAGCTGTTCAGCCCTGGTCCTGGTCCTCACATTTGCAGGGATGGCTAATCCCTCCTCCCAGGTGCCCCACCCATGATGTCTCTCCTTTCACTCTCAGAGCCATTTCTTCTCCTGGCCTGGAACCCACCTGCTTCTCTCCCTTTCTTGGTCACTCACTCGCTTCCCTCACGCACCACAGTGAGGGCTAATGCCCCAGCTTGCTGTTGGTCCGTCCTGCTCTCAAGGAACCAACGGGATGCTTTCATCCTATGAGTCAGAAGGCCGTTTTGTGATGTCAGCTGTGGCCCTGTCTGACTTGTCCTGGGCAGGGGAGGGCTGTGAGGGATGGTGTGAGCCCGGCAGCAGTGCCCTACCACCTCAAATGCCCAGTTCATGCAGACTTTTGCAACATCAAGCTTGGGGCCTGGCACTAGCTAAGTGCCCCATCCTTGCCAACCTTGGTCCAACATACCAAGCTGGACCGCCCAACTCTGCCAGGCACAGGTGCCTGGATGGCTCTGAAAACAGAGATAGTCAGGGCCCTTCTATGTGGGGAGAGAAGAGAGAAGGATGACATGGTTTTTGCTTGCTCCTCTGACAGCTTTATGCAAATCCCCATGGCTGCCCTAATCCACCCTCTAATGGAGCCCAAACCAGCTCAGTCCCCCCCAGCTCAGTCCCCCCTCCCCCTCCCCCTTAGAAC
>SJXQ01000209.1:165927-240094 GCA_006408695.1 Aepyceros melampus | reverse complement strand
CTGTTCCCGTCCCCGCCCCGTCCTCCTCCTGCAGCCCCCGAGCCGATGGCCGGGGTCCCGGCGCTGCTGCCGCTGCTGCTGGCGCTGGCGCAGGCGGGAGTGGTGGGCGCCGCGGGCTCCGTGCGCCTGGCGGGCGGCCTCACGCTGGGCGGACTGTTCCCGGTGCACGCTCGCGGCGCGGCGGGCAGGGCGTGCGGGCAGCTGAAGAAGGAGCAGGGCGTGCACCGGCTCGAGGCCATGCTATACGCCCGGACCGCGTGAACGCCGACCCCGAGCTGCTGCCCGGGGTGCGCCTGGGCGCCAGGCTGCTCGACACCTGCTCGCGGGACACGTACGCGCTGGAGCAGGCGCTGAGCTTCGTGCAGGCGCTGATCCGCGGCCGCGACGGCGAAGAGGCTGCTGTGCGCTGCCCCGGCGGGGTCCCCCCGCTGCGCACCGCGCCCCCGGAGCGCGTGGTGGCTGTCGTGGGCGCTTCGGCCAGCTCTGTCTCCATCATGGTCGCCAACGTGCTGCGCCTGTTCGCGGTGAGAGCTCGGGGCGCGCCCCGGGTGCAGCGTCTCTCCCTTGTCTTTGCCTTGGGGGTGCCTGAGGTCTAGTCTCCTTTCGAGAATCACTCTAGTTAGCCAAGAAGCCCTGCTCCCTGGGCCAGACGCAAGCCTGTCTGGGAAGGTTGTTCTGAAGATGAAAGTGTCTAGAGTGCCGGGATAACTACGGCGTCCATTAATTGCCCATGGACCTTCCTCTGCCTCCTTTTCTCTCGTTCTCTCTCTTCTCCCTTTCCTCTTTTCCTTCTCGCTCTTCCCCTCCCCTTTCCATAACGTCTCCATACTCCACCCTTTCTCTGTTTCAGCTTCAGACATCTCTGTCGCCTGGACCAGATCCAATCTGCTTCTTCCAGAACCTCCACGTCTCTGACCTTCACACCAGCCCCCACTTGCTCCCTTTTGTGTGTGTGTTGGTTTTGTTGTTGCTGTTTGCTTGTGTCTTTCTTTAATATGAGGGATTCACCCCTCTGCTCTGCTAGCCTCTCCCACCACCGGTCTCTTCACACTTCCTGCCTCCATCCTTTCTCCTGAATCAGCTCAGCCATAATCCCCATTATTAATCACTCTAATGCACTGGGATAAACCCAGTTCCAAACAGGCCCCTCTGTTAGACCGGACACAACCTTCAATCAAACAGCCCCTCCCCAGCTCTCCTGCCTGCTCAGCCCCTCCTGAGGCTGATGCCCGCCTCCACAGACCACCCCTTTGTGTGAACTGGGGAAACATGCTTCCTCTGGGGCTGACAGAGGTCCCTTTACCCAGGTGAATGCTGCAGCCAGTGCCTGGCAGTTGCAGACTGGACTTGAACCCCATGTTCCATTAGTCCCATTCACAAAATGCAGGTCGTTCTCTGCATCTTCCAGCCGCTCCATGCCGAGAGGCTGCTCCCACTTGCCCCGAGCACTCTATCCCTGGGTCCTGGGTCCTCACTGCCTTCCCTACCTAGGGTGACTGACCCTCCATCCACAGCCCGGGTGTCTTTCCTCACTCTAGATTCCCCAGATCAGCTACGCTTCCACGGCCCCCGAGCTCAGCGACTCCACACGCTATGACTTCTTCTCCCGCGTGGTGCCTCCTGACTCCTACCAGGCCCAGGCCATGGTGGACATAGTGCGGGCACTGGGATGGAACTACGTGTCCACGCTGGCCTCTGAGGGCAACTATGGCGAGAGTGGGGTTGAGGCTTTTGTGCAGATCTCTCGAGAGGCTGGTGAGCTTGGGGCCAGGGCAGAGGGGGGTGGTCTGAGGCCTGAAGGGGCCTATGGAAAGGCCATCAGACAGGGTGCAAGCTGTGAGGCGGGGCTCTGGGTTTACAGTGGGGAGCCTGGATGGTGCCCCCTGTGGGCAGGCACCCTTTCCTTTGGAAGACTCAGTCCCTGCCACAGTCATGTGTGGTGGTGGCCTTGGTGGGTGAATGACTGACTTTGGCATCTCCGACACCCAGGGGGGGTCTGTATTGCCCAGTCCATCAAGATTCCCAGGGAACCAAAACCAGGAGAATTCAATAAAGTGATCAAGAGACTCATGGAGACACCGAACGCCCGAGGCATCATCATCTTTGCCAACGAGGATGACATCAGGTGGGCCAGAGGGCGTGTTCTTCTGTAGCTCTTCTTGAAGACCCTACTGCCTCGTCTCCCGTATCCCAGCCATGTACATCCTTCCTTCCCCTCTTTCTTCCCCTCCTACCTTCCTGCCACCACATACCTTTTCTACTGTTCTGTCTGTGTCTGGCGGCCCCAGATATGACTTGGCCTGGTCTGGATCACAGTGCTCCAAGCCTAGCCAGAGAAACATAAGAATACACATCTACTTCTATAATTAACAGTGGGGGAGAGACTGGTGGGCACGTGTGATGATTGTCAGGGAACAACTCTCGGGGCAATAGGTTATCAGCAGGAGGCATGGCCCCCAGCCCGAACCGCACCAGGGGAAGGCAGGCCCTTTTTAAAGATAGCACGGAGCGATGCGCAGAACTAGAGGGCAGGCCTGGAATCAGAGCCTGGCTCTGCCTTTTACTACCTGAGAAACCCAGTGTCCTAAACTCCCTACATCCTACATTTTCTGATAAACAAGGGTCTGCTGAGTGGTGCAGAATGGGATAGATGGTGAGAGGAGACTGGAAAGTGACCAGGCTTACGTAGGAGGACCACCTCAGGGCATCCCTCACCCTGTTCTTTCCAGGAGGGTTCTGGAGGCTGCACGCCAGGCCAACCTGACTGGCCACTTCCTGTGGGTTGGCTCAGACAGCTGGGGAGCCAAGATCTCACCCGTCCTGAACCTGGAGGATGTGGCCGTGGGAGCTATCACCATCCTGCCCAAAAGGGCCTCCATTGACGGTGAGTGGAGGCATGCCCTCCCCTACATCTCCCACCCATATCTATCCTCCCCACAATGATCCCCTCTTGGGGGTGCTCATTTTCCCCTTCTATAAAATTGTACCATGACCCAGGGTCTCTTCGGGGAATTCTAGAATCCTGAGATTCTATGAACACATCCCTCCAAACAGTGTTTGAAATGAATTGGCAAATGAACAAATGCACACACCACTGTACAGGGTGAAGAATCGTAAAGTTTTGTTTGTTTTAATCAGTGCCTGCATTTTGGTTCTGCCAAAGGCACTCTAATTTGAAGATGAGTGTGAGAGGGAGAGAAAACAAGGATGTGGGACTTACTGTCCTACTGATCAACTAATGAGGCCTGCCTCTCCACGCCTCCTCCACCATCCCACCTGTGAATATCTGGAAGAATGCAAAAAAGGTGGTCACTTTCATTAGGATTGCTCATTTCCCCAAAAGCTAAACTGAAGACACCTTGATGAGATACTTCAGGGCTATTTTATGAAGTATAGGCCCTTGTCAATACTGAGCCCTGACTTCCAGGGGCTCCCAGCCTCTTGGAGGTGCACACACACCTTTACAGTCTTTCTTTCCCTTAGAATGCATTCAGTTGTAGGCAACAAACTAGACTGAGAGTAGTTGTAGCAATAAATGTATTCCATCACAAGACAAGAGGTCTCAAAGTAGGGGAAACTTCATGTTTGGGGCAATGAGTCAATGATGTTCTCAGAATCTTGAGCTCTGTCCTCCCTTCTGTCCCACCACCCTCTGTAGTTGCTATATGTCTTCTTGATTGTGATGTCTCTTCACAAAGTGGCTGCTGAAGCTCCACCCATTACATCTTCACAGCAGCATCCTAACCAGGAAAGACAAGGCAGCAAAAAATTCTTTTATGTGGTGAAGCTCAGAGTTTGCAAAATTTACTGCAGAGGCCCTAGATGACTTTGAACTCATCAGCCAACCAGAAATTGATCACCCAGGCATCCCCAGCTGTAAAGTCAGCAGGTGTTGAAGGAACACAAGTGGTGAGCCATGGCTGGCTCATATGAGCGCCTCCCCTCCTTCCTCCTTCCCCCTCTCTCAGGATTTGACCAGTACTTCATGACTCGATCCCTGGAGAACAACCGCCGAAACATCTGGTTTGCTGAGTTCTGGGAAGAGAATTTTAACTGCAAACTGACTAGCTCAGGTACCCAGTCTGACGATTCCACCCGCAAATGCACAGGTGAGAGCTGCCCAGGGTGGGTGGTGGGGGTGGAGAGGGAGAGGGTGGGAAGCCAGGTTGGGCACCTGGGGGCCAGGCACGCTTCCTCTGGGCATCCGTAGGACAGGTGAGGAACGCATCGGCCGGGACTCTGCCTACGAGCAGGAAGGGAAGGTGCAGTTTGTGATTGACGCTGTGTACGCCATTGCCCACGCCCTCCACAGCATGCACCAGGCTCTCTGCCCCGGGCCACAGGCCTGTGCCCAGCAATGGAGCCCACTGACGGTCGGACACTGCTGCAGTATATTCGAGCCGTGCGTTTCAATGGTGAGTGGGAGCCAGAGCCCCTGTGTGCATGAGGGGAAGCCTGCTGGGTTGGAGTTCTCAGGACCCGGGACAGCCGAGGATGGAAGGAATGGGAGAGCAGAAGGGGACAGTGGGAGGCCCTGGGCCTGAGAGCTGGAGGCTTGGGCCAAGTTCTGGGGACCAGTCTTTGACACTTCTTGTTGCCCAGGCTTGAGTACCTCCTGCCCCAGGCTGCAGA
Organism: Aepyceros melampus; assembly: GCA_006408695.1. Classification (NCBI taxonomy): domain Eukaryota; kingdom Metazoa; phylum Chordata; class Mammalia; order Artiodactyla; family Bovidae; genus Aepyceros; species Aepyceros melampus. Next base: position 235,462 of record SJXQ01000209.1, on the reverse strand, counting down.
CTCCAGGTTCCGAAGAAGTTGTTTGTGGCCCTTCTTGCCTGGACCTCTCAGAGGGTCGCACACAACTCTTCGCACCACTGCAGAGTCTGGAATCGTCTGGTCTCTCAGGGCACTGCCCGCACTGTGGACAGGCGCCCCACTCCACGCCTCAGGCTTCCAAATGCCTCCCCGGTCAGGCCTGTGCTGCCTGAGCACAGGCTATGGATCCGTGTCCCCCTGCTACCAGGGGCCTGATATGTGGTCAGGGCTCAGAGTAAGGGTTTTTGAAAAGGCCCAGATAGACTCAGCTGTGCCTATGGTTTGTGGGGAAAGCTTCACATCGTGTTCAATTACTGTCCTTTAGAAAATTAAAAACTGTTCTTCCACCGAGTGTTGAGCATCTTCTCTCTGCTAAGCTCTCTGTTAAAGAGCATGATTCAAGACTTCCCTGGTAGTCCAGAGGTTAAGACTCTGCGCTTTCACTGCAGGGACCATGGATTTGACCGCTGGTTGGGAACTGAGATCCCACATGCTGTGAGGCTAAATAAATTAATAAAGTAAAAGAGCATGACATAATATCACTCCAGAATAGCTCTGCAAGGTAGTAAAACAAGCATCTAAAAGAAATGTCTTATTGTTCAAATCAGTACCTAAGTCTGAACTCTTTCTCTTACCTAGATACCTAAGCTTTCTTATTTTTTCTAATTGTAGTAACATACACAAACAGTTGGCTTCCCAGGTGACTCTAGGGGAAAGAACCTGCCTCCCAATGCAGGAGAGGAAAGAGATGTGGATTTGATCCCTGGGTCAGTAAGATCCCCTGGAGGAGGGCATGGCAACCTACTCCAGGATTCTTGCCTGGGAAATCCCATGGACAGAGGAGCCTGGCGGGCTACAGTATATAGGGTCGCAAAGAGTCAGACAGGACTGAAGCTACTCAGCATGCATGGACACACAGAGTACAGTTGAATGGTGTCACTTGTGCGGTCAGTCTCCAGAACTCTTCACTACGCAACACTGAAACTCTGCACCCATCACACATTAACGCCTCATGTCCCTCTCCCCCGGCCCCTGGCAACCACCATTCCACCTTTTGTCAATATTAATTTGACCACTCTAAGTACTTCAGCTGAGCGGAATCACACAATATTTGTCCTTTTGTGACTGGCTTATTTCACTTAGCATAGCGTTCTTAAGGTTCACCCATGCTGTAGAAAGTGTCAGAATTCCCTTCCTTCTTAAGGCTGAATAATATTCCATCATATGCATAGACCACAGTTTGCTTGTCCAGTCATCTGTCAATGGACACTTGCATTTCTTCCGTGTTTCAGCTACACGGAATAATGTTACTGTGAACAAAGAAGTGTGTAAACTTCTATTCAAGTCCCGCGTTCAGTTTTCTTGGGTGTATACCTAGAGTTGGAATTGCTGGGTCATGTGGTAATTCTGTTTAATTTCTCGAGGAGCCGCCATATTGTTTTCCACAGTTACCGCATCTTTTTACATTCCCATCAGTGGAGTATAGGGTTTCAATGTCTCCATACTTGCCAACACTTACTTTCTGTTGTTTCGACAGTGGCCATCCTAAATGGGAGTGAGGAGGAATCTCACTGGGGCTTTGATTGCAATTTCCCTGATGATAGGTGATACTGAGCACCTTTTCACGTGCTGGCTAAGCTCCTCCTGTGTCCTGGCCTTCGATGGGCTGGAGAACCAGCCGAGGATGACAGGCTCTCCTTTCAGGCAGCGCGGGAACCCCTGTGATGTTCAAGAGAATGGGGACGCACCTGGGCGATACGACATCTTCCAGTACCAGGCGACCAACGGCAGTGCAGGCAGCGGCAGCTACCAGGCGGTGGGCCAGTGGGCAGAGACCCTCAGGCTGGATGTAAGTGGCGCAGGCTGAGCTCCGGGCGCAGGGAGGGGGCCCACCTTCCTGGAGGCCGGAGTCACGGGCCGCGCTGTCCCATCTCAGGTGGAAGCCCTGCAGTGGTCAGGAGACCCCCGAGAGGTGCCCGAGTCTCAGTGCAGCCTCCCCTGCGGGCCGGGGGAGCGGAAAAAGATGGTGAAGGGCGTGCCCTGCTGCTGGCACTGCGAGGCCTGCGACGGGTACCGCTTCCAGGTGGACGAGTTCACGTGCGAGGCCTGCCCGGGGCACATGAGGCCCACGAGCAACCACACGGGCTGCCGCCCCACGCCGGTGGTCCGCCTCTCCTGGTCCTCGCCCTGGGCGGCCCCGCCCCTCCTCCTGGCCGTGCTGGGCATCCTGGCCACCACCACCGTGGTGGCCACCTTCGTGCGGCACAACAACACCCCCATCGTCCGCGCCTCTGGCCGGGAGCTCAGCTACGTCCTCCTCACCGGCATCTTCCTCATCTACGCCATCACCTTCCTCATGGTGGCCGAGCCCGGGGCGGCGGTCTGCGCCACCCGCAGACTCTTCCTCGGCCTCGGCACCTCCCTCAGCTACTCGGCCCTGCTCACCAAGACCAACCGCATCTACCGCATCTTTGAGCAAGGGAAGCGCTCGGTCACGCCTCCGCCCTTCATCAGCCCCACTTCGCAGCTCGTCATCACCTTCAGCCTCACTTCCGTGCAGGTGAGTCCGCAGGCTCCAAGTCAACGGGCTGGCAGATGGGATTGGGGCTGAGGGTAAGGGCACTGACCTCCACTTTAAAGATCAGACTCACTCTTCTATTTTGGTCTCTCTGTTTAAAAAAAAAAAAAAAGCACCAGGAGGTAGGGGGCTGCTGTTTTTGTAAGTAGAACTCTTTTAGGAGCAATTGTTTCCTCTACGGTGGGGAGTGCAACCATCCAGTGATTCTTCTGTAAAACAGTGAAATAATTTTCATAAACTGAACATGATATTCCATAGTTTGGCTCCCAGGGCAGAGATACCTGATGAGTTTCCCCTAAGCAGAGAATCTATTTCCATAAGGGGAGTTTCTGCTGCCCAGTCAGTCACTGGGTAACCTGGATGAGAGGCATAGGGTCTGATGATATTACTGTGGAATGAAGCATCCAGTTCCATAAATAGCCAGAATGTCATGCTACATGTACAGCAAAAGCAGAATTGCTTCTGGGTTTCCTCTGAGATGGTAATAGATCTTTGGAAATGGCTCCCGTGCTATGTAAAGGGTACTAGGAGACAGGTGTGTGTGTGACTTTGCAGAGCCAGCCCAATTCTCAGGGCCAAGTCGGGGGCTCAAGTCATTTGCACACAGCTCTTTCTCCACTCCAGGAAAGCTCTTCTTCCTACCTAGCTCTGCATCCTTCCCACCCATGGGCCTCAATCCATGCAAATGTCCACAACTGGAAGGTGCTGCCCTCTTCCAGCACATAGACGGGTTTGAGTGTCCTTCATCAGGGCCAGCGTCTCAGTGCCCAGCCTGTCCTCGGAAGGCACCTCACGTCTTCCTGCCTGAAACCTCCATGGCACCTTTCACCCCAGGATGGAGGTGCTTACATTCAGTGCTCTCCTCTGGCTTACCTATGGACTCCCTGCTTTAGACCTCCTTTTCTAGAAATCCCAAACCTTTGCAGAGATGCTCACCTTCGCCGTCACACGGTTATTTAGCAATATAATGGATGTGAAAGGATAGCTCACTATTTTAATTCGTCTCTCCTTTCTAGTGCAGCTGGCCTTCGAGGGTTCATCTTCTGTAATGTGCCCGTGCCTGCTCCTGTGCTTTGCTCACTTTCTGTTATTTTATAGGAGTTTGTCATGTGTACTGGATGCTAATTCTTCTGTCAATTTCTTAGGCTGCAAACTCAGTGAGGTGCATTTTGGCTGCGATGCCCATGTATCATAGGCCTGAGTTTTCATTTCTCACGGGCAATTTTCTGCCCCATTTAGAGGAGTTATAAGAGGAGCCTCCATGCTTCCTTTCTAGACAGTGGGTGGAGTTTTATTTTATTAGTCCCTTGTTCATGGAGCTTCTGCTTTTGGGAGACTCACAAAAAGATGCTCCTAATTCCTTTAAAAAATGTCCTTTCCTCTAGGCTCACATAGCCCTACTCCAGATGCACAGCATTGCACTGAAGTGTTGGCGAGGATGCGGCTTCATTCCTCCCAAATCAAGCATTCTTATTCAGTGAATGGCCTACACAAATGTATAGGACCACTTTTCCCAGGTCCCACCTTTACGCAGGTGTCTTGGTTCCTACTGCCCAGCTTCCCTTGGCTCAAGGTCATGTCTCCCCTCACTGTGAAAGGAATTCATTCTCCATCTGCTCCTTGTTAGGGCCTGTGACTGACTCTGACCTCCCTGGCCACCCAGCATAAGCTTACATTCATACCACTGTCTGTCCGGTGGCTCTCTAATTTGAGTTTCACTGTGCATTCCCACATGATTTCATGATGTCTTGCTCAACAGTTCTTTGGATCTGGAGAAGGAAGGGGGTCCTCAGGAATGAGGTGTCCCATATGGTTAGATTGGATCCAGCTAGTCTTTTCATGACTGCAGAACATACGATCCTGCCTCCATGAAGAGCATCTCTGCTGGGCCTTGTTCTAAATTAGTGTGACATGCACTGACTCCTCCCCTAAGCTGCCATCACATCCTCGCAACAGATTATGAAGGTTCCTGTTTGGTAGATGGAAGAGGTATGTTTAGGGTCACAGTTCCAGAGCCTCTGCCTGCAGTCACTTTCCCTTGCTTGCTGTTGTTTAGTCACTAACTTGTGTCTGACTCAGCGACCCCATGGACTGCAGCAGGCCAGGCTCCCCTGTCTTCCACTACCTCCTGGAGTTTGAAAGTTCATGTCCATCGAGTCAGAGATGCTATCTAACCATCTCATCCTCTGCCACCTTGTGTAGCTCAGTAAATGGCACTAGTGCTTTATTGACTATGCCAAAGCCTTTGACTGTGTGGATCACAATAAACTGTGAAAAATTCTGAAAGAGATGGGCATACCAGACCACCTGATCTGCCTCTTGAGAAACCTATATGCAGGTAAGGAAGCAATAGTTAGAACTGGACATGGAACAACAGACTGGTTCCAAATAGGCAAAGGAGTACGTCAAGGCTGTATATTGTCACCCTGCTTATTTAACTTATATGCAGAGTACATCATGAGAAACGCTGGACTGGAAGAAGCACAAGCTGGAATCAAGATTGCCAGTAAAAATATCAATAACCTCAGATATGCAGATGACACCACCCTTATGGCAGAAAGTGAAGAGGAACTACAAAGCCTCTTGATGAAAGTGAAAGAGGAGAGTGAAAAAGTTGGCTTAAAGCTCACCATTCAGAAAATGAAGATCATGGCATCCGGTCCCATCACTTCATGTGAAATAGATGGGGAAACAGTGGAAACAGTGTCAGATTTTATTTTTGGGGGCTCCAGAATCACTGCAGATGGTGACTGTAGCCATGAAATTAAAAGACGCTTACTCCTTGGAAGAAAAGTTATGACCAACCTAGATAACATATTGAAAAGCAGAGACATTACTTTGCCAACTAAGGTCCGTCTAGTCAAGGCTATGGTTTTTCCTGTGGTCATGTATGGATGTGAGAGTTGGACTGTGAAGAAGGCTGAGCGCCGAAGAATTGATGCTTTTGAACTGTGATGTTGGAGAAGACTTTGCGAGTCCCTTGGACTGCAAGGAGATCCAACCAGTCCATTCCGAAGGAGATAAGCCCTGGGTGTTCTTTGGAAGGAATGATGCTAAAGCCAGAACTCCAGTACTTTGGCCACCTCATGTGAAGAGTTGACTCATTGGAAAAGACTCTGATGCTGGGAGGGATTGGGGACAGGAGGAAAAGGGGACGACAGAGGAGGAGATGGCTGGATGGCATCACTGACTCGATGGATGTGAGTTTGAGTGAACTCCAGGAGTTAGTGATGGACAGGGAGGCCTGGTGTGCTGCAATTCATGGGGTTGCAAAGAGTTGGACATGACTGAGCAACTGAACTGAACTGAACTGAGTGGTTGAAATCCAGGAAGAGGACATCTAGGCCCCCTTACCCAGTAAGCCCTGATGTTCCCAGCACATACTTCCACTGCAGCCCCTCCTCCCCACCTGCCTGTGTCACTGGCCTTTGCCCAGGCAGCCCCCTCCTGGGCAACCCTGCCGTCTCCACAGTGGCCTCAGGCCTGAGCATTCCACTTAACAGGCCAGGAGCCTTGAAGAGACCCTGCCCTGCCAGAGATCTCAGTCGAGGGTGAGTCTGGGTGTGTCCTTGATAACCATGCTGCCTCCCGCAGGTGGTTGGAGTGTTGGCCTGGCTGGGGGCCCAGCCTCCGCACAGTGTGATTGACTATGAAGAGCAGCGGACGGTGGACCCAGAACAGGCCAGAGGTGTGCTCAAGTGCGACATGTCTGATCTGTCCCTCATTGGTTGCCTGGGCTACAGCCTCCTGCTCATGGTCACATGCACGGTGTACGCCATCAAGGCCCGTGGCGTGCCCGAGACCTTCAATGAGGCCAAGCCCATTGGCTTCACCATGTACACCACCTGTATCATCTGGCTGGCTTTTGTGCCTATCTTCTTTGGCACTGCCCAATCAGCTGAAAAGGTAATCTGGGTCCCGACCTCATTGGGTTTCACAATCTCATTTGCTTCCTGCTTGTCCATGGAGCGCCTCAATTGTTCTAAGCGCTGGCCCATGTGAATGCTTGATTGTTTGGTTGGCTGATTCATTCATGTACTCACTTGTCTTTCTCGTTTCCCTCTGGTTTTTCTCTCCTTCCCTTTCCCTTTGTTCATGCATTCACTTGTTCCTCCATGCTTCTACCCACCAATTAACTTTTTTTAATTAAGTTACCTTTTCATATATTTATCTCTGCCAATCCATCTGTCAGCTCATTTGTCTGACCACTATGCATTCATTTATTCATATGCCCCATGGAACTTTCATTTTTTCACCTCCTGATCCCTTTGCTTGCCCACTTGTTCCTTTATACAGGTTGTATTAATCCATTCATTTGTCTATTTGAAAACATCTTCATTCATTTATTAACATGCATGCTCTAGCCCTTTTTAGGTATATGGACTGTTGCCCTAGGTGTGGCTCTCTGTGAATAAACCTCTTGCTTCTCTTGGTCACTTGTCCGCTCAGTCATGTGTTGTTTTCCCTTCTTCCTGCCTACACCAGAGCCACATGGTTACTGTCAATTCTTCATGTCATGGGGGCCTTTGTTTACACTGCTGTCCTTTATCATGCAGTCATTCCCATTCAGCTGACTGAAATGGCCTCACTTCCAGGCTGTGTGGGGGCAGAGGGTGGGTGAGAGCTGGGCTGAATCCACCTGGTCCTTTCCTCTGTGGCTTAGATCTACATCCAAACCACGACACTGACTGTGTCCTTAAGCCTGAGTGCATCCGTGTCCCTCGGCATGCTCTATGTACCCAAGACCTACGTCATCCTGTTCCACCCGGAGCAGAACGTGCAGAAGCGGAAACGGAGCCTCAAGGCGACCTCCACAGTGGCAGCCCCACCCAAGGGTGAGGACACAGAGGCCCCAAGCGGCAAGTAGAAGAAGAATGGGACACTTGCCCCCCTCCTCTTTTGTCCTTGTTTCCTTCATAATGGAAGCTGTGAAGAGTCCAGATCTACAGTGAGCAATCAGAGTGGGGAGTCCACAAAGGCCAGGCCTAGCAAGATGGAACTGGCCTGGACCCAACGACGTATTTCAGCCCCATTTTTCTGTGGGTCTTGGCTTCATGCTTCCATCTTGCCAAGAACAGGCACCGAGAGAATCCTCTTCTGGAGAGGGATTAAACTTATATTCACTGGGTTGAAGTCAGAGATCGTGGTGAAGCCTTGGGCTTGGCCCAGTGTGAGTGGATTTCCTCCATCTTGATCAACCACCAGAATCTAGGGATTGAGCAGTATATGAGAACGTGTAGACTCCAGAATGAAATACAGGGTTGGAATCGGAGAGGAGCAGTTTCCAGAAGAGCTCTGTGGCTCTGTATTTTGGACTGTGTAACTTGGACCTGGGTGAATATTTTGCTGGTACAGAGGGATTGAGCTTTGCATGAGAGCCCTGTGGGAGAAGATGGGCCTGCACAAGACAGAGGGAACTGGGGTGCCCCATGAGGTTATTTGTGTCAGAGTCTTTTCTTTGACCTCTTTTCTCCTGGGATCTGGGGGATGTCCTACTTAGAGAACAGCATTTTTTTTTCCCCCTTTCCCATGTGTATTTGCTTAAATTAACCCTGAACTTTAAGAAGATGAGATACACTTGTGTGGTGGTAGCGGTGTGAGAATAAACTATCAGTGTGGCGTTTGCCCTCCTCTGATGCCTGTTCTCAAGTTCTAGGTTGGGACCAGTTACAGACAGAGTTGTGTCCATGGTGAAGATTCATCCCAAGTGGATAACTTGGGATGAATATCCAAACTGTTCTCTCCCAATATTTACTGGGAGATCGCCTTTGAAAAGCATGCATGAGGCATGGAAAGGAAAATGCTTGGACATCAAATGCATTTTTCAGTAATCTATTTTTAACAAAAGGTTTGGTTTAAGTTATGGAATTTTATTTCCCTGGGGTAGAATTTGAATTTATTAAATTGACTCTTTTTATTTATCAGTATAAATTCTCTAGTGGCTGATGTTTGGAACTGGTTTTGAAGATTCAACTGTACTTCATCCAGTAGAAACTCTTCCCTAGACAGTATCTCTGCATAATTCATTTTGACCTAGGACCAGGTGTTTCTGCATTCTTTAAAAGGGCTTCTCCTCAGAATAACATTTTTGGTGTACAGATTCTCCTTCCCCACATTTGTTGTATTCCTAGGAATTCTCTGCAGTGAGAATTATGACATTTCATATATTGCTGGGTGCTAACCAAAATTCATTATTTCATACAGCTTCTCTCCTGTGTAGGTTTTCTGATGTACAGTGAGGTGTATTTTCTTGCTGATGGCTTTTCCACATTAGTGCTTTAACAGGTTTTTTTCTCCTATATTAACTCTTAGAGAACAATGAGCTCTCATCTCCAAATGAAGGTTTTCCTGTATTTATTGTCTTCTTGCTCTTTTTCTCAGTATAAACTCTCTGTTATGCAGTGAGTCTTGACTTCTAATTGAAAACCTTTCCACTGTTTTTACATTTTTGTGGTTTCTGTGACTTAGATGGATTATTTCTTAGTAAAAGCTTTTCCATGTTTAGAGGATTTCTTTACCCACCCCCAACCCCACCATATGAAGTTTCTGACTTAGAGGCCTGGCTTCCTCTAAGTGAAGACTTTGACACCCCCTTCCCCTCATTTTCATTCAGACTGGTCTCCCTGATGTGGAATCTTTGAGGCACAGTGAGTTCTGTCTTCTGGTCTTCTCACCTTCAGCCCACTCAGAAGAGGCATGCATCATTTTGTGTGCAGAGGGGGCATCCTCTATTGCCAAAGGCATTGTCATATTTAGCACATTTGTGAGACTTCTCTCCTTTCTGAATTCTCTAATGTGTATAAAGGTTTGACTCCTGGAAGAGGGCTTTCCCACACTCAGTGTGTACATAAGATCTCTCCCTTGGATCATTTCTTCACTGTTCAGTGGGTATTGACAGATCCCTGCAGGTTTTTCCATGTTATTTGCACACATATTGGAGTTTGCCTTCTCCAATATCCAATCAATTTGAACCCCTGAAAAAAAGTTTTTTCTCCAAAATTTGTGGAATTTATAAGGCATTCTGCCTGTGTGTTCCCTTCTCTGTTGAATAAGAGCTGGCTATACTTGTAGGCTTTCTCACATTCATGGTCCTTGAATGATTTCTCCTCTGTGTGGATTATATGTTCCAGTGAAAATGGGGTTCTGGTTGCTGGCTTTTCCACCTTACAATCACAGTATTTTCTGCAGTATGAGTTCTCTAAAGCAGAGTAAGATTACATTTTGATACAAGCTTTTATTCAGTATGTCCAGTGTGTTGAGATTTGTACAGGAGGGATTTTTTAAATGTTTTTTAAATCCCAACAAAACAGCTTTATTGAGATATAATTGACATACAATAAATTGCATGTAGAAGGTTCAATTTCATATGTCTTAGCATATGTAACTATTTGTGAAATCATCACAATAATCAAGATAATGAACAAATCCATAATTTAGAAAACTTTCATTATGCCCTTGTAACCTCCCCCTAGGAGATTTTTTTTTATGTTATTTATATTCTTATACATTTTCATAGTGTGGTTTTCTTGGGGACACATTCACTACAACTTTGTCACATTTATTACATTTTGTGATCTTTGGAAAATTCTCTCAAATTCATTATATTCATTGTCTCTCACTTTACTCAGTAATTTCTTATTAAATAAATGTAACTTTTCCTAAAAGTTTGATTTGGGTTTTCTGTTGCTTCTGTATCTAGTTATTGATTTGCAAAATTCCCTCTAAGATGGAATAAAATGCACAATTCCAAGTGAATCTTTCTACCATCATTTTATAGAAAGAAGCCTCTTCAGGAATATCCTGTCACACTGACATATTTGCCTCTAAATATGAAATATTCCCAAGGGTAACTATTTCCCACCTCTTGGGCTTTTAGGAGGAAGTCATCTCTAGTACGGACATGGCAGAGTACCGAAATCTATGACAAGTAGGCTGGGAGTTTCAGAGACACCATTTTAATCTGTGAAGCAAGAAGTATGAATAAAGGTAGGCTTGGAGAAGGAAATGGCCACCCACTTCAGTATTATTGCCTGGAGAATCCCATGGACAGAGGAGCTTGATGGCCTACAGTCCATGGGGCACAAAAAGTCAGACATGACTGAGTGACTGGGCTTTCCAAGTGGCACTAATGGTAAAGAACCCGCTTGCTAATGCAGGAGAGGTAAGAGATGCAGGTTCAATCCCTGGATAAGGAAGATCCCTAGAAGAGAGCATGGCAGCCCACCCCAGTATTCTTGTCTGGAGAATCCCATTGACAGAGGAGCCTAGTGGGCTACAGTCCATGGGGTCGCAAAAAGTCAGACTCAACTAAGGTAACTTAGCATGCATGCACAGCTCTGAAAGGGGAAGACTGAGTAGGAGGATTGAATGGAAAAAAGCAAACAAGGGTGCAGAGAGGCACTAATGGTGATGGGATTGGATTTGGACATGTTAAGCCTCATCATTTCATTCACGGATTACTATTGCGGGACATTCGTCTTTCTGCTCCCTGTGTTTCCCTCCTCTCATCCTACACACCAGTGTCAAAATCATCATGCCAGGGCACCAACTCCCCACATTTACAGGAGCACTGCTGCAGGTCCTGCCCTCCCCCAGCACCTGCATCAGGCTGTGACTATTCTGTTTCACCTGCAGACTTGGAAGCAGAAGTCACAGGAGGGGGTCACAGGAAAGGTGCAGCAGCCTAGAGGAGCATGGCCTCATGCACTGCTCACTGATATAATCTGACAGATCAAGTACCATTCGGTTATTCTACCCAAGCTCTTGAGTATTGAATTTACCTGTAGTATCAGCTTCTGAGTTTTTTTCCATTCTGGGAAAATTTCCAGGGAAATTTTCCAGGATCCACAGACATTGTCTTGCCCCTTCCATCATATACTTCCTTCACAGCTTTCACATCTTGAATTGTACAGCATTAAGGTTAAGACATTTTGAGGTCAGTTCCAGCTCTGCAGCTTGCTAGATGGATGATCTTGGGCAAGATAATTAGCCTCTGCCATAGCTGGTCTCCTTAATGATCTCCATGTGCATGCATGCCAAGTCACTTCAGTTGTGTCTGACTCTTTGCAATTCTGTGGACTATAGCCTGCCAGGTTCCTCTGCCATGTGATTCTCCAGGCAAGAATACTGGATCGGGTTGCCATTTCCTCCTCCAGGGGATCTTCCCGACCTGGGGATCAAACCTGCCTCTCTTACATCTCCTACATTGGCAGGCAGGTTCTTTACCACTAGCACCACCTGGGAAGCCCCAATTATTGACCCATTTATCTACTACTGACCCTCCTAGTCCTACCAATCACTGTCCATACAGACTCTACTCATTAAGCAGAGTCCTCAACTGACCAGTCCCAACACCCCATCTCAGGCCTCCTGGCCCTCTGATTCATTGATCTCTAAGACTTCTCATTCATTGTTGCTCCAACAATTATCATTGGATTTTTACTCTATGCTAAGCACCTGGGATACATCAGTTTATAAAATAGACAAGGATTGTCTCTTTCATGAAACTTACATACTAGTGGTGGAGACAAACAATAAATAATACATGAGATAAATAAATCACATATTAGGAGGTGGTAAAGTGCTGTGGATAAAAGGAAACAGAGCAGGGCAGGGAGAATGGAAAAGGCCAGAGGGGATGGGCTACAATAAAGTGGTTAAGTGTAAGCTTCATTGAAAAGGTGGAACTTGAAGGAAGTAGGGTGTGAGCTGTGGAATTACCTGGGGGAAGAAGGGTCTAGCACATAGAGCAGCCAGTGCCACGGCCCTGGGCCGAGGGTATGCCTGTAGGTTTGAGGACCCAGTCAAGAGCCTGGCTTGGTTGGAGCAGGTTTGAGAGAAGGAAACAATGTGAAAAAGCTAGGTGAGGTGTATCAGTAAGAGTTCTCCAGGGAAACAGAACCAATAGAACACATTGGTTTCTCTGGAGAACCCTGATAGATTACAGAGATATAGAGAATATATAGTACATATAGATAAAAGACAGGCTAACAAACAGATCTATCTATAATCTTTGTAACTATCTACCTGTCTAACCTGTACCCAATAGAATGTGTGTACTATCTTTGTATGTAATTCTTAATGTCAAGAGATATATTTTAAGAAGTGGCTCCCATGATTGTGGGGCTGGCAAGTCGGAAATCTGTAGGGCAGGTGGCAGGTTGGAAGCTCAGGCAGTAGCTGATGCTGTAGTCTTGAGGCAGAACCTCTTTTCCACCTGGAAACATGAATTTTTGCATCCAGGGCTGTCAACACTGGATGATTGGATGAGGCCCGCTAACATTATTGAAGCTATTCACTTCTCTCCCCTTGAAGTACACTGGTAGTATGAACCATATCTACAGAATACCTTTATGACAACGCATTGATTAGTGTTTGACTGAATCAGTGGGCTTCCCTGATAGCTCAGTTGGTAAAGAATCTGCCTGCAATGCAGGAAACCCCGGTTCAATTCCTGGGTTGGGAAGATCCCCTGGAGAAGGGATAGGCTACCCACTCCAGTATTCTGGCCTAGAGAATTCCATGAACTGTATAGTTCATGGGGTTGCAAAGAGTCAGACACGACTGAGCAAATTTCAGTTTCAGTTTGACTGAATAGCTGAGTATATAACCTAGCCAAATGGACTTATAAAACTATCACATGAGATAATAAGGGTAATCATATGGAGCCCCGCAGGCCATTATAATTACAGACTTGCCTTTATTCTAGAGGAGAGGAGGAGACATTGGAGGGTTACATGGGAGGGCTTTAAAAGAGCAGAGAGATGGTTAAGTTGAAAGGAACACTCTGGTTACTGTGTTAGGAATATCTGAGACACCTTTTGTGCAGGAGCCTTTTCACAGTGTATTACATGCAGACCAGTGTGGTGGACACATTCATTCATTGAAATAACACTGTTCTCAATCATGTATGCATTAGCATTCTTAGAAACACCTTTTGATGTCACCTTACACTGGGGGAAGATGATAAAAAGAAGAGAGAAAAGAGGTGAGCAGAGGGCTCTGGCAGCCAGAATGACAAGGGCTCCAACCTATGATAGTACAGCTTAGCGGTTTGGTTTCTAGACTCAAAAATACTTCACATTTAAAATGCTTACTTTAACACTGTGATTTAGGACAACTCACAGATTCCTAATCTATACAGTGGTGTGATAATCATATCCAGCTGATAGATAACCATTTGTCCCCACAAACCCGGAGGTTTGTATAAATTTCTTGACATGATATACTATCAGAGCCTGTCTGAAAGTATATGTTCAGTGAGTATTACCCATGAACTTACCTATTGCTCTATGATGGTATGAATAAAAATGACTAGAAAGGGTAAGAAAAGCTGATGGTTATAGAAAACCCAAAAGAGGAAGAGGTGACTAACTTCTCAAGGAATAGCCACAGACACTTTCTTTATTGATACTGTCATTTACCTCAGATGAATTATTGTAACAGCTGCATAACTGGACTCTCAGGATCCAGTCTCCCCCTAACTTCAGGCATCCACAATATTCTCCTACCACAGGATCTGTTAGAGTAGGGCTAAGATACAAATAGCTGCATTTTTTATCACCTCCACAGGTATTCCTGATAACCACCTTTGCTAACAGACCATTTTCCTAGTGAATAAGTGTAATTATGATATTCTCTTCACTTATTTGAGTCTATCCCCACTGCCTACTTAATAAGTTTAAACATATAACATTGGTAACAAAAGCCCTTTAAGATCCATCCTCAGACTACATCCTCATTGACAAAGAATGGCAGAAATAATATAACTGGATAGGATATTTAAAATTCTCTGGTCTGTTCTTTTTTTTTTAATCAGTAAAGAAACTAAAGACTAGAATATATAAGATTTGCCCCAAGTTACACAGCTAGGAAATTCCAGAAATGAAAGGCAAATCTATGTCTCCAAGAGCATCACCCCTACAAAAACACAAGACTCTCCCAAAAGTATCCATGAATAGAGTCGTCCACATTGCTTACCACTTGATTCCAGTTTTAAAGATCTTATTGTACATAGCCAAGTTTCATGAAGACTTTGCCGGCACTTCCATTATTTCTGTGAACTCCAACAAGGATTTGTTCTCATATCCTCGTGGTGCCTCATACACTGAGGCTGCTTATTATGGTTCATAATGAGCATATATAGTTCATTCACCTTTTTTAATCCCAGTGACTCTGAGCATTCATAATTCAAATCTCAGGAGAAAAATACTTGCAAATATATTAAATTTAAATCCTTTATTTTTAAAAACAATTCTCATCTCTTAAAAAAATAAAGTGGGTAAAACGCAATATTAGAACCCATAGCAGAACTGTGTGAACAATAACATTAAGACGGAGGACTTACTTCTACTGACACCAAGACTCAGTCATTTTCATTCAGTATGTATTCATCTCAGAATTGTTTTCACACACAAGTTTCATAACATACAGGCATACAGTAACATCAGAGGCAATATGATTAACTAATCAAGGTTGGCCCCTTTAGAACTGGTCAAGATTTAACTTCACATTAGGTTCAAAAAATATTATACGATTTCTTCCAAATCACGTACCATGGTTTTCTGGAAACACATATTTTCCAAAAACAGGTTACTGAATCTCCTTGTTTACATGAAAGCCAGACACTTCTTATAACTATTCTACTCCAACTTAAAACACTTCTTGCCTAAAAGGTAATTTCCATGTAACATACTGACCTATGGAAAGATTCAGATTTGCTACATTGTTAAGTTTCAATGTTGATACCTGAATATTAATGCCAATTTTAACTTTTAATATAATGTTAAATTTGCACAAAAGTCTCTCATGAAGACTGAATGCTTACAAGTAGTAAGTAAAGAAAAGAGGTATAGTATGCCTGAGCAGAGGCAGAGAAAATGAAAAGTTATTTAAGTCCATCTATGTCGACATTGCTTTGCCAACAAAGGTCCTTCTATTAAAAGCTATGATTTTTCCAGTAGTCACATATGGAGGTGAGATTTGGACTATAAAGAAAGCTGAGCACCGAAGAACTGATGCTTTTGAACTGTGGTGTCGGAGAAGACTCTTTTTAAAAAATATAGAAATTTATTTAAATTGGAGGCTAATTACTTTCTATTGAATTGGTTTTGCCATACATTGACATGAATCCACCATAGGTGTACATGTGTTCCCCATCCTGAACTCCCCTCCCACCTCTCTCCCCCTCCATCCCTCTGGGTCATCCCAGTGCACCAGCCCCGAGCACCCTGCCTCATGCATGAAACCTGGATTGGCGATCTGTTTCACATATGATAATATACATGTTTCAATGCCATTCTCCCAGATTATCCCACCCTCACCCTCTCCCACAGAGTCCAAAAGACTGTTCTATGCATCTGTGTCTCTTTTGCTGTCTCACATACAGGGTTATCATTACCATCTTTCTAAATTCTATAGATATGTGTTAGTATACTATATTGGTGTTTTTCTTCCTGGCTTACTTCACTCTGTATAATAGGCTCCAGTTTCATCCACCTCATTAGAACTGATTCAAATGTATTCTTTTTAATGGCTGAGTAATTTTCCATTGTGTATATGTACCACAGCTTTCTTAACCATTCGTCTGCTGATGGACATCTAGGTTGCTTCCATGTCTTGGCTATTATAAACAGTGCTGCGATGAACATTGGAGCCCACATGTCTCTTTCAATTCTGGCTTCCTCGGTGTGTATGCCCAGCACTGATATTGCTGGGTCATATGGCAGTTCTATTTCTGGTTTTTTAAGGAATCTCCACACTGTTCTCCATAGTGGCTGTAGGAGAAGACTCTTGAGAGTCTCTTGGACTGCAAGGAGATCAAACCTGTCAATCCTAAAGGAAATCAGTCCTGAATATTCATTGGAAGGACTGATGCTGAAGCTGAAACTCCAATACTTTGGCCACTTGATGTGAAGAACTGACTCATTGGATAAGACCCTGATGCTGTGAAAGATTTAAGGCAGGAGAAGAAGGGGTTGACAGAGGATGAGATGGTTGGATGGCATCACCAACTCGATGGACACGAGTCTGAGCAAGCTCCGGGAGTTGGTGATGGACAGGGAGGCCTGCCGTGCTGCACTCTTTGCATGCCACAATGAGTCGCACATGACGGAAATGAACTGAACTGAACACCTCTACATTCACACCAGATGCAGAAAGCCATCAACAGACACCTGTGCACTAGAAATGAGAAAAGAGGATAGTTTTTTTTTAAAGACACTGACTGGGAAAGACTGAGCTCTTAGAATCAGAAGTAGGACATGGCAGGGTGCAGGAGTGAGGAACTGAACTAGAAACAAAGGTATTATTTACAAATCTACTTAGAGAAAAATTCATTGCTTCTTATGCGCTCTTGGAATTCTACAATCAATCAACTACTAATCTGAAACAAAGGCAGAATGAAGACATATTCAGACATGCAAGGATGTAAAGTTCATCTCTTATGTTTCCTTAGAATATCCTCCAACAAAAACTACAGAGTAAAGCAAGAAAGAATACATTGGATCCAAGAAGCAATGGATCCAATCCAAGAAATTAGTGAAGAGAAAATCTAGTTGAAAGTTCAGTTCAGTCACTCAGTCGTGTCCAACTCTTTGCGACCCCATGGACTGCAGCACATCAGGCTTCCCTGTCCATCATCAACTCCTTGCTCAAACTCATGTCCATCAAGGCAGTGATGCCATCCAACCATCTCATCCTCTGTCGTCCCCTGTAGGCAATTTAGAAAGCAAGTAATCTAAATCAGAGGAGGACCAAGGAGTCCAAATGGAGGACTACAGAGTAAAAGTGAAATAAGTAGAAAAAATGGCTGATTCATATGACAATACATCTGAAAAAATTAAGGATCTGTGGAAAGTAATGTAAACAAAACATTCAGGTGATTAACTTAGGAAAAACAATGCTGTATAAAGATAAAAATTTTATTCTAGGTTCCAGTTCTGGATAATATGGAGTAAGCAGACTCCATTCTCTCTCTCTTCCTCTGAATGCTGCTATAAAACCTGGACAAAAAACATGGAATAGCTGTTTAAGGACTCTAGGAAATAAATGATAACAGGTATATTTGGGGATAAAGCTAAAACCTGAATATCCCTAGTTTGAAACCTGGCCTTGGGCACCAGGGTTTGAACAGAGTTCCACAATAATCCCTCAAGTTCTGGATCAAGATAAAGATCTTAGAAAGATCTTCATAGGAAAATTCACCATAATCCTTCCTTTTTTCCTTTGTTCTCCATGCCTCAGTCCCAGGCAGTTTGGGGGGGGTGGAATATGATTTTGGGTATGTTAAGATTGAGATCTCAATTAGACATCCTAGTGGAGACCTTGAGTAAGCTGTTACATACAGGAATCTGGGTTACACTGTAGATGCCCACACTGAACATGTAAGACTGGTTGGGAGTCCTCAGTCTATCCTCAGTCTACAGATGGTATTTTAAACCATTCATTTGCATGAATATAAAGAGAAAAGAGAAGAGGTCAGAGGGTAGAATGGTACTAAGCAGTCAGCGAGAGGAGAGAGAACTATCAGAAGATGTTATTACCATGGAACAGTAGGAAGAAAGTAGGAGGAAATAGCAGCCCAGTAACACAGGAGGAAAACAAAGAAAATGTGTTGCTCTAAAGCCAAGCAAGAGGCTTCCCAGGTGGCTCTAGTGGTAAAGAAGTTGCCTGCCAATGCAGGAGATTTAAGAGACACAGGTCCGATCCTTGGGTCAGGGAGATCTCCTGGAGGAGGGCATGGCAACCCCCTCCAGTATTCTTGCCTAGAGAATCCCCTGGACAGAGGAGCCTGGCAGACTACAGTCCACAGGGTCACACAGAGTCAGACACAACTGATAAGACCTAGCATGCAAGCAAAGCCAAGTAAATAGAGTAATCAACTATGTCAAGGGCTGCTGGTAGGTGATACGAGCGCTGTGAGCTGATCAAGTTCAGCAAAGGGCACTGTCAGCAAAGGGCACCTTATCAAAGCAGTTTCAGTGGAGAGGTGGGGGCACTTGACTGGAAGGGTTTGAGAGAACAGAGGGTTCCACCTATGGGATGAATGAGGACAAGTTTATTAAAACCCAAATCGTCTCATTAAAACAATTAAAAGGCACAATAATATATTTTAAAAATCTTCTTAAAAGTATCAAAAAGCTGAAAAGATCATGAAGATTTACCAGGTCAACACCTAAGTGAAAATGTGATCCTAGAAAGTGACTGATGAAGTAGCTTTCTGCCTGATGGCATTTGAAGATTCGAAAGCTGATTTTGACAAACTGGTGGGGCAAGGTAAACAGAGCTCAAAAGCCACAATCAGTTTCATGGGGGGCATCTAAAAGGAAATCCTCCCATTTCAAAGCTGGAAACTGAAAGGGCTACACACTTCAGGGTGAAGGAGAAGCCAGAATTGAATGTGTGCCCCTCTCTGTAGCATCCAGAGGTTTGCAAGGATGTGTGTGCACTTCAGAATAAGAGGACAAGGAGCCAACCCCTAAGATTTTATGGCCACAGGACAGCCTTCATGAGGGTGGGAAGCCAGATTCACCTCCCCTGAGTGCTCTAAAACATCCCAGACCATTAGGTGCTTGGCACAAACAAAAGCAAATCTTCCCTGGAAGAACACGCCTGCAGCTAGGCTTTAGAATTCCTTCAATATAATTGTTTGAAGACAAGGAACAGCATAGCACCAAAAAGAAATCAATCAAATAGGGAACTAAGGTGCCATGTTAAACAACCAGCAGAAACAATCTGGAGCAAAGACTCCGGCTATTGAAATGATCAGACAAGAATTCTAAAATAACCTGCTTATTTTGAGCCTGGGAAATAAGCCCTTCAATCCCTCCACTAGCATTTCTTCTTCAAAGACTGCTACCTAGAGAAACGTGAACTCTATTTCCCTTATAAAAACATAAATTCTTCAACCAGGCTCCTAGTGACAGACCTAGGTTTCCTAAGTCCAAGGTTATTTTTTGTAGCTTTCTTTTTTCCTTTTTTTTTTTAATATTAAACAATAGCTATTAATGACTTCCCTTGAACTATCCACATTTTCAAGAAAAAATAATAAAATAACCTGCTTACTATGAAGACAAGCTTGAAACTATCGTCTGTGAAAGGGAACACACACAATCTAGCATTTTGAGTAGAATAAAAGATCTACTTTAATTTTGATATGTAACATTTCAGTTTGCTATATAACATTTCTGCAGAGGACAATGCTGCAGTCTCTATATAGTTCCATATGGCCAAGTTTGCTAACCATGCTTTTTTATATCATATTGACTTTTCGCCCAAGATTCAAGTTTTTTAAAAAAGCAAGAAAAAATAAAGGGCTAAAACCACATAGAGATGAAAGCCCAAGTGCCAAAAATGTGCCCAAAGTAGTAACTCTTGAACTCCATTCAGAGATGCTCCTTAGACTAAGTTGTTTATCAGGGAATTCAACTGTGATGGAAAACGATGTGTACAAAGTGAAGTGAAGTTGCTCAGTCGTGTCCGACTCTTTGCGACCCAGTGGACTGTAGTCCACCATGCTCCTCTGTCCATGGGATTTTCCAGGCAAGAGTACTGGAGTGGGTTGCCATTTCCTTCTCCAGAGGATCTTCCCGACCCAGGGACTGAACCCAGGTCTCCCTCATTGTAAGCAAGGCGCTTTACTGTCTGAGCCACCATGGAAGTCAAAGGCTCTTTAAATCATCACTGAAGTGAAAGATTTTTAAAATCTTCATTGACATTCTCACAAGCATTAAAATCAAGTTATAATTATCTTTTTAAGTAAAGTGAAAGGATATTTTAGATAAATTACTTCAGAAATACATACATCTTATTTATATTTTAAGGTCAATCTATGTTTTTAAGTCACACACACACACACACACAGACACATACACACAGATAAGATAGATAGATATACACATATATCAATCCTGATAGTTCAATTGGTAAAGAATCTGCCTGTAATGCAGGAGACCCTGGTTCAGTTCCTGGGTTGGGAAGATCTGCTGGAGAAGGAATAGGCTACCCACTCCAGTATTCTTGGGCTTCCCTTGTGGCTCAGCTGGTAAAGAATCCACCTGCAATGCAGGAGACCGAGCTTTGCTCCCTGGGTTGGGGAGATCCCCTGCAGAAGGGAAAGGATACCCACCCCAGTATTCTGGCCTGGAGAATTCAGTCCATGTGGTTGCAAAGAGTTGGACACCAAGCAACTTTCATTCACTTCACTCACTCATTTATATATCAGTCTATTAGTATTCCAAAGTACTGACTCATAGATCACAGATAGACCAATGGGACAGAATCCAGAAAGAACAAAATATTGTGAAATCTGGTAAAAGATAAAGATGACACCTTAAATCAGTGGGAGGAAAAGATGGCTTAATTAATAAATAATGTTCTGACATCTGGATAGCTATCCCCCCCAAAATTTAAATTGGCTCTATAATCTCACATCTTACACCAAAATTATTTCAAGGGATCAAATATTTTAAAGTAAAATATAAAGCTGGAAAATAGTGGATAATTTAAAAAGTAATCTTGGTGTGGATAAGTACTTTTTACCTGTGATTTAAAACTCAGAAGCAATAAAATAAAAGATTAATTAACTTTGTTTAAGAATCAAAAGCTTTGTAAGGAACAAAAACACCACTATCCACAAAGTCAAAGACCAAAACCAAAACTAATGAAATACATTTGCAACTCATGACAATAGCCTAATCTTCTTGTTATAACAGTGCCTTTAAATTGATTTCTAGAAACCAGCAAGCCTAGAATGAGAAAAACAATGGCCCTTAAGTACACAAAATGATGCCCAATCTAATAAACACATGAAATGATGCCCAACCTAATTCACAGTAAGATAAGGGCACTCTCAGTTATGATTAAGTGCCAGGATCTAATGTTTAGCTGCTGCTGCTGCTGCTGCTGCTAAGTCGCTTCAGTCGTGTCCGACTCTGTGTGACCCCATAGATGGAAGCCCACCAGACTCCCTCATCCCTGGGATTCTCCAGGCAAGAACATTGGAGTGGGTTGCCATTTCCTTCTCCAATGCATGAAAATGAAAAGTGAAAGTATAGTCACTTAGTCGTGTCCGACCCTTAGCTGACCCCATGGACTGCAGCCCACCAGGCTCCTCCGTCCATGGGATTTTCCGGGCAAGAGTACTGGAGTGGGGCGCCATTGCTCTCTCCACTAATGTTTAGCATGGTGATTGAATTAATAAAACTGTATTGTACACTTGAAAGTTGCTGTGAGAGTACAACTTCCATGTTCTCGCCATTAACAACAAGAGCAAAATGCTAAGTGTGTGAGGTGAAGGCTGTGTTAACTAACCTTATTGTGGAAACATTTTGAATATATATGTACTTGCCAATGCACAAAACCAAGGACATTAATTGCAGCATTTCTCTTTCTTTAATAATTAAAGCAGAATATGCTGTTTTTCTTTTTAACAGGAGAAAATACAAGGTTTATTTGCATGTGCCTCAGGAGCTCTCAGTAATGAGTAACTTGCTGAATACTCAGAGGTAGAGGCTTATACATCAACTTAACAAAAGGAAGAGCTTTACTGGGAAAGTATACCAGGTTCTGTTGGGTGCTTTTCTTTAACAGACCATTTTATACCCTGCCTTTTTTCTTAATATATATATTTTATTGAAGTATAGTTGCCTTACAATGTACACAGCAAGGTGATTCAGTTATACATAGACACATATATTATTTTTCAAATTATTTTCCATTATAGGTTATTACAAGATATTGACTATAGTTCCCTGAATTACAGTAAACCTTTGTTACATATCTATTTTTTAAATTAGAAATCTAGCATTCTATTTATACTGAGTCAAACAAGTGGAATCAAAATGTCATCAAAATATTTGTTAGGCAAAAGTTTATGTTTTCTAAAATATATACATTACACATACTATTTCTATATTCTTTTTTTTTTTTAATGTTCTTTCTCAAGCCTTAAAGAACATTAAAAGAAACAAACAAAAAAAGGAGAAGAGATGGAGAAACTGGAAAACATAAACTAAATGAAATGAAATGAGAGTACTGAATATGAATAGAAAAAGTGAAACAAATTAGATAGAAAAAGATCATCATTTTAGTTAGCATCAAATTCAAGTTAATTCCTGACTTCCCCATACTTCAATGTGCTCTTATCACATGCAATGGAATATTTTGCAGCTATTGGAAAAAGTCATAATGGAAAGATCTTTGAGATATGTTGCTAAATAAAAGCAAAATGCAGGACAACATATCTAGCACCTGTGTTACAGAAAGTTGATGGCTGTATATGTACAGACTATCTCTGGAAGGACACATCAGATCAGTTCAGTTCAGTTCTGTCGCTCAGTCATGCCAACTGTTAATGACCCCATGGACTGTGGCACGCCAGGCCTTCCTGTCCATTACCAGAGTTTACTCAAACTCATGTCCATTGAGTCGGTGATGCCATCCAACCTTTTCATCCTCTGTCATCCCCTTCTCCTCTCACCTTCAACCTTTCCCAGCATCAGGGTCTTTTCCAATGAATCAGCTGTTTGCATCAGGTGGCCAAAGTATTGGAGCGTCAGCTTCAACATCAGTCCTTCCAATGAATATTTAGGACTGATTTCCTTTAGGATGGACTGGTTGGATCTCCTTGCAGTCCAAGGGACTCTCAAGAGTCTTCTCTAACACCCCAGTTCAAACACATAGCAGCTGGTAACTACTGTCACTGCTGGGAAGGGAAACTGGAAAGGTGGAAGAATGGGAGAGAGGAAGTTGCCTTTCACTGTACAAGTTTTGAGTTTGCACCATGTGCTATCAAAAAAGGAAAAAACGAAACCACATTAAACCACTTAAAGAACAGTGATGTTAAAGAAAAAAAAAACAAAAAACAGTGATGTTATCTACTGAATAACACTCAGAGGATAATGCAGTCACAACTAACACCCCCTCCCTCTCCCACCTCCCGCCACTTCACCGCTTTCTTTCTCCTCCCCAACATTTATTCACTGTGTAACTGGTTGAGTATAGTGAAGTAGCTCAGTCGTGTCCGACTCTTTGCGACCCCATGGACTGTAGCCTACCAGGCTCCTCTGTCCATGGGATTTTCCAGGCAATAGTCCTGGAGTGCATGGCCATTTCCTTCTCCAGGAGATCTTCCCAACCCAGGGATCGAACTCGGGTCTCCCACACTGTAGACAGACGCTTTACCGTCTGCACCACCAGGGAAGTCTATACCACCAGGTTGAGTACAGGTTTCCCTTAAAATGTAGCCCTGGGGATAAAAGTGCATTTTATAACCCAACAACTAATTGAAGTCATTTTATTTTAAAAAGATGTGACATATCCCCTACAGGCCTCAGCAAATTATTCCTTGGAAATAGTTAGATCACTGTTTCCTAATTTAACACACATCTGCTCATCCTACCACATGCTCAACTTGAGTTGGGTGCTGGGCCAAGTTCTTAACATAAGCTCACAGACTTGTTGGGGAACTAGATAAAGAGACAATAAGTCAATCTGGAGTGCCAAGAGCTACTAGCAGTTCCATTTTGGCAGGGTAAAGTGATAGATGAGGCTGGACAGGCTACATTGATCTGGTTGTGAAGGGCCTTGAAGGCCTTGCTTTTAAGCAGGTGTGACAGTGGTTGGATCTGTAGGATGGACACGTCATGTCACTGGTGGCTGGAATGGGAGATGGACTGGAGCCCACCACAAAGACTGGCAGGAGCCTGGGGAAACTTACCAGGAGAAATCTGGTATAGGACTGCCTGAAAATATTTATAACTCCTTTATTTTTTGTATCAGGATGGCTAAAAATGGTAAAATAACATCAGGTAATAATCAGAGTTGTGTCACAGAGTGACATTGTACTTTGGTTAAGTAAGGTATGTTGCTGAAATAAATTAACAATTGAACTTTAGGTGGTTAAACAGGTTTTCTAACTTTAGAATTTCCTATTCATTACAAGGGGAAAAAGTTGGGAAAAAAAAAGAAAAGCACAATCTTTTATGCCCTGGTAAAATTTATATAACAGTGGCACTACCTGTAACTTAGAAATTTGAAATATAACAACTAAAAACTGGCAGTAGCTTCCTTTGTGTTAAAGTGCCAAAGGTCATCACACAGGCTGGTCAGGCTACTGAGGTCTTGCCTCTTCCCATACAACCTCATCTTGTTCACATGGTTCCCAACTCTGGCTTCATCCACACCTTTTTAAAGGTTCCTAACCAGCCCATGATGGGCTTCTCAGGTGGCCCTAGTGGTAAAGAATCTGCCTGCCAATGCAGAAGATGTAAGAGATGTAGGTTTGATCACTTGGTCAGAAGATCCCCTGGAGGAGGGCATGGCAACCCACTCCAGTATTCTTGCCTGGAGGATCCCATGGACAGAGGAGCCTGGCGGGCTACAGTTCTAAGGTTGCAAACAGTTGGACACTACTGAAGTGACTTAGCATGCACACAACCAGACCATGATAGCTCCTACCTCTGAGCTTTCTTTCCCATTTTTCTCATATGTTCACTCTATCTAGAATACTCGAACTTCATTCCTTTTGGGCTCTTGTCATAAAGTAATTCCTCACTGAGGTCTGCTGCAACCATGCAATCTAAAGCTGGGCCCCTGACTCTTTTTCATACTATCCTTATTTACTTATTCCACATACTATAATTACTTGCTAAATATTAATATTTATATTTACTCTTATAATACCCATCTTCACTATTTAAGGTTCATGAAAGTGGAAACTATGCATGTATAACCACTGTACATGATGCTTGGCAGAAATTATTAAATGAATGACTATCTCCCCCTTTCTGGTTTTCTAGCCACCAGCATTCCCCTTTCAGAACACCTCTAGAATGGGCATTCCTAGTAATAACTCTCTCATTTGGGCTGGGTGGGAGGACCTGCTATCATTATCACAGGCTGCCCTCATGAGATGTCCCAAGGCCATGCTGTCACGCCACACTGCCTCTCATCTACACCCATATCAGCCTCACCCTGACATTTAAAGCCAAGTGGCTCTCTAGGGTGGTCTAGAACGTACCATAAAGGAAGTGACCCAGCGCAGTACGCAGCCTGGGTCAATTCTTTGATTCACCCTTTACCAGTTGTGTGATTTCTGACAAGTCTCTAATCCTCTCTTCAACCTTCAGATGGGGATGGTAGAAATGGTCTCACATAACTGTGAGGATTAAGTGGGAATGCTTACAACAGTACCTGGCAGCAGGTACGCCCTCAAATGTTAACTGTTACCCCCAGCGACTGATGACACAGCTCTTGATGTCCCACAGCCTGAGCACTATGCTCTCTGGGGTCAGGTAGGTTTAGATAGTCAGCACAGGGAGTTAGGACCACATTGGCCATAAACAGGTAAACACACTTGGAAGCATCATTTCTAGCCACTCTTCAGTTCAGTCGCTCAGTCATGTCCAATCCTTGTGAGTTGGACACATTCACTTGCTGTGAATCGCAGCACGCCAGGCCTCCCTATCCATCACCAACTCCTGGAGTTCACCCAAACTCTAGTGCATTGAGTTGGTGATGCCATCTAGCCATCTCATCCTCTGTCGTCCCCTTCTCCTCCTGCCCCCAATCCCTCCCAGCATCAGGGTCTTTTCCAATGAGTCAGCTCTTCACATGAGATGGCCAAAGTACTGGAGTTTCAGCCTCAGCATCAGTCCTTCCAGTGAACACCCACACTTAGTGATATATAATTGGATCACCAGGCAGCTTGCACATCTTAAACACTGCATACTTTTCTCACTTATTTTCAGAAAGACACATTGATTAGTAATTTTTATGGAAACATTTTTTTTTTCCTGAGGACAGTGATGTGTGGTGTACAGGGTAAAACAAAGAATGAGAAGGGACACGTCCATACAACCAAACCCCGACATGGGCAGAGAACCATCATGAGCACAATGGAGATGTCCTTGAGTGTTGGAAATAGTAGAGCTTTGTATTTTTCTTCCCTTCACAAATTGATATAAAAATATCAAAAGTAAAAATAGGATCCAACATATATTTAGCAGGAGTTGAGGTGGGCACCTTCCCACTGCAGGATAAAGCAGGTAGGAGTGGTTATTTCCAGATTGTCCTGGTGGCTAATCCAGCACGGGCGGGTAGAGCAAAGTACAAAGAGGGTAAGGAAGGGAAAAGAATTAAGACAGCTACAGGCTGTGCACTCTTAGATTACATTCACATGTAGGGAACTAAACATGGTTATTTTCTCAACCAAACGCACGCATGCAGTTTAGAGCTATTAGTTCCAAGACTCTGAGGCTGGAAGCCCTAGTCTGCTGCAAGGTCAAGGTGCCATTTTAAGCGCAGTCACTGAATATGGAGAAAGGCAACATCTTGATGAGGTGCTGCTCTCTAAGCTAGGCAAACTTACCAGAGAGAACTCAGGTGCAAAATGAATCAGCTGGCAATGAGGAAGTCCTGATGAGAGAATTGAGCGGGGAAACTTGGAGAAATTATTTTTCCCTCAGGAGCTGGCACTTTCAGTAGCTATTCATGGGAGCCTGGAGACATTGAAGAATATAACAAAAAGTCTACAAGCTAATTCTCTACTCAAACACTTCCCCAGCCAGAGTAGAATTGGTACTTCCAAGGGCAATTCCAAAAATCACTGGGCAATTCCAAAGTGCCCTAGGAAAGCACTGGTATGGGAGATGGGTCTAGGTCTGCTTCTGTGTCCTTTTCCTAGAGTTCAGGTGAATGGGATGGGTACACTGGCTCAGCACTTCCTCTGCCACATGTTCAGACTCATTATTTTGAGATGGTATAGACGTTGGTGTGCTGGGAAGTGTTTGTGCCACCAGGGAGTAGTGAGGGGTGGGCTGGATGTGCTGAGGATGGAGGGTCCCAGTGATCCTCATCTTCTGTCTCAGCGTCTATCAGCAAAACTAGAAAAGCGAGTTGCAGAATGAACTGCTCCATCTAGGAGGCTTGGGTAAAGAAAAGTCCCTGTCAGTAATTGCTCAACTCTTTTCTAATGCCATGCAGACTGGCTGGCAGAAGCGAAGGTGGCTGAGGGACTTTTAAGTCAGAGTTCTCAAAAATGCACTTTTGGAAGGTCAGACTGCTGCTGTGCAGAGTCAGATTTAAAACATACAAAACAGCACCCAGGCAACTTTTGGCTCCCTTAGTTGAGAAGGTCATACATAAGATGTTAATAATGTGGCAGAATAAAGTCACTGCTAATAGTCAGGTCAGATGAATCATAAATACATCCAAGTCGGCTCAGGCATTTCTAAAAGGCCATTTATTTTTGCCTTCCCAGACAAGGGAGTGACTAGTCATCTCAGAGGTCTAATTTCATGAAGACCCAAGCCCAACAGGAGCGGTCTCAGGGAAAATGGACTGTCATTGGATGGAGGGCCATCAGACTGCACTAATGCTGGTAGGACAGCTGCTGCTGCTGCTGCTGTCACTGGGATGAGTGGCAGCAGGAACCTTAGCCCAAAGGCAAGCAACACCAAGGGCAACAGCTCTTATTAAAAACAAAAGGAAGAACTCAGCTGAGAAATGTGTTTCTTGTGAGGGATTCACGGTAAGGAGGTAACAGGACCAGAGGGACACAGGGATAGTACTGAAAGCAGATCTCTGAAGCAGTGAGCAGTTTTCTAAATTTATTGTTGGATCTGGGGTTGCCAGCCATGAGAAGCTACTGATGAACACGTATGGGCCCAGGGTACGGTGGCTTCCAAGCAACCTCTTGAAATTCTGCTCCACTTGTAGCTCATCCAGGGAGAAAGGATGAGTTGTTGATCACCTAACAGGAGATAGCAACCGAAGTAGGCGGCCTTTATTAGGTGGTAGCTGAATTTAAAGAATCTGGGGCTTTAAAGCTACTGGAAGCTTCCAAGTCTATGTTCAACCTGAAGTCCTGATTCCACCATCACAAAGAATATCCCTTCCTGTAACTCGGAGCTGAGGTACAGCTTTCATGGGGGCTGGCAGGTCACCCAACTTGATGAAGAGCACTTTCACAGACCAGGAACCTGCCACACAGCTTTCCAGACAACAGCTGACTTGCTCTTCCAACTTCATGCCTTAGCATGTTTCAGCCTGCAGTAGTGTGGGCTCCCCATTCTTTGTGATGGGGAAGGGGAGATGCCATGAGGGGCTGTGTTTGAAGGCAAATGATGTTATTTTATCTGTGATTTCTACTGACAGCACTAAAGAATTAAAGATAGTGAGGGAACTGTACCTGGAGCACTAGAGTATCACTCTGACTTCTGGGAGTGGCCCCTGCCAGAGAATGTCATGGTGCTGCTGATCACTCCATGGAATTACTCAACACGCTGCTCAGTACTGTCAGAATGGGGTAATCTTTAAATGGTAGAATACCCAGGTAGTGGAGAGGAAATGGCAACTTTTAAGTGCAAAATCAGAAATTCAAAGCTCTCTCCATCTTCTGTGAACACAGAGTTGATACCTTCAGAAAAGTAGACAACAGGAAGGCAAGGACCAGGATCCAGCAGTTCAATATTCGGGAGCAACAAATATACTCTAATGCAGTGGATACAGAAGACTGCCCAGCCAAAGGAAAAGGTGGTTAAGAGCACTCTGACGACCTGCCTGAAATTCTAACCTCATCAGTTGCACATCATGAAATGGCAAGTCACAGAAGCAGAGGTGGCCCAGAACACCTCTAGGTTTTAGAATCATCACACCCAAAGTTGAGCATGCCCCTGACTGCCATGTGTAGAGTACTACAATGCAGAACAATTGGAAGAAAATGTCTGCACAGACCGTGTCCCTAATTTAGGGATAATCCAAGGGTGAGAATCAAGCTGAAGCCTGGAGGAACTGGGTAACTCAGGAATTTAGATCAACCTCTGCCTTCCAGACAGGGGTTCCGTGTTCTGAAAGCTGGGTTTAATGCAATATCCAGAATCATGGGCTGTGTATGAGGTCAAGTCACCAGTCCTCAAGAGCAAACTTGGTGGAAGTAATTGACATGATGCTACCAATTAGGAGTTGCTAAATCAAAAAAGGACACACTGTTCAAATGAATTATCCCAGGAGGCGAATACAAGTAAGAAGCCAGTGGAGATATGAACCAGGGAAGTCTGACAAAAGGTGGTTTGAAGCAGAAGGCAGGAAGCATAATTTAACTCCTGGGCCAATGCATAGATAACCGCACTTTCTTTACACTGGTGTCAGCAGTAGAGGGTGAGGAAAACAAAGGGTTCCATTAAAGGTAGAAAGCCTCCTACAAGTAAAGTAAAATGCTTATAGACCATTTTCTTTTTTGTTCCTTTGCCTCTCAACCTTAATTTTTACAATTTTCTAATTTCTCTTAATGGTGAACATTAGTTCACCATAGAAATTATTCTATGTTGTTAATGAAGGTCCATTCTGGTTCTGATACTTGGTAATTCAGACTAATTAAATATCACTGCTATTCAACCAAGATACTTCCTGAAGTATGAAGAGTGTTTGCCATTCTTAAGTTCTCAAAACCCATACTAGTGTGAACCTTGATTCTCAGTAAAAAAAAAAAAAAAAAAGACTATCTTCAAGTAAGCTTTCATGGCTATTCTGCATTCAATAATTAATACACTCAGTCTCAAAGCTCTTCCATGTCACTTTTCTCCTATATGATGTCTCTGATGCTGAATGAGGTTTGCAGTCTGGTTAAAAGCTTTCCCACATTTATTACATTTATAAGGTTTCTCTCCTGTGTGAATCCTCTGATGTTGAGTCAGGTGTGTACTTCGGATAAAGGCTTTCCCACAGATTTTACATTTGTAAGGTTTTTCTCTAGTATGAATTCTTTTATGCTGAGTGAGGGCTGAATGGTCGCTGAAGGCTTTCTCACATATATTACATGTATAAGGCTTCTCCCCAGTATGAATTCTCTGATGTTGGGCTAGGGCTGATTGGTCCCTGAAGGCTTTCTCACACAAACCACATCTGTAAGGTTTCTCCCCAGTATGAATTTTTCGATGTCGAGCAAAGGATGAATTATCCCTGAACGCTTTTCCACATTCATTACATTTATAAGGTTTCTCTCCGGTATGAATCCTTTGATGTTCAGTAAGGGAAGAGTTCACCCTGAAGGCCTTTCCACATTCATTACATTCAAAAGGCTTCTCTCCAGTGTGAATTCTCTGTGCTGAAGAAAACTTGTACTCTGATTGAAGGCTTTCCCACATTCATTACATTTATAGGGTTTCTCTCCACTATGAATATTTTGGTGTTTGGTAAGATGTGCCCTACACACAAAGGCTTTGTCACATATATTACATTTAAAAGGTTTTTCTCCAGTATGAATTCTGTGATGGTGGGCAAGGTGTATGTTTCGGATAAAAGCTTTTCCACATAAGTTGCATTCAAAAGGTTTCTCTCCAGTATGAATTTTCTGATGATAAGTAAGTGAGGAGCTCACTGAGAAGGCCTTGCCACATTCCTTACATTCATATGGCTTCTCACCAGTGTGAATTCTTTGGTGATGGATGAGGTGTGTGCTCTGGTGAAAGGCCTTCCCACATTCTCTACATTCATATCGCTTCTCTTTAATAACAATTTTCTGATTTGCATTAAGTTTTTCACTATGAATCTTCTGATGTTTATTGAGGGTTGAACTCTTAGTGAAGACTTTTCCACACTCACTACATTCAAAGGCTTTTTTGCTAGACTGAAATCCCTGACTCTGAACAAAAGATGAGTTCATGGTGCCATATTTTCCAGATTCATCACATTTCTGGTCACCAACCACAGATGAAGTTTTCTCATGAGCAAGCACCACTTGCTTCAAGTTTATCTCCTGGCCTCCATGCTGCCATTCCAACAGGCTATCATATTTCCAACAACTATCTCTAGTGAATCTTTCCTTTATCATCCACTGACCCAATTCTCCTTCAGGAATATCTGTCTTGAGAATAGATTTCTTATTCATAGGTGTAATCACCCAGTCTGAAAGACATTAAAAATAAACATATCTGTTTTATCATAGTAAAACATCTAGTTGGGATAAGTACATGACCTTGTTTATAATGCTAACAAAGAAGTTGCAATTTTGAAGACTTCTTGAAATGAATACAGAAAAAGGGGAGAAGGGGTGGATAGAAGACATGGCAGGACGAGGTTGATCAAATATACTATGTATGAAGCAGGAAAATTTGGAGATGGCATTAGAAATCATAGGCCTGAGTAAAATATTTATTTTCTTTGTGATTACAGAGAATTTACCTGAATTTGAAAGTCTCAAAAAACCTATACAGACAGCAATTTGCTAACAGATAAGGAAAAAATGCATCTTATCTATTTTAGTGATATGGGCTTTAAAATAACCTAGATGTGGCCTTAAGAAACCACTGCAACTAGAGGTCAACACTTGGTAGAAAAAAAGTTCAGCTTTCAGAATAACTACTAAAATCAGCATTTATGTTCTGTAAACTCATTCAGCATTCAGATGGAGAACAAAAAGTTAGGCTGTGAAACACTGATATCTACTAATAAAGTTAGGACTTTCTGCTGTGGTAAGGGCTTCCCAGGTGGCACTAGTGGTAAAGAACCTGCCTGCCAGTGCAGGAGACAGCAGTGACACCGGTTTGATCCCTGGGTCAGGAAGACTCCCTGGAGGAAGAAATGGCAACCCACTCCAGTATTCTTGCCTGGGGAATCTCATGGACAGAGGAGCCTGGTGAGCTGCAGTCGATAGGGTTGCAAAAGAGTCGGACACGAACTGAAGTGACTTCACACACATGCACACTACTGGTAAGGAAGCAATGTCTTCAAACCTATATGAATGTGACACTGATATGAGGAAAATGTACCATGATTATATATATGTGAGCACAGAAAATTTGGAACAAAATCTACCAGGATACATCCAGTATGTCTTGGAGGCAAGGCCCTGAATTTGGGGAAAGGACTATACTAGTCATTAGAAATGGGACTCTGCTACTGGGATATGGGCCATGGTCTCATGAGTTGTCTGATAAGATGATTACTCTCCCCACAAACTCCACACTTACTCAACAACATTCTCACTTGGTCTCATGGTAGCCTGATATTAACAAGCAGAATTTGAATGAACATTAGTTTCTGGTACATATTTGTGAACATCTGTCTTTTAGTTTGTCTATTTAAGACTTTGTACCAAGAAATGCAATGATAAGCACTTGATATTAACAGATGATGCAAAGATTCCTGGAAAGCCTATCAAGAACAAGCCTCCCTCAACACTTTTTTCTCCTACTCCCTCCAGAAAATCTAAAAAGAGCTATAATCATTATCATCATCATCTCCTTGTACTTATCTGGAAAAGAAAGTTAAACAGGTGTACTTCAAGGCTAAAATCCTTGTGAGCTTAGAATGACATATCTTTACTCAAAAGAAAGAATGTTTAAACACCTGTTTTGCCAAACCTCAAAATCTTAAGAACTGAATTTTGCTTCTGGACCTGATAGAGTGGCCCTGTGGCAGACCAACATTATTGCAAAAAATAACTGAAAAAAAAAATCTGCACTGAAAAAAGAATCTGTCTAAAGTCATCAGATATCACTTGAGGCCAACTTGATAGTCTAACATTTGAGAGAGAAGGAAAATGCAGAGAGGTGATCCAGTTTTTTTCCTCGAAGAATCTGATGAATTCTTAAGTTTCTCAAGGCAAGAAACTAAGCTAAGTAGAAATTCAGAATTCTCTAGTCTTATAGTACCATTGAGCCAAAAATTGGAGTTCAGGACCTTCTTGGGGTAGGGTGAGTGGTGGTCATAGTAAACATATAAAGCTCTCAGCTGGGACTCCTGGAGGGCTACAACTCAGTAGCAAGGGCTTCATGAACATTCAACCCAATCTCCAGCTAAAGAGTCCCTGGATGGATTAGGAAGGTTTGCTTTCACTCCAGCTGTCTAACAGAGGGAAGGCAAGCTTTCTCTGGAGGGAAAATAACATCATTCAGAGCCTATTCACTCCTTCATACATAATGTCTAGGATTCAGTCTTAAAGTACCAGGAATACTAAGAAATTATTGAATCAAGATAAAAAGCAATAATAGACAGAGATCCTCAGAACTCAGATACCAAAGTTATCAGACATGCTGCTACTACTAAGTCACTTCAGTCGTGTCTGATTCCATGTGACCCCATAGACGGCAGCCCACCAGGCTCCCCTGTCCCTGGGATTCTCCAGGCAAGAACACTGGAGTGGGTTGCCATTTCCTTCTCCAATGCATAAAGTGAAAAGTGAAAGTGAAGTCACTCAGTCGTGTCCGACCCTTAGTGACCCCATGGACTGCAGCCTACCAGGCTCCTCCGTCCATGGGATTTCCCAGGCAAGAGTACTGGAGTGGGGTGCCATTGCCTTCTCCGTATCAGACATGGGGTTTAAAAATAAGTGTGAATACTGTGTTCAATAAAACAGATAAGAATGAGAATTTTAACAGAGAACTGGAACCGAAGAATCAAGTGAAAATTCTAGAACTGAAAAATATAATAAATGAAATAAAGAACTCAATAGATGGATTTAACAGTATATTATCAGACATAGCAGAAGAGACGAATGTGTGCTGTGCTTAGTCACTCAGTAATGTCTGACTCTTTGTGACTCCATGGACTGCAGCCCGCCAGGCTCCTCTGTCCATGGGGATTCTCCAGGCAAGAATACTGGAGTGAGTTGCCATGCCCTCCTCCAGGGGATCTTCCCAACCCAGTGATCGAACCCAGGTCTCCCTCATTGCAGGCAGATTCTCTATCATCTGAGTCACCAGGGAAGTCCAGAAGAGCCTATGCACCACAACTAAAGAACAGCCCCCACTCCCTGCAACTAGAGAAAAGCCTATGCAACAAGGAAGATCCACCACAGTCAAAATAAAACTAAATAAATAAGCAAAATCATTTTAAAAATACTATTGCACAAAATAATACTAGCAATGTCTTGAGAGGTTGAACATATGTACATAATTAAAATACATAAGAAAAGTTAACACAAAAGAGGAAAGAAAATAGAATTATTTCAAGTTATTAGCATTGCCTGGGAATTACTTATTTTGGATAGTAATAAGCTGGTTTTATTTACTAGACTTAGCAATAAAAGACAGTTAAAGAAGATACAAGCTCTTATGGGGGAATATAGAACAATAAAAATAGTTAAATCAAGAGAAGGCAAAATAGAAGACAAAAAGGAGATTTAAAGCAAGTGAGTAAAATTGAAAATAAATAATAAAATAGCAGACAGCCAATACTATATATATATATAATATTAGCAACTGGTCTAAATTATCTTATTAAAAACTAAGGTTGTGAGACTGTATTTGAAAAAATAAAATCCAACTATAGGCCACTCATGAGAGTATTACCAGAGATACAGACCCAGAAAAAAAAAAGAAAAAGAATAGAAAAGGATGTAACAAGCAAGCACTAACCACAAGAAAGCTGGTGTACCTGTACTACTATCAGACAAATTTCATTTAATTAGAGAAAACAGACTTTTAAATTGTTCATATTGACTAAAGGTTTGTTCAAGTATCTAGGAATATATAACAAATCTATATTTTCATGTAACATAACTTCAAAATGTATAAAGTAAAAATTGGGACAATAAAAGGAAAAAAAGAAATCTTAACAATGATAGATATGTTTGCACACCATTCTCAAAAACTCGGAAATCAAACCATTAAGAATAGGGGTGATCTGAGCTATAAGAGAAACTTGACCTAAATGATATTCTGGATATTTGGAACCATACCCAGCAATGACAGAATATATATATTTATGTCCATACATAACATTAACCAAAATGGAGAAGGAAATGGCAACCCACTCCAGTATTCTTGCCTGGGAAATCCATGGACAGAGGAGCCTAGTGGGCTACAGTCCATGGCCTTGCAGGAGTCAGACACAACTTAAATGATTAAACCACCACCACCAAAGTAGAATAAACACACTTCACAGGACACAGATCATTCAGAATGTGTACTCTGAACTCAGTGGGATTACACCAGAAATAAATAGCAAAATACCAAAAAGGTAGTTGGAAAATCCCCAGGTATTTTAAAACTAGTCCATACATTTTAAAATAACTGATTAAAACAACGAGGAAATCACAACAAAACTTGAAAATATTTAAATTAAATGGTAACAGAAACATGAAACATAACAAAATGCAGCTACAGCATGGTTAGAAAGAACTGTATATCTGTCTATCTATATCAATTATCAATCTCAAGAAATCAGAAAAATAGAATATTAAATACAAAAGGGAAAGGAATAACAAAAATACAGAAATCAATAACTTAATTAAAAATCGACAGACCTCTATCAAGACTAACAGAGAAAGAAAGAAGGCACATATTACCACTACCAAGAATGATATAGCAATAGAGACACAGACATAGAGAACAGACTTGTGGACACAGTGTGGGAAGGAGAGGGTGGGACAAACTGAGAGAGCAGCATTAAAACATAAACATTCCCATATGTAAAACAGATAGCTGGTGGGAATTTGCTGTATGAAGAAGGGAGCTCAACCAGATGTTCTGTGACAACCTAGAAGGGTGAGATAGGGTGGGAGGTGGGAGGGAAGCTCAAGAGGGAGGGGACATATGTATACCTATGGCTGATTCATGCTGATATATGGCAGAAACCAACACATCAATATAAAGCTCCATTTAAAATAAATACATTTTATTTATTATCGTCCAATTAAAAACAAATAAATTTAACAAAGTAATGATAAAGGTAACATCAAAACAGATTCTAAAGAGATTTATAAGATAATAACATAATGAGGAAACTTTATGCCAATAAGTTAGAAGACTAAGTTCTAGGAATGCATAGTATACCAAAAAACACACACACACACACACACACACACACACACAGAGAAAATCTGAATGGTCCTATATCTAATTAACAAATTGAATCTTCAATTTAAAACCTTCTCACAGGGGCTTTCCTGGTAGTCCAGTGGTTAACAATCCTCCAGCCAATGCAGGGTACACAGGTTTGATCTTGGTCCCAGAAAATCCCATATGCCTTCAAGCAACTAAGCCCACGTACCACAACTGCTGAGCCTGTGCTCTAGAGCCTAAGAGCCACAAGAGAGGCCACCACAGTGAGAAGCCCATGCACCACAATGAAGAACAGTCCCCACTGGCCACAACTAGAGAAAGCCCACGTATACCAGGGAAAACCCAGCGCAGCCAGAAACAAAACAAATAAAAATGAAAAAAAAACCAAAACGAAACACTCTCATAAAGAAATTTCCAAGCAGATGGCTTACTAGTGAATTCTTCTAATCATTAAGGAAGTCCAGTCTGTATACAAGTAGGCCAATGGGACAGATTATAGACCCAGAATCAGACCTATGCACATGTAGTCCCTCTATGTATAACAAAGGTAGGTACACTGCATACAATGGGGAAAAAGATAGTCTTTTCAGTAAATGATCCTGGGTCAACTGAGTACCTATATGGAAAATAAGGAAAATAAATCTTTCATAGAGGAAAACACAGAAGATCTCCAAGACTTTAAATGTCTTTAGTAGAACACAAAACACATTAACTATAAGGGGAGAATACCCTGATTAATTGGATTATCCTAAAAATTTAGCACTTTGGTTTATCAAGTAACACCATTATTTCAGATGTGAAATAATATTTACAATATACCTATATGACAAAAGAGCAAACCCCAAATATGCAACCCTACAATATATCAATGAGGAAAGATCAGCCAACTAAATAGAAAATAGGGGAAAGATTTATACAAATTTTACAAAAGAGAATATTAAATGATTAATAAAAAAGTTAAAAGATGATCAACTTCAGTCATAAGTTGAGATACAATGAGACACTCCATACATCTTCTAGAAGGGTGAAAATATTTAATGAAATACTAAGTATAGAAGAGGATATGGAACCTGCTGACTAGAGTATAAACTGGTATAACCACTTAAACTATTTGGTTTAAGTATATTAAACTCACATATTCATGAACTTAGTACCCCTAGCTATATGCTCAAGAGAAATGTATAATGTATGTTCTCTAAAAGATGTACAAGAATGTTCATAATAGTTTTAGTACTACTGATAGCTCCAAGCTAGAAATAAAGGTCTAGCAATAGTAGAATGTACAAATGGTGGTAGGTTTACACAGTGAAATATCATACTTCAATGAGAATGAACCAACTACTGCTGCATATGACAACATGGATGAATCTCAAACATACACCATGGAAGGTAAGAAGCCAGACACAAAAGAGTAGGCATGTTTGATTCCATTTATTAAATGTTTTAAAACAGGCAAAGCAAAGCTATGGTCAGGTACTAATTATCTTTAGGAAAAAACAAACAGAGAGGATGGGAGGGGATTTCTGGTATTCAAGTAACATTCTATTTCTTGATATAGGTGCTGGTTATACTTTTTATAGTATTTATATTGTAAAAATTATAATTTATGTATTTTCCTGTGTTAGAACTACTTCAACAAAAGCCTACTTTAAAAAATCTGGGAGCAGCTTTCAAAAATAATAATATAATATTTATAAATAGTAATAATTATCTGGTTCAATAAAAACAATTGTTAACTTTCCTTTGTAGCAGCTATTAGACAGCTATGTCTATTAAAGCCTTTTCTTGATCGTGATCATAAAAACTTATCACCTATATATAAGAGAAAATTGGCTTTTTAATGTTTTGTGTTACAGGAAAACACTCATCTAATTGTATATCAACAAGGGGTCAAACACACTGGTTCTACCACACTGAAGATGAACTGAGATGGGGAAAGACTGGATCCTCAAGTCAGTTCTCACTCAGGCCCAGGTCACTTCATGGGGGCTGAATTAGGAGCAATACCCATAGCTGCATTGACCCAAATTAAAAAAACAAAGTATGGTTTAAAACAATTAACATATAACTTGAGGGTATCAAGCAAGGCATGCAAGTAGTATGATCCAAACCCCATACAACATAATCAAGAGGTCATACCCAGAGAGGGATCAGAAACTGACCCAATTTCCTCCAAATCATCAAAAGTTTCAAGACCTTTCACCATCAGGTATATCTGAGAGTGGCAGTGGGTAAAATAAGGAGTATTGGTCAGCTTGTGTGTGTTAGTTGCTTCGGTCGTGTCCAACTCTTTCTGACCCTGTGGACTATAGCCCAACAGGCTTCTCTGTCCATGGAATTCTCCAGGTAAAAATACTGGAGTAGGTTGCCATTCCCTTCTCCAGGAGATGTTCCCAACCTGGGGATCGAACCAGGTCTCCTGCATTGGAGACAGATTCTTTACTGTCTGAGCCACGAGGGAAGCCCAAGGTCAGTTTAGGAAGACTTTATTGCCCCAGGTCTTCCCCAACTCAGAGGAGTGAGAGAGCTTCTCTCTCCCAACTGAGGAAAACCTCTTAAAAAGAGGTTTTTAAGCAATCAAAGAGAAAATCTGAGAACACAGTGCAAATAAAGGGAGATGAAAGTATTTTTATATTTAGAGGTAAAATATTTTAATTGTAAAATGTGAATAAGAACTTACAAATAACACAAGAGTTCTTGGAAATTAAAAAGGATGGCAGAATTTGAAACCACAACAGAGAATTCCCACCATAAACAATTGGAAAACCAGAGAAAAAAATCAAACAACTATTTTTAGGCAATGGACAAATGACAGGGAAAGACTGATTAAAATATTTTAAAAATCACAATAGATGAAATGGAAGACACCGGTCAAAACTGAAGAAACTTGTCAAAAAGTAGAACAAAAAAATCCATAAAGATGGAAAATTTAATAAAAAGTTAAAATTACAAGACCAGTCCAGGAAGTACCAGGCACACCATCAAAAGCAAAGAGAGAAAGCTGAAGGTAGAAATTAAAAAAAACACTAGAATAAAATGTCTTAGATCCACAAGGCAGAAATTCAGATGGAAGGCTCACCAGTGCTTAATGGATCCAAGCACAGGACCATAACAGGGTCCGTCACTGAGAAACACTGGAGTATATGAGGAGATCCTGCAAGCTTTCAGAGAGGAAAACTGGATCACAAACAATGAAGAACCTGAATGATTTTGGATTTCTCAATATCAGACTGAGGACTAGAAAATACTAGAGCAATGTCTTCAGAATTCTGAAGGAAAAAAGACATCCAATGCTGAATTCTACCAGGTTTATGGGAGAAAAAATGACATTGACAGATGCTAGGTTACCAAAAACTTATTCCCATGCATCCTTTCTTTGGAAGCTACTGGAAGATATGTGCCACAAAAGGAAGAAAGAAGCCAAGAAAAAGGATGACGTGGGACATGTGGGCCAGGAAAGATGGGATTTGTGGGAGGATGACAGGTAAGGCCCTGTGAGAACAGAGCAGGTCAGATGCTCCAAAAGAGAATTTTCCAGGAAAATGAAATTGTTAGGATGACAGCTGATCTAAACTTCTTGAGAAGAGATGCAGACAATGAGGCAAGGTCTGAGATTAAATTAAACTAAATGAACCCCATGAAAGACTGCTAAGGAAAGCAAAGGCAAAAGTCAGAATTACCACATGGGTCAGCTGTGAATAGCACTTCAGAATGTAAACATTGACTATTTCTCTGACCAAAAATACACTATACTGGGAGGACAGGGAATGGAAAAGGTAGTGAGATGAACAGCTGGGGAAGTGAGTTTAGTCCTCACTTTTTAGAGAAGGAATTCAGTAAATAATACCTAAAACTGAGGTCAATAGGTAGCAATTTAAACACATTCCTTGAAGACACAGAAGCAAATATACCAAATAATCTGCTAAAAGGAGAGAAAATGGTTATTTCTAAAGAGGAGAGAACAGGGATAAACAGGGACAAGAGGCCATCAGTTTTCATAATGAACACTGTAATTTCATTAAACTAAATGTATTATTGTGATGAAATTTAATACTGAAAATAAAGAAAAAGAACAAACTCCAAAAAAGTCAAAGGAAAGAACTAATGAAAGGCACAATTTAATGAAATAAAGATAAGATAGAAAGTATCAATCAAGTTAAAAATTTATTTATTAAATTTATTTAAAAAGGGAAACTTTGATAAGATTTATACAGGAAAAAATGGAGAAGGAAATGGCAACACACTCCAGTATTCTTGCCTGGAAAATCCCATGGATGGAGGAGCCTGGTAGGCTGTAGTCAATGGGGTTGCTAAGAGTCGGACACGACTGAGTGACTTCCCTTTCATTTTTCACTTTCATGCATTGGAGAAGGAAATGGCAACCCACTCCAGTATTCTTGCCTGGAGAATCCCAGGGACAGAGAAGCCTGGTGGGCTGCCGTCTATGGGGTCACACAGAGTCAGACACAACTGAAGCGACTTAGCAGCAGCAGCAGTATACAGGAAAAAAAATACAAAAGTAAATATTATTAGAAAACATTATGCTTTGATTCAACAAATACATAATGGGACCTGGTGAGCTGAAATACAAGAGCAAACATGATCAAGTCTTTCTCTCATGGATATAAGGGTAGAAAGGATCATTTTAAAAGGACACAGAAAACAGTAAAATAAAGATCATTAAGACTAAGACTGATTAAGAACTTCAGCCAGTAAAGAAAGAGAAAAGATAAGCTATAGACTGGTATACATATTAACTGATAAAGTATTAGATTCCTGAATATCTCCTACAAGCAAATAAGATAAACTATAACAGAAAAGTGGAGGAAGAATATTAATATTTCACAGAACACAAATAATCAACATATGAAAAGATGTTCAATTCCACTAGGAAACAAGGAAGCGCCAATTAAAATCACAATGAGATAACATTTCTCAGGAAGTTTGGCAAGTTCATGTTACTCTGGCAAGTAACAGGAACTTGTATCAACTATTAGTATAATTAGGACCAATTGATTTAATCAGCAATCTGGAACTATCTAGTAGAGCTGAAAAAGTATATACTCTTAAACCCAGTATTTCTACACCTACGAACATACCTAAAGAAACTCCCAAACAAGGCCCAAATATTTAAGGAAGCATGTACAAAAATATCCAGGTCAGCAGTATTCAAAAAGCAGCAAAAAGTCTGGAAACAACCTATAGTCTGTCAACAAAACTGATTAAGGTATAGCCATTGAAGAAGTATCAAGTGCAGCTAAAAATGACTAAAGCTACACATCTCAACAAGGATTTTTACAATGCAAGCTGTGAGACTTCCCTGGAGGTCCAGTGGTTAAGACTTTGAGCTTCCAATGCAGGTGGCTCACGTTTGAGCCCTGGTGGGAGAACTAAGATCCCCATACCATATGGCTTGGTCAAAAAGTTTTTGTTTTGTTTTTTGTTTTTAAAAGCAAGCTGTGGAAAGGTAACTGTAGTACAATACATATATATCAAGCTTTAAAGCATGCAAAGCTAAACAACATTGCTCAGAGCTATGGATAAATGGGGGCTTCCCAGGGGCGCCAGTGGTAAAGAATCCTTCTGCCAATGCAGGAAACACAAGAGATGCAGGTTCGATCCCTGGGTCGGGTTTGATCCCCTGGAGTATGAAGTGGCAACCTGCTCCAGTATTCTTGCCTGGAGAATCCCGTGGACAGAGGAGCCTGGCGAGCTACCGTCCATGGTTTCGCAAGAGTTGGACATGACTGAAGTGACTTGGCATGCATGCCATGCATGGATGGATAAATGTGGCGAAGGGCATGAAGAGCCAGTGCTGGAGCTAGTGTAAAATTCAAGCTAGGGGCTCTCTGGTATGAAAGGAGGAAGATTTGATGAGGAAGGACATATCAAACTTCACAGGTGTAGCTGTGTTTTGTTTCTTAAGCTGGACCATGGAGTGTGGGGGCTGTTTGCCTATTCTTCAAACTGTTCAAAATACACCAGTAGTTTTGGGCTTTCCTTGCGGCTCAGCTGGTAAAGAATCTGCCCACAGTGTGGGAGACCTGGGCTTGATCCCTGGATTGGGAAGATCCTCTGCAGAAGGGTAAGGCTACCCACTCCAGTGTTCTGGCCTGGAGAATTCCATGGACTATGGGGTAGCAAGGAATTGGACACGATTGAGCAACTTTCACTTTCATGGACTGTAGGGGCTGTTTATCCATTCTTCAGACTGTTCAAAAGAGTACATATTCTATTCTGTAGACAGGATTACAGTATCAAAATACATCTTTCTGAAGCTAAAAAAAAAAAAAAACCAGGAAATGACCATGCTAAGTGTTAATAGTATGAAAGAGAAATAAGAGCTAATTCTTTACAAAATGTCTCAACAAATTTTAGAGAAAGAGGACATAATATAAAATGTTAAAATTATAAACGAAACCATGCACAGTTGTAAATGAATACATTTTATAGCTCAAGAAAAGGTAATTTAAAGCTAAACAGCAAAATGTACAATTGATATAACAAAAAGAAACAAAAGATATAAACAGATTAATAAATAAGGAAAAATGTTAAAAGTTACTAGCAAACTACTAAATTAAGGATGAGGCAGTTTTCCTCAGGTTTACTGAGCGAACAATTTCTGTACAAGTAAAGCTATTTTGGAGAAGGGTGGAAAATGACACAGTTTGAAAAACCACAGTCATGCTGGTTTAAATCTCATCTTGCCTTGCATATGTTGAAATCAGTTAACCACACAGAAGCTTGTCTTTTTGTAAGTAGAGTTAATCATCTTTGCCTTACAGGTTGTAAGGTTGAAATGGCGCAGCCAACACATCTCCAGAGATCACCCAGCAAGGTGCTGATCCACAAGGGCTCAAAAGTCAGCTCCCTGTGTGCACTAGCTCACAGCCCAGGGAAGAGAAAAACTTTAAAGGAAAGCTACCAGGAGGACTTTTCCTTACTATGAAGAAAATTAAGCGTCTGTCTAAACCAAGAGTGACTGATGCAACAACAGAAAAGTTCTAGATCCTCTCCTTTGAAAAGTCATAGATAAACCTATTGTCATTGTTCTATATGGTCTTTTAAGTCCTAGCCAGTAATTAAGAAGTGAAACAGAAAGAAGAAAACCTAAACTAAAAATGACTCACTAAATAAGAAGAGTAAGAATTGGAGAGTGACATGAGGGGAATAAATATTTGGAAATGACTACCACTTTCTTATAGCAGCAATTTGCAGTTGAAAAACAAAAGGAAAGAGGTTATATCAAAAAAACAAAAATATAACTTTAACAGGAAATTGAAGGAACTTTATTAGGGTAATTATTTGGTGGTCCAGTGGTTCAGTCTCTGCCCTTCCACTGCCGGGAGCCTGGGTTTGAGCCCTGGTCAGGGAACTAAGATCCCACAAACCTCATGGTGCAAAAAAACAAACAAACCCCCAAACTATATTGGGAGATATAAAACAAGATTTCTTTCCGTGTCTGACTGGCTGACCACT
Source organism: Aepyceros melampus (assembly GCA_006408695.1). NCBI lineage: Eukaryota > Metazoa > Chordata > Mammalia > Artiodactyla > Bovidae > Aepyceros > Aepyceros melampus. The sequence goes on along the minus strand of SJXQ01000209.1, from coordinate 191,602 downwards.
AATCATCCTTCATGAATCAGCTCATGGTTTGGGGTGTCGAGGAAATTCAGAAACAAGAGGTGCTGGAGCAGAGGTTTGTGAAATGCATCTGGGAAGGGCTGAAATCACGATCCCCTGGATTTTCAGTCATCACTCACACCTGACTCTAAAATCCCTTCCAGGCATAAAAGTCCTCTTCAGTTTCAAAATTGCCCCACAGAAGTACAATAAAGAATTTGTGTCAATGATGAATAATGGAAGAATAAAAAGAATAAATGATGTTATTATGGCAGAGTACTGGGACAGTGTATTCATTTCTTTTAATTCCCACCCCATCTTTTTTTGTTATAATACTGCTTGTATAATACAGAGTAAAAAACTAAAAATGCCTTAGTTTGGCTGTAATAAACATACAAACTCAGACTACTACTGAAGCAAGTTAAAAGATTTTGATAACTGAGTCTTGGAGTTAAGACATTTAAATTCTGTAACAGATCAGATCCTAGACATTCTAGGTAGAGTTATTTACTGTAGGATACAAAGTCCTCCCTACTTCATTGGGTTTCTGTGAAAAATCAGTAACAAAAGGTTTTTTAAAATATTTTGCAGTTGGCAAAATGCTGGCAGAAAGTAGAAATGTTGTAATGTCTTGGATAACGCAATAGCTCTCTAGAGTATTCATGGATTTGGGGAGAGGCACCCCTGCTCCTGCTCTTGAGCTGCCAGATCCAATGGGCTCCTCAAAACAAGTAACAGCCACTAAACTGGCATGTTCTCTGTATCCCTAAGCAACAAGTCTTTGCCGCTTACTAGGTCCCAAGCACTTTGCTGGGTATGAGCAAAAAAAAACATGCAATAAATCTGGCTACGCTTGTATGGTACTTACGGCCCAGGGCAGCACCAGCAGAAGGTGAAGAATAATAAAATGCTGGGTGTAGGTACATGTGGATGAACAAACATGGAGGTGGTGGAAGAAATCTGTGCTGTCTGTCTGGAAGAGCTGCCTCAGTGGGCACACAGTGACTGGCCCTGAGGACCAGGAGCTGCTCAGCTGTGTGTAACCCAGTGCTCCCCCTCCTCACTGGAGGAGTCTGAGCAGAGACTGCATGCTCGGGTGCTCAGGGAACAACAGGACACACGCGCACAGTGCATGGCACAGAGCTGCCCACTATGCCAGAGAAAGAAGAAAACTCACAGAAAGGATGGTCCAGAGAGGCGCAAACTGCCACAAGAAAGGAGTGCCAAACGCACATGGCGACAAGTGTGGCAACAAAGCATTTAGGCGAATGTGAAGGGAAAAGGTACTGGTTTCTCAGTCCACAGGCCTGGTGCACATGCGGAGTCGCTCCCAGTGCCTCCCACATGCAGGATGCTTACCAGGACAGAAGCCTCCCAAGGAGTCCTCTGGCATCCACTCTTCCCCCTTTCCCATCTGGGAGAACATCTCTGGTTTGGGTCCTAAGAGTCCTGTTTTTGAGTGGAAAAAAAAGGGGGGCAATATCTGTTCATACCAGAGATAAAATCACTGCAAGGATGAGACCTGGAACTTCCTGGAAAAGGTGACATGATAGGGGCCCAGGGTAGAGGAGAGTTCCCAGGAGGAGGAAAAGAAGGTTCAGGGGTGACAAAGCCAATCTGTTCCTGTCCTTCTCCCTGCTAGAAGGGAAGGAGGATTTGACTTCTAGTCGCCTTTGAGACATCTGCACTTAAGACTCCACAGAGCCCTGTACCCAGGACACAAAGGAGAGGCACAGACATAACATCCTTAGAACAGCTCACTCCCAATCCAACTGCTGTATGGAACCAGTTCAAGGATTCCAAAGAAACCTCCCATGTGAAGATGAGCCTCCAGAGGCTCCCACTTACCCAAGGACACCAGGTTGCTGTAGTTCTCGAGCATGACATCCCTGTACAGGGCCCTCTGGGCAGGACTCAGCTGCGCCCACTCATCCTGGGTGAAAAGCACGGCCACATCCTTGAAGGTCACTGATTCCTGTAAGGGCAAACCCATCCCCGTTGACTGCGGGCTTCTCCCTTATGTGGCTCTCTGGGAAAGGCTTCGACCAGGAGCTGGCTGAGACCTGCGGGACTGTTAGCACAGAGGGAACTGGTTTTCTGTGAGAAGGGAAGCATTTCCTCAGGGTCTCTAAGGGTCGAGCTTTTATTAGACTTTGTTTCCCACTCTGAAGAAAAGACCTTGCGGAAAAGATACTCTTCCTCAGCACTGGGATTTCACAGTAGCTGTTCATTTTGTCCAAAACATTTTCTCCCATCTCCATCAACTGCCACAGCCCTGCAGTGGCAGTATCCCCACCCCTATGACCAGCTCTTGGCTTCAGTCTTGCATCTTCAGCATCCCTCCTCAACTGTTCCCGTATCATCTATGCAGGGTCATTCAAGCCCTGCCTCACTTTACTGAGTTCTGGTTTACTTTCTACTTCTCCCACTGGACTATTAACTCCAAGAAGCTATGGACCACTTCTACTTCTCCCTTGTCTTGCCATCATGTCTTCTAGAACATGGTCCATCCCAGCACCCACTATACATGTGTTATTCAGCAATTCCTCTTTTTCTTCAGCTGTTCACCTGCTCACCCTCAATACACACATACCATTCCCATCAAACAGTCCTTCTGAACAATGTGACCTTATTCCCTCTGATCACAACTCATCCCTTCTGTGGAAACTCTGGACAAGAGGCCAAGGGAGCTAGTGTGCACTGAGAAGGAAGAGTTAAGTAGAGGCCCAGAGAAGAAAGTGAAGGGTCCAAGAGAAAGGACTTTCAGATTATTCTAGACCTTCCCTGCATAGCTGAAGTACAGCTGCATTTTTGCCTTGATTTGGGTGATACCCAGTATCCTTCCAATAAAGGCCTGCTTTTGCTTAGTTTGAGTTGGGTTTCTGTTACCAGCACCCAGAGCCTTGCACAAAGTAGGCTGAACCAAGGAACACTTGTTTGACTGAATCCATGAACCAATCTGTAAGGACTGTTGTTCACTTTTGTATCCCAGGCATGGAACATATTTGGCACATTTTACACCCCTAACATAGGTCTTTGAAAGGCAGCCAAAAGTATAGCAACCTGTAAACCCAAGACAATTGTGTGACACCAACAATGAATTTGAGGAAAAGTCTAGGGAAGGGAAGTATCACAGTGGACTGGCATCGTGAAGAAAGGTTTCAAAGGAAAACCAGTGCTTGAAATGGGCTCTAAGGACAAGCTAGAAATCAAGGAGAAGGGTGAACAGCCAATAAGCTGGGACTGGGTTGACACAGGACTTTCAATCAGCAGTTCAACTCTTCCAGTGATTTCTGCCACAGATTCCTTCCCTGGACAGGTTTACATGTGAATGAATTAGAACAAATTCACCAAATTCATCAGAATTTATACACTCAAATGAATGCTGTCTCCTTCAAAGTGGAGTCCATATCCTTATTCTAAAAAAGCTAGCACTGCCGAAAAATTTTTAATAATTTATTGAAATTGAAAACATGCCATTTGAAAGGTTTCACTGGTAACTAACATTCCTCTGAAGTAAAAAGCCAAATACCATTGGAAAAAAAGTGTTCAGTAAATCCTACCTTCCTAAGAAAGCATTCCAATTTCTCTTCTATCACTGTTAGGCATTGCCTTTGCCACTTTAGACCTTTAATTTTAGTTGCGAGTGGAAAGAGGGCAGGTTTCCACTCTGGACCAATCTGGGCTTCATGTCTAGTTGTATCATTTATATGACCTTTAGCAAGTTCCTGAGCTCTGACAACCAGAGAATGGGCTCTCACCAGAATGAACCCAGCAAGGGGGCAGAAAGCATGGGAAAGGAAGCAAGTGGGTCAGGTTCCTGAGTGAGGGTGGACTGGGAGAAAAGCTTCTATTCAGGGGAAAGAAACATACCCACCCTCTTCAACCATTACATTCAAATCTAAGGCCATTTAGAGGGGCAAGCCCACAATGAACCCTCACTCACCTGGACAATGGCGGGCAGGCACCTGACTGCCATTCCTTCTTCTCTGATGAGCCTTTTTAGAGACAAGCAGAGTAGAAATCCTCAGGCTGGAAACACCTTCTACTGTTCATGAGGAGAGGACTGGGTCAAAGATATCACACAGCAGTCCAGAGGGGAGATTTGAGTATTCACACCCTGGGAATCCTCCAATACCCCAAACAGTGAATTCTCAGTCCCTATTTGCTCCCAATCCTCTCCTCTTCGGGGATATTTCTGCTGGCCTCCACTGTAAGGGAATAACTCTTCTTGCTGCTACTCCCACTATCCCCCATCAATTTCCACCTAGCAATCTGAGTTAAATTCTCAGTCTCTTTCCTTCTGTATCTTAAATACTTTGACTTTTCCTTGAAAAAAGCATCCTCCAGCCAGATTTCACACTTTTTACACACCCTTTGGCCTTTTGCCCTTAAATTATGCTGAAAGATCTCAAGAAAAGTGTGATTCCTGCCTGGACACCTGCCTAATCCTGGGAGGGAAGCAGAGGAAGTAGGAAAGGAGGGTCGTCTTCTTTCTCCTCAAAAAAGAAGCTAACAAGGCTGCATCTTCACTGTCGAGACGTCTCTGGGGCTATGCTGTTCTCTAGCCTCAGGCCTCTCCTTCTCTGGGACTCGGTTTGGGTGACCTGGAGAGAAAAGGTGGGCGAGAAGCAGTGTATACGTGGGGGTCGGGTGGGGGTGTTGGGCGCAACGAATTTTAATCGTACAACCCACCCACCGGCCCTCTGCCTCTCAGCTAGGTCCTTTGGGGAGCTGCTGCAGTGGTTGCGCAGCTGCAGACCCGGCCTCAGCGAGGTCCAGATACAGGGAGCCGAGCCACAGGGGAGCATCTACCACCGAGCGTAAACGGGATCACCGGAGTTGGTTCCAAATCACAAGCCAGTGACCCTGACCGTCTCTTTCTCCACATGCACCCGCGGATTCGGACCCTAAACCCGAGAGCCCACATTTGGCCTTCTTGTCTTTGGAATCTAACCTTGGCCATACATCCAGGGAAGTTTGGGGCGTCAGATCAGCGCCCTCAGAACGGACCACGACCCAGACCGACTAGGTTTTCAAGCGCCCTTCCCACCAGGCTCCACCACCCGAAGGCTGCTCCCGCTCTCCTGATACGGCTTTGGCCACCGTGCCTAGTCACCGCTGGGTTGCCCTTCGAGGAGCCTCTGCCAGGGGTGAGCCACACCGCCACAGCGCAGGCAGAACACAATGAGCTGGTCTGCAGTCGGGGTCGGAACTGCGCTTGCGCGTTGCCGAGGGCCTGCTCCGCCGAATTCTCACAGGTCCAAGAGCTGCCGCTCTTCTGCTTCGCAGACTCCACTTCCCAGAAGGCGTATCGGCAGCGAGCGCCGGCCTCCGCGCTGGGCGGAGAAAGGCACGTTGCGCGCCTGCGCAGGTAGGCACCGCCCATCGCCCCCTCCCCGCCCCGCCCCTTCGTCCGGGCCAGAGAGGGTTCGGTGCCGAAACTACATTTCCCAGGGACTCGCCTGGTGGTCACGGTTCCCCAGGCAGGTAACCCCGCAACGCGCTGTTCCTCACGTGCGGATTTGGTTCCGTTCTGGTCAGCAGGAGGAAGATAGAGACCAGCGAAAAGCTGACAAAGGGATCCGGGAGGTCCTGCCGGGGGAGTGGCGCCTGATCCGACGAGGAGAGCGGAACCGGCACGCGCCTCAAGTTCTCAGTAGGAGACAAGTCGAAAAGGAGCGTTCCCGAGTGGAGGACCGCGCGATTACTAGAGAAGGCAGTGGGGCCGTGCTTCGGCCACGGGAACGCTAAAGATGCTAACAGTGGGTCCTGGTGTTTGGGCCGGAGCGTGGTGCGGCGGAGTGGGACGCGGGAACCAGGTCGACGGAGGCGCGGGCAGATGACTGAGGAGGCTGCTGTGGTAGTCCAGGACAGCGGATGCTGGCTGGGACCAGAGTGGCGGCCACAGAACAGAGGGCATGGCGCGAGAAACGTCCACGAGGTAGAATACATTTGGTTCTCCACGTCTTAGCAAGGAGCCTGGATGCCAAGGAGTTTGTATTGTACAATTGGGTGCTGTTTAGAGAGGTGGCATTTATTTTTGTGGACAGTATCTTGCGGAGGCGGGCAAGGATGAGATAAAGTATAGAAAAGTCCAACTGAAGATATTTAGTTGCCTTTGAATATGTATTTTCTGGGAGCTCAGGAAGTAAACATGAAAGAGTTTTAAGTTTATGCCTGCCCCCCACTCCGCAAAAAAAAAAAAAAAAAAGTCAATAATGGGACCTGAAATGTCAATTAGGCAACTGTTGGCCACACCTACAAAGAAGTGTTTACTTATGGCATTCTGTTTTAGTTTTTATCGACGATTTCATTCTGTAGACACCTTTGGAGTGTCTACTTGTGTCAGGCACTGTTCTAAGGACCGGAGAAATAGTGAAACCGCGGCATGCTGCAGTACATGGGGTAGCAAGGAGACACGACTGAGCGACTGAGCAACAGCACTGTTGCAGTTCGAATTCTACTAGAGGTAGTACTCAATAAACAGAAAATATTTTATTAGGTAGTGATGACACACTGAAGGACTGATGCTGAAGCCGAAGCTCCAATACTTTGGCCACCTGATGTGGAGAACTAACTCATTGGAACGATGCTGGGAAAGACTGAAGGCAGAAGGGGACAACGGAGGATGAGATGGTTGGATGGCATCACCGACTCAATGGACATGAGTTTGAGCAAGCTCCAGAAATTGGTGATGGACAGGGAAGGCTGGCGTGCTGCAGTCCCTGGGGTTGCAAAGAGTTGGTCACTACTGAGTGACTGAACTGAACTGACAACACACCTAGGCTGTTAGGTTTAGAGTGTGACTGGGTGGAGAAGTGGGGATTATTTTGAGTAGCATTTTGAGTTCTCTCTGAGGAGGTAACATTTGAGCAGAGATCTGAATGCAATAGGAAGGAAAACATGTGAATATTGGGAAGAGAACAGAAATGCTGACCAGAGATAGAAGCGTGCTTGGTGAGTCTGTGGTTTAAGAAGGCCAGTATGACAGGAGAGGGCACAGTCAACAAGGGAGAGTGGAAGAGGAGATTAGAAGGGACTAGAGGGCTTGAAGGCCATGGTAAAAAGTTTGGGTTTATTCTATACATTACAGGAAACCATCGAAGGGGTTTGAGCAAAAGAGTGGTGTGGCTGAATACATTTTGACAGAATCAATGGTCTGCTTTGGGAAGAAAAGGCTGTGGTGGGGCTACAACTAATACAGAGAAAGCAGTTAGAAGGCTATTACAGCAGTGGGGTAATAGAAGGAGGAGAGAGCCTCCTACAATTATACAGCCTTCTACAAGGCATTTGCTTTGCGAGCCCAAGATAACTGAGATAATTAAAGGCTCTGGATGCCATGCTAACAAGTTTGGATATTGTTCATATATATGAAAATGATAATATTTATTTAGCACTAAATATGTGTTGGGCACTAAGCATTTTACATTAGTACTGAATGTAATCCAAAGCTATAAGGTTTGCACTGTTAACAAATAAGAAAATTGAGACAGCGACATATTAAGTGCCTTGCCCAAGGTCTCATGTCTAGGGACCAGGAATTCTGCCCCTGCTGGGAAGAAAGGTGCAGAAGTTTCCTCTTTCCTTGTTGCCCAGGATGGCTGAGCACTGATATATGAGGACCTGAAGCTTCCAAAACTCCTGAAGTGAAACCTTCATTTATCTGACCCATTTCTCCTGCTGCTCCCTCTAAAGGTTAATATTTTACCAATTTGGGGTTATCACATCCATCTTACAGGCTTCAGTACATTTTATTCTTCCCTCTCCTCCTCGTCCTCTGCCTCCCTTTGAGCCTTTAATTTTGCTTTTTCATTTTTCATCTATTTTCTGCCTCTCTGCTTCCTTCTCCCCTTCTATTTTTTGAGATCAGGTGGGGAAGAAGAAAACAAATATATGAAGGGAAAGGAAGAAGCTGGTGTAAGGGAGAGACATTATTTAAAATCTAAATTTCTGAGGTTATAATTATTCAGTGTTTCATTCCCCCTTAGTAATTGCCTTTTTTAAAAAAAACTCCATAGAGGTCCTGTAGCCCATTGAGATTAAAATGATGTAGTTCCAGACACTCCAGAGTCCATGAGAAACCTCCATTGCTATCCAGAAATATCTTCTGTCCCCACTGTTTCTTCTTTGCCCCTCTCCCAGTGGAAAGTTTCCTTCCTCCTGTTGAAAAAGATCCCTGTTGCCTCTGCCTCTGCCCTAGATCTGATATCCCCACTTTGAACTGCACATTCCCTCCTCTCTGCACTTTCAGACTCTCCCATACAGTGATGAACATGCTCAATTCTTCTGCCTTAAATCATAAAATGCTCTTGGCAGATTATTTGTTGGCTAAATCAACACCTTTCTCAATCCCCTCTTTGCTTGCCTAAACTCCACTATAGAGGCTGGAAGAGCTAAATTTTTTTTTTCAGAATCCTTTGCTCCTAGCCTCCATGCAACACAGCAGCTATGGTCAATGAGATGTAATCAGAAGTCTGCTGAGGACTTGGGAAAACCTTTTCTGATAAAAGGCACAGATGTTGCTGGTGCTACCCACCCCTTCTTCCTGCTTTGAATGCAGATATTTACCTGAAGTATGGGAGCCATCCTGTGACTTGATGAAAAAGTCATGACACTCAAGGCACTGAACTATTTTGCCTTTGAAACAATGCCAAGCACCTCCATATTAGTTATGGGAGAATAAATCAATCCCTGTTTGCTTGCAAGTCATTGTTATTTGGGCTTTCTGTTATTTGACAGTCTCCTAGTTACCTTCCTAAATCTCTCCTTTGTCAATCAAGCCAATAAGTCCTTTTCAACCTTTAACTCACTCTTCAACCCACTAAAAGTTAGAGATTATAAAAAACCAAAGGCTATTTTCTATTTTTACCTTACTGTAGCATTTGAAAATCTGTCTCTGTGCTAAAATTCTGTTACTTCTATGCTACCACCTTCTCCTGATTTTTCTTTTTTTTTTTTGGCCTGTTTTTTCTCCTCAGCTTCTACTAATTTGACATCTCCCACTTATGTGTGCTAAGTCATGTCCGACTCTTTATGACCCCATAGACTGTAGCCCACCAGGCTCCTCAGTCCATGGGGATTCTCCAGGCAAGAATACTGAAGTGGGTTGCTGTGCCTTCCTCCAGGGGATCTTTCCAACCCAGGGATCAAACTCAGGTCTCCCTCATTGTAGGCGGGTTCTTTAACAGCTGAGCTACCAGCGAAGCTTCTCAGTTTAGCCTTCCACTTACTGCATTTAAAGACAGTACTCCCAGAATACCCTTTTATCACCACCCTTCTACTTATTCAACTGCCTATCAGTAATCTTCATTTGGATACCACTCCTTATAAAATGCCCCCAGACCAAACTCATCATTGCCCCACAAAGTCAGTCAACTTTTTGTGTTAATTATGGCAGCCATCCACCTAAATAAATCTGAGTACTCACACTTAATTGATTACCACTATACCTAGATTCTGCCTTATCACTGCTTGAGTTCTTCCTTTTCTCTCCCATCCCACTGCTAGTTTCTTAGTTTAGCCCTAGGAAAACAATGACTATCTTTTTCAGTTTGATTTCCTAATCATATTTATCACCTATAAATGAAATTGCTTTAACTACTCTCATAACTATAGATCTATAAAATCTCTCCCTATGACTTTTTTGAATATTTTATGAGTTGTAAAGATTTTGTTAATAACATCAGATTTTCATGTCTGTTAGTGTTTAGCTTCCTCTCCTTTCCACTTTGATAGTTAAGAGTACAATCCAAAGATGTGTTTGAATCCTATGTACTCTAAGACTATATTTGTTATATTGTTTTCTAAATAATTAGCTTATTAACAATAGTTTAATGACTGTTATTGGAGAATTAAAACAGCATGCTATTGTATTAAGATCTGTACAATTATTCCGTCATCTGGTAGCAACCAGCCAATATTTCAGAGGAGAAAATAAAAGGGTATAGAGGAGGACATGAAACAATCATAGAAGTTGGTGGAGGTACAAAATTTTGACTGAACAGATTCAGGGAAACCAGATTGTGGAATAGGAGCATCTAGATAACATATAGAAGATGGTGAAAAATCAAGGATTTTCAAGCATTCATTGTATTTATGGGATTGTAGCATTTTAGAGCTTATAGCAATCTTGGAGCCTTCTAAACCTAAAAATCCCTCATTTACCAAATAAGGACACTGGGACCTGGTGAAAGTTAAGTGACTTGTCCAAGTTAGTAGCAGATCAGGACTACATACCAGGTCTTTGGGCTGTTCAGTTAAGCACTCTCACATTTTCTCTCCAGTGTGAAGTCTCTGATGTCCAAAGGAGAATCTGCAGTATAATACAATAGAACTTATCTTCAGCTGAATCCTCACTGCTTAGAACATTAGTTATTTAAACGTTCTGGTATAAAGTAAGTTTTACTTTCTGAATCAAGATTTCTCTCCACTTTTATGTGGTTTCTCTGCAGTGGTCTGTATTTTCTGACATGGTATATTATACTTCAACTAAAAAATTACTGGAATCATTACATTTATTAGGTTTCTATATTTCATGACTTATCTGATTACCACTGAAGAGTTAATCATGATGAAGGGTCCCATGTTTTCCTCACGTATGAGTTCTCTGATGCCGTGTAAGATTTGTACTCCGACTGAAGGCTTTTCCACATTCATTACACTGATAGGGTTTCTCTCCTGTATGAGTTCTCTGGTGCACTATAAGGGATGAATTCTTAATGAAGGCTTTTCCACACTGATCGCATTCATAGGGCTTCTCACCAGTATGAATTCTTTGATGCTCAATAAGGTATGCACTCTGGCTGAAGGCCTTTCCACATTCACTGCATTCATAAGGCTTCTCTCCAGTATGAATAACCTGATGTACAGTAAGGGATGATCGCCCAGTGAAATGTTTTCCACATACCATACACTCATAAGGTTTCTCTCCAGTATGAATTCTCCGATGTTGAGTAAGAGATGAATTCTTACTGAAAGCTTTCCCACACTGATTACATTCAAAAGGTTTTACTCCAGAATGAAGTCTCTGATGCTCTATAAGGTATGTACTTTGGCTAAAGGATTTCCCACATTTGTTACATTTGTAGGGTTTTTCTCCAGTATGATTTCGCTGATGCAGGGTAAGAGCTGAGCTCTTACTAAAGGCTTTTCCACATTCACTACACTCATAGGGTTTTTCTCCAGTATGACTTCTCTGATGTACAGTAAGATGCATACTTTGACTGAAGGCTTTTCCACATTCATTACATTCATAGGGTTTTTCTCCTGTGTGAGTTCTTTGATGCACTGTGAGATTCATACTTTGGGTAAAAGCTTTACCACATTCATTACATTTGTAGGGTTTCTCTCCAGTATGAATCCTTTCATTTGAATAAGGGATGAATTCTTGCGGAAAGCTTTTCCACACTCTTTACACTGATATGGTTTCTCTCCAGTATGAGTTCTTTGATGAACAGTAAGGTTCATGCTCTGACTGAAGGTTTTCCCACATTCATTACATTTGTAGGGTTTCTCTCCAGTATGAATTCTTTGATGTACAGTAAGTGAGGAACGTTCAATGAAGTGCTTCTCACATACATTACACTTATAGGGTTTCTCCCCCGTATGAATTCTCTGGTGCTTAAGAAGAGACGAACTCTGGCTGAAGGTTTTCCCACACTCATTACATTCATAGACTTTCTCTCCTGCAAATATTCTTTGAGTTTTAATTAATTCAGCATTTTGTTTAGTGTCTTTTCCATGTGAGTTCCAGTTGTGAGGACTTTTCCCCACAGGAATAGTTTGTTGTATATCAATGATTGAACCCTGACTGGAACATCTTTCAAGTTCATTACCTCCACATGTCCTTCGCTCAGTAAGGGTTTCCTTATGGGTAATGTGCACTTGGCCCAAATGTCTATCCTGGTTTTCCTGTTGCCCCTCTAACCAATTATCAGGTCCCCAGGTTTCCCCTAAAGAAGAATGCCAGAGACCTTCCCTTTCCATTATTACCCCATATGATAAATCTTCAGTAACTTGGGCTTCGTAGTTGACTCTTTTGTTTCAAGTCTTGGTCTTCCAGTCTGAAAAAAATAAAAATTCAAAATTGTTTCTATACTAGATTGAAACTGTATAAGATGGGAATGAGAGAATGCAACTGAGAATAACTATATGGCACATTTGAGAGCTTCCAAGGATGTCCCTATAATTACGAAGAGAACTGGAAGGCAGGGAAAGAACAGTGAGCCGCTGATAACAGGGGAACTAGAAGCAGGGTAAGCAGAGGAAAGAGTGAGCCTATGCAGCACGGACAGATACTGAAATCACTGACTGTTGGACAAAGGAAGATGGAACTAAGGGAAGATATACAGACAAGCTGGGATTAGGAGAGGCAGATCAATAAGCCATAGACATTTACCAGCAGTTTCTTCTCTTCTGCAGGCTGGCTATAATTCTGATATTAAATCTTCATAAAACATAGTAGTGTGACATAGTGAAAAGACTGTTTACCCTGGAGGCAGACAAACTTGGGTTTAAACACTGGCTGTTAACACTTAGCATCTTAAGTACTTACTTGTTTCTCTGAGTTTCACAGATATAAAATGAGGATGCAAATAATCTCATAAGGACTAAGTAAATTAATGTATATAAACTACCCTTAGGGTACATACTTGTCTGGAAGATAAAATATCAGAACATACTTGAAACTTAAACTCTCAAGGGAGGATGGCACAATCTCAAAGCTCCTCCCTTCTGCCCAAGAAGCCTGTGATTTTCTCACTCTGTTTAGGAAAGAGAATCCTAAATGGCCCTACCCTTTCCTAAACACCCATTCCTTGAAGATAAGAACTAGTGGTAGAGGCAGGTGGGGAAGAATCTGTTGAACTGCTTGAAATGGGGCAAGAGGAAAGGCCTTGTAACCACCCAGCCTTCGTTTTCACTGATCCCATTTCTTATCCCAGATAAAATGGCCTGGAAGCAATGAGAGGCAGAGGTCAGGAAACTACAGTCTGAGAATCCACTTGTCAGGTTGATCAAAATTACCAGAGCAGAGATAACGGTGAACCAAGAGATCAAAGGCCTATGGGCAGGAGGCTTTACTGTGAAAGCAAAAGATATACATGACGTGGACTTTATCCTTCTAATCTGACCCAGTTACACAGAAGAAGAGAAAAAGTGGAAAGCCAAGCAGGGTCCACCTGTAAAACACACACACCACCAAGTAACCTCAAAGAAGGCCTAGCCAGTCAAGTATGAAGTACCAACAAGTGCTACCCAGTAAACAACACGAGGACATGGGGTACATATTCACACTGTTAGACAAATACAAAGTCCAGAAAGACAAAACTAATGAAACTGACACACAGAAAATAAAAAATTTGGAAACTAGGTAGAAGTTCAAGAAATGTTTAAAATAATAAAAGTAGGAGAAAAGGGGGGAGCATAAAAATCAAATGGGAGAATAAACATTCGAAGACTAAATGGTCTCAAGCATCAGAAGACCAAAAAAAACCCAAAAAACTTACATACTAGAGAAAGTATTTGTTAACACATGACTCAATGACAACACACAGCAAATGGTACAGGTCTCAAGAGACTCAGGGACCTCTGAAGTGGTTTCACCCCAAGGTGACAGTCTTAAAACAAGTCTTTGCAGCCTGATCCTTACCTGGGGAGGGAGATGTACCCACAATGTTCTTTTGTCATCAGCTTCAGTTCTCAACCCAGCTGAGAAATCACATTTGGTTTGGAAAGCTGATGTCCTGCTTAGGAATAAAAACACTACATTTGAGTTCTGAACTGAGCATAAAAATCACTCCCAGCATGTCTTATCCCTTCCTCTTCAGGGCTTCTGAGAGTATGTGGCTTCTGAGATTTCCCATTTTTCCATTCCCTACAGAAAAGACCTTTCACCTTGAGAGGACACCAAGGAACTACCCTAAAATAATGTCCTGTAGTATCAGTATTTTAAGTACAAATTCAAAACTTCCAGAGGCTGTACAAGCTGTCAGTGGTAGAAAAGATGGTAATAGGTAGGTTTTGAGTTACAAGAAGTCCTTACCCAGTGAAACCAGGTTCCTATAGTTTCTCAGCATCACTTTCCCATACAGGTTCCTCTGAGGAGAATCTAGATGGACCTGCTCCTCCCAGGTGAAGTCCACAGACACATCCTTGAATCCTGAAACTATAAATTCCTGCTTAAAAAAGAATTATGCCAACAACACCTCTGAGGGAAGTAAAACAAAAAAAACAAAAAACAAGCAGCATTAGACAGGATAGGATAAAGAGATCTGTGAGAGAAAATGTTACCTTCCAAAAGAAACAACATCTGTAACAAAAACATTATTATGAAACAATCAGGGACAGACATAAGGAGTAATAGGGAAAGACATTGAAGGCTGCTCTAGATTAGCAGTGGAGAAGAGTAGATGGTATTCTGATTGTATCCTGTTTCCCCACTGATGAAAGGATGGATTCCTCACCCTAAATAGCACAAGATGACCAAATGCATGACACACAGCACTGGACAGAAGAGATTGACAGCAGTTATTAGTCACATATTCTCACAACCTGGGGGAGGACACTCCACACCATCCAAGACCATTTGGTGGTCATACTCGGAAACTGAGCCAGCATGGGCTGTGGGAGGCAGGCTTTGTACTGACAGGAGGGCGATGTGACCCTTGGCTACCATGGGAAGATATGATTGGCTTGTTTAAACATTTTCGAGCTGGTAGGAAGATAAAAAACCATTAGGTTGAGGATTAGTACAAGTGTACCTGGCCAGACTGACGGGAGCCACTGGGGTGGGGAGCCCTTCCCACTAGGTGGGAGCATATCCAGTGAGAGCAGGGGAACTCACAGCTAGGTCTCTGGAGCTCCCTAAGGTTCAAAGTTGTAGAGACAGCACATGGAATTTTAGGCTTTACAATAACTGGGTGGAAACTGCAGTTAATGGGGGGAAAAGATAAAGATAAGATAAATCTAGAATGTGGCTGGTCTGTGAAACAACCAACAAAATACCCAGCTTGACTTGAAAATGGCATTTCAAACTTACAAGCCCATTTGGGCCTTGTTTTCCATCTCTTAGACAAGGAAATAAAACTCTGTAAGAAATCACTATGTTTGATAAGTGTGATGGTTAATTTCACATGTCAACTTGACTGGGCTAAGGTATGATCCAAGAGTTGGTAAAACATTATTTCTGGGTATTTCTGTGAGAGTGCTCCCATTTGAATAGGTAGATTGAATAACAAAAAGGGCCCACACAAAACAAAAAGGCTGAAGAAAGGTGAATTTGGTCTCTCTGCTTGAGTTGAGATAGTCATCTTCTCCAGCCCTTAAACACAGCTCTCTTAGTTCTTGAGCCTTCAGACTCAGACCAGGACTTAGACCATCAGTTGCTGGATCTCACACCCCTTGGTTTGGAGTGGGACTGCAGCACTGGCTTTCCTGGGCCCTCTGCAGTTGCAGATGAAGGTCATGGGAACTCTTCATCCTCTATAACTGTGTGAGCCAACTCCTCATAACCTCTCTGTATATTGACATATATCCTATTGGTTCTCTTTCTCTGGAGAACCCTAACTAATACAAGAGGGAACACTAACTGAGTGGCAGTTACACTAAATGATAACTCACCTTGTACTCAGTTTTGTACCAAGAGGAGATTCATATGCCTTGGCTCATTTAACCCAAAGGGCAACCTGCCAAAGTGATAGAATTAAAGTCATCATTTTACCAATGAGGAATCTGAGGATCAAAAAGGTTATGACATTCAAGTCATACAGCTTGAACCCAAGGCCATCCAACTCCTCATGTTGTGAGAAGGCCAAGAAAAGATCCCAGCAACTCTCAGCAAGAGTAAGAGTGAGAGAAAGACAGAAAGGGAGATGGAAGGAGACTCAGGACTGAAACTCGGGGGGAAAGGGGTTTCAAGGAAGAGGGGCTAGTCAATACTATCAGAAGTCAGGTAGGTCAAATAGCATGATGGTTGAAAAGAATGTCTGATTTGAAAATTAGCTAATTTCAGAAGAATGATGAAGGAAGAAGTCAGCTTACAGTGGATAAAAGAATAAATGGAAGATGAGAATCAGAAGCAGCCAGTGAAATTGCTTCAAACTTTTTGTGAAGATGAGGAAAAAAAAAAAAGACTGTATGAAAAGAAGTAAGGAATAAGTTGTGGAAATAAAGCAATGGAAAAGGTTGAATTTAAGGACAGAGAACACTGTAATATGTGAATAGGCAAAAGACAGAAAGGGACTGATGAGTTCAGAGATGGAATGAAACCAATTTCCAAGTAATTTGGATATTTTACATCCTACTGGCTATGAACTCTAGAAAAAGTGTCAACCCTGAGGCACAGAGTTTACTATATTTCTTTCTACCTCATTTATTTTCTCCTAGTACTTTTAAATCAACATATCAAAATAACAAAAACATGTTAAAAATTATTGACAAATATTGTCAAGAAAAGTAAAAGTAGCTATTTGTTGTTCAGTGCCAAGTCATGTCGGACTCTTTGCAAACCCATGGACTGTAACACGCCTGGCTTCCCTGTCCTTCACCATCTCCCAGAGTTTGCCCAAGTTCATGCCCACTGAATCAGTGATACCATCCAACCATCTTATCCTCTGTCACCAAAAGTAGCTACTG
The DNA here is from genome assembly GCA_006408695.1 of Aepyceros melampus. Taxonomy (NCBI): domain Eukaryota; kingdom Metazoa; phylum Chordata; class Mammalia; order Artiodactyla; family Bovidae; genus Aepyceros; species Aepyceros melampus. The sequence goes on along the minus strand of SJXQ01000209.1, from coordinate 174,970 downwards.
CTACAGCTAAATCACTTCAGTCATGTCTGACTCTCTGTGACCCCATAGACGGCAGCCCACCAGGCTCCCCTGTCCCTGGGATTCTCCAGGCAAGAACACTGGAGTGGGTTGCCATTTCCTTCTCCAATGCATGAAAGTGAAAAGTGAAAGGGAAGTCGCTCAGCCGTGTCCGACTCCTCACAACCCCATGGACTGCAGCCTTCCAGGCTCCTCCATCCATGGGATTTTCCAGGCAAGAGTACTAGAGTGGGGTGCCATCGCCTTCTCTGAAAGTAGCTACTAGTAGTATATAAATACACGGCAAAAATTCCATTTTATGAAAGGAAAAAAAGAAATGAGAAAAATCATCAGTTTGAAAAATGTTCTAAAGAACGGGGAAGAAACAAGAAAGCATAATAATGATAAATCATTAAATAACAAAAGAATGACTCAATACATGTATAACAATAAATGTAAATGGGTTGGCTTTATCTATTAAAAGAGAAAAGCAGTAAAATTGGCTTAAAATACAATTATATGGCACAACTAGAGATCCTAGAAAATTACATGGACAGAGGAGCCTGGCGGGCTATAGTCCATGGGGCTGCAAAGAGTCAGTTGCAACTGAGCAACTAACTAACACATACATACATGTAAGAGACATACATAAAACACAAACCAAAAAGTTTTAAAAGTGGGGATGCTAGAGAAAAGTCATGGGCTTCCCAGGTGGCTCAGTGGCAAAGAATCTGCCTGCAATGCAGGAGACACAGGAGATGCAGGTTCAACCTCTGGATCAGGAGGATCCCCGAGAAGGAAATGGCAACCCACTCCAATATTCTTGCTTAGAGAATCCCATGGACAGAGGAGCCTGCTGGGCTACAGTCCTAGGGTAACAAAGAGTCAGACATGATTGACCAACTGAGCATGCACACACACAGACAAGATACAACAGGCAAAAGCAAATAAAAAATAGGGATGAGACCATATCAATAACAGATAAGGTAGAATAGATGTGGAAATAAAATATAAGCCCCTTTGTGAAAAAGATTATAGATCATATATATGACACCCTCTTTCTGGGCTTCCCTGGTGGTCCAGTGGTTAAGAATCCACCTATCAATGCAGGGGACACAGGTTCAATCCTTGGTCCGGAAAGATTCTACGTGCCATGGAGCATCTAAGCCCACAAGCTGTAACTACTGAGCCCAGGCACTGCAACTACTGAAGTCTGTGTGCCCTAGAGCCTGTGCTCTGCAACGAGAAGCCACCGTAATGAGAGGCCCACGCCTCCCAACTAGACAGTAGACTGTGCTCACCACAACTAGGGAAAGCCACGTGCAGCCACAAAGACCCAATGCAGCCAAAAAATTTAAATAATAATAATAAAATTCATTTTAAAAAACAATGCATTAAAAAGCAATAATAAATATGATATTCTCTTTCCAAAAAATTAACCTACTTTCAATAAGTTAATAATAAGGCAAAATTAAAAGCCCAAATTTAGACTCTGATGGGTTATATGTTGGTCTTCTCTACCTTCTTAGATTCTTCTCATTCCCTTAAGTGTAGAACCTACTACCCCCTCCACTCCTGCCACAGGCCTCAGAGCTTGTCCCTACTATGAAGTATACTATGGAACCCTGGGTAGATTAGTATAGAAACCCATTTTAAAAATCTGCTGCTGCTAAGTCACTTCAGTTGTGTCCGACTCTGTGCGACCCCAAAGACAGCAGCCCACCAGGCTCCCCCGTCCCTGGGATTCTCCAGGCAAGAACACTGGAGTGGGTTGCCATTTCCTTCTCCAATGCATGAAAGTGAAAAGTGAAAGTGAAGTCGCTCAGTCGTGTCCGACCCTTAGCGACCCCATGGACTGTAGCCTACCAGGCTCCTCCATCCATGGGATTTTCAGGCAAGAGTACTGGAGTGGGGTGCCATTGCCTTTTCCTTTTAAAAAGCTAAAGTGAAACTTAACTGTATCAGTCATAAAATGTATTTGTTGCTAATCTCTTAAGATGTTTTCTCCCTTTCTCCTTTCCACTTATTATGGGTTTTTTTCTCCCCAGCACTATATTAAGTTCATGGTAAATCATGATATTTGAAATAAGCAGCTTCATGGGTTTATCTCCTTCATGCAGAGGATTCCTCAAATATAAAACACAGAGTTTTTTTATATTGTTATTCTTTATAAAGGCCAAATATCAAATGGAATAAATAGGAATATTTTAATAATGAAAATATATTTTATAAAGAAGATACAATAGTGATAAAGTTTTAGACACCACAGTAGCACAATGTTTTCAGATGTAATTCTCAGCAACCCAGTGTCTTAATTTTTTTTAACCAAGTCATAACTCTGGTTAAATCACAATCACCATAGCAACAAAAATTGAAACACCTCGGAATACACTTACTAGGAATAAGCAAAATCCTTATGGTGAAAGTTAACAAAGCCATAGTAAAAGACCTGAATAAAAGGTAAGGTATTTTTTTTTACTCAATAGGAAGAATAAATATTGTAAAGATGGTAATCTTCCTCAAATTGATATAGTTAGTAAATCCAAATCAAAACTGCATATTTTTTAACAGTTTCTGTTGAACTTGATAACAGTTAATAAAATTTGACCCTAAGGATAAATGTATATGAACAGTACAGTAACCAAAGGAGGTTGGGATGTTCTTTATAAACTAACAAAGTAAATTCTAAAACAAATAAAATAGAGTGGTACTACAGTAGAAGTAGAGCAACAGAACAGAATTCAGAAAAATAAACTCAAGTGCGTATGTATATGTATTTAAATATGTTATATGTAAACATTTTATATACATATATAAATTTAGTGTATTATCTAATTTAGTGTAAATTTAGGTAGTATCTCAAATCTTTCAAGAATAAGCAGAGTACTCAATATATTATTTCAATAGGTGTACACAGTTTGAATGCCATCTCCTCAAACGTGCCAACCCAGTTCTGCCTAACTAAAGCAGACACCGTGTCATACTCAGCCAGGCCACCCTACTGTTTGGTGACCACAGCATGTAACAACATCCTCAGTAGTATTTCTTCTTCTTCATTGCTGCCTTCTCTTTCTAGAAGAGAAAATCAAGGAGGAAAGGGCTTTGTCTGTTTCATTCACTACAACCTTCCCATCATCCAGAACATTGCTTAGCACATGGTAGGCAGGTGCTAAAAATATGTTTAATGAAAGGATGGATGATGAAATGCCTCACCACACATTAAATAAAGTTAGAGTCCAACCTCACATGTGTACAATAAATTCCAGATAGCTCAAGAAACTAAATTTAAAATGATAAAAACCAATAGAAAATGTAGAAAAGTATTTCTATAAACTTAGGCTACAGAAAACCTTTCATAGCAATAATTCCAAAGACAAACAAAGGAAAAGAAATGTTAACTGCATAAAACTTTATTTGTAGCCTAAGATGACAAAAAATTTTAAAAGAAAGCTGAATGACAGGGAACAAGAATGGCAATTATGGCAAAGGACTAATATCCACTTCTTTAATATATAAACAACTGAACATAAAAACGGGCAAATGACACAAAAAGGCATCTTAAAAGGCTAGAAGAATGTACATCCACAGTCATTTTTGAGGACTTGAGACCTAGAAGTATATCTTATAACCTTATCACCTTAATTTTTTTTTACAACCATATGCTTAATATTTATATTCAGAAAAAGAGGATAAAACTTAAAGGCAAATGCAAGTTATACTTGGGCAATTCACAGTCACATAATTGGTTAATATAGGAAAGATGGAAATATTAGAAAGATGAAAAAAGGAATACAGCTCTAACACTGCACTGACACATCCTAAATCAATCACTATACTCTTTGAAAGTGTCAAGGTCATCAAAGACAAAGACTGAGAAACTGTTCCAGATTCAGGGAGACTAAGGAGACAGGACATTTAGATGCCAGGTAAGAACTGATTAGTTCCTGGATCAGATAAAGAACATTTGTGGCAAAACGGGACTAAGGTCGGCAGATCAGCTAACAGAACTGTATTAGTGTAAGGACATAAAACAGGGTCCTTAACTTTAGGAAACAAATACTTAAGTATTCAGAAATCAAACCAGTGATTGCCTGGGATGGGAGTTTTGTGTAGGAAGCAGGTGAAACCAGTGATTACCTGGGATGGGAACTGTGGATAGGAAATAGGTGAGGATCCTTTCTGGAGTGATGACAATGTTCTATAGCTTGACTGGGACACTGGTGATGTTGGTGTACAAATTTGTCAGACCTCAGTGAATTGTATGCTTTAACTGGGTTATTTTATGTAAATGATACCTGAAAAATAAAGCTGACTTAAAAATTTAGTTAGCACTATTAAACTAAATGGGCTTCCCTGATGGCTCAGCAGTAAAGAATCTGCCTGCAATGCAGGAGTCACTGGAGACACAAGTTTAATCCCTGGGTCAGAAAGATCCTCTGGAGGAGGGCATGGCAACCCAATCCAGTATTCTTGCTTGGAGAACCCTATGAAACCTGGGAGGCTACAGTAGTCCATAGGGTTACAAAGAGTCAGATATGACTGAAGCAACTTAGCATGCAGCATGCATGCATTTTAACTGAATAAAATAAAATCAGGGCTATTGACAACCAAATTGAAGCCTTCATCAACTAAAATCTTCTGAGTGCTCCCCCCGCTTAAATCTTCCTCCTTTCCAGAAATTCTCTCATAGTACCTATTTTTGTGAATTATGTTTCCTTTTAAAACTGAGCTTGGTAACACTGAGGAGAGAAAGTAGTACATAGAGAAATCATGACAGTCAACACTTGTCTTCATGAAGTCTTTAGACTGGTTCCTTTTATAAATAACCAAGTGACATATTCAAGAGACTCCTAACATACGACCTTATGACTAGAGAAAATACCAAAAGTCCTTTAGGATGGCAGACAAGGTTAACTATGCTGCTGCTGCTGCTGCTGCTAAATCACTTCAGTAGTGTCGACTCTGTGCGACCCCATAGACAGCAGCCTGCCAAGCTCCCCTGTCCCTGGGATTCTCCAGGCAAGAACACTGGAGTGGGTTGCCATTTCCTTCTCCAATGCATGAAAATGAAAAGTGAAAGTGAAGTCACTCAGTCATGTCTGACTCTGAGTGACCCCATAGACTGCAGCCCACCAGGCTCCTCCATCCGTGGGATTTTCCAGGCAAGAGTACTGGAGTGGGATGCCATTGCCTTCTCCGACGTTAACTATACCTAAACTTAAAAAGTAAAACAAAAAAAACACCTAAGAACTTAAGAGTTTCCTGGGTCAATCCTCCTGATGTCTACTTCCTTTTCCAGAGAAGCAACAACTTCAAGTTCTAGGAAAAACTAGTAGGATCCATTTCAAGCAATCTCTCACAGCAAAACCAGCCTAGGCTCCTTATTCACTTTTTCCCTCTGATTTTTTCTGCTTCTTCTCAGAAAAGCTCTCATCATGCCAACTCCCTTATTTAAATTCCTCTGACTTCTCTACTCTCAGGCCTACCACCCCACCCAACACACAAACTCCTCCTTCCTGGTACTTGACCCCAACTTTGTCTCTGATTCCTTCTTACTTCCAGTCCCTTGCTACCTTCACTCCACCTGTAAAACTTGTCACCTACAAATTGGTACTTGCCATCTACCTCTACACATGAGCTGCTGCAACTGCTGACCTTCAACACCCCCTGAAAAGAGTTCAGGGTGGAGATCAGGAATGAAGCATCTGTCTTCTGGGAAAACTGGCAAAACAGGTCTTTAGATAGTTATTTTCAGGAGACAATATTATGAGTCCAGTTCTTGCATCCTGTCATATCTAGAAAAGTACTACAATCCTTCATGGTGATATCTGCTCCTTGTGACTAGCAGTAACCTTCTGCAAAAAAAAAAAAAAAAAGTGCTTGATTGCATGTACTCCTCCTTCCCCCAAATCACATACATATTAACCTTCCCCCCTACCTCTCTGGAGCAGTTTCTAAGAGATATCTGAAATGCTGCCTTAGTCCTCATTTTGCCCCAAATAAAACTTAACTCACAATTCTCGTGTTGTGCATTTTTTTTCAGTTGACAAACTTTAATAAAACACCAAGTATAGTGTCTGGAATAATGCTAAGAATGCCTACAACTGAGCTAGTACTTTCAGCATTCCAGGAACCAATGCTGGGCTCTTTTCACTTTATTTCATTTGAACTTTCACCACACCTATGAAGTAGGTATTGTTAAATGAAACAAGTCCACTGAAATTCTTATCAGTGTCAAGTATGTGGCAAACACTCAGTTAATGGTGTTATTTCTGTCATCACCATGAGGAACTAATGCTTAGGGAAGTCAGGTCACTCACCCAAAGACAGTGCAGCTGTTAAATAATATTTGGAATTTAAACTTCAGACGCTCTGACTTCACTACAGCAAATCCTCTCCACATATCCCTACTCAACCCTACTTCTGGCCACCACACTGATCTTCTCTTTCTCCTGAACTCTGGAAAACCTGGATCCTGGAACTCTGACAACCTGGGTACTTAACTGTACTTGTTCTTATTATCGTTCAGTTCAGTTTGGTTCAGTCGCTCAGTTCTGTCCGACTCTTTGCGACCCCACGAATTGCAGCACACCAGGCCTCCCTGTCCATCACTAACTCCCGGAGTTCACTCAAACTCACGTCCATCGAGCTGGTGATGCCATCCAGCCATCTCATCCTCTGTTGTCCCCTTCTCCTCCTGCCCCAAATCCCTCCCAGCATCAGAGTCTTTTCCAATGACTCAACTCTTTGCATGAGGTGGCCAAAGTATTGGAGTTTCAGCTTTAGCATCATTCCTTCCAAAGAACACCCAGGGCTGATCTCCTTCAGAATGGACTGGTTGGATCTCCTTGCAGTCCAAGGGACTCTCAAGAGTCTTCTCCAACACCACAGTTCAAAAGCATCAATTCTCTGGTGCTCAGCTTTCTTCATAGTCCAACTCTCACATCCATACATGACTACTGGAAAAACCATAGCCTTGACTAGATGGAGGTTTGTTGGCAAGTAATGTCTCTGCTTTTCAATATGCTATCTAGGTTGGTTGTAACTTTTCCTCCAAGGAGTAAGCATCTCTTAATTTCTTACTATCGTATACATGTGCAATCATCATGACTGTTCCCTGTAGAAATGTGACCTCTTTTATGTTCCTGGAGAGTCCATAGCCCTATAAGCACCTATAAGGACCATCTCTCACATGATTTCTGTTCCTTTTTTGACCCCTGAACTGCACCAACAAATTAACAGGCCAAGGCATCCAGCTGAATAAGGAACTGGCAGCTGAGAACAGAACTGAGAGACATTGAGGGAGGGATTTGTGGAAAACATCCGACATTCAGCGATCTCAATCGTTCTGTTTTCTGTGGTGAGACCTACCTACACTACAGGAGCAAGGATAAGAGAGAGGTTTGAGAGAAAGCTGAGCTTACCTGAACTCCCCAAAGTAGAGGCCCCGCAGCCATTGCCTTCTCCTTCCTTCCTGTGGTGTCCTTCCCAAGGGACGGGCAGGGTCCAAAGAAGATGGAGCTGAGGGAAGGAAAAGATGTGAGAAATGAGACTCCTGCAAAAAAAAAAAAAAATTACTGAGAAATGGAATATTGCCTGCCACATCAGTAAGCAAAGGATATTATAGTTATCAGGGTTGCATCCACCACCAGTGAGCTGGGGAGCCTGGAGGGGAACTCAGGAAATAAAGATAATCTGGCATCTAGCAGACATCAGACTTTAGCCCCTCCCCACAGTAAGCCTTTAGGAAACTCACGGTGTGAAAACACAGGATACTGGCCCCAGGCAGCCGAGGAGCCTATCAAAGGAATGATTTCGGTGAGCCCTGACTCTTGCATCTTCCCAGACACAGAAAGTGCTAAATTCCTTGAGCTACCCAGTTTTCTTTAACTAACAATCATTTTTTGACATTCAGACTACCTGCCCTTTGTTGCAAAATTCCTATATACCCTGGCTCCTCCTCAGCCTCTTCAGAGTAGTTTCCTCAGAGTTACTTGAGATAGACGCTGCCTCCCAGGCTTGAGTTGAAGTCATAAAAATTTCTGCTGAATAAAACATAACTCTCAACTTTTAGGTCGTGAATGTTTTTGGTCTACAATATAATACCTACAGATAAGCCAAATAAGAAGTATATGGTATTTATGTGAAGAATACCATAAAAAAAATACCATTTAATTTACTGATTAAACTTATTTAAAGAAAGCTGAACAAAGAGAGACATACCATCTTCCTGGATAAGATGTCACAATATCCTAAGTTGTCACTTCTTTGAAATTAATTTATAAACTTAACACATTCCCAACCAAGTTATACCTAAATAATAATCTTGTGAGGTTAATTACGGAAAAGATGATCTTTTTTAAAAGTTAATTGTGTTATGAAACAATAGCAAGGAAATTTCTGAAAGGGAATAGCAAACTTGCCCTCCAAATATTATAGGATTCCCTGGAGGAGGAAATGGCAAGCCAATCCAGTATTCTTGCCAGGAAAATCTCAGGGACAGAGAAGCCTAGCAGGCTAAAGTCCATGGGATCACAAAGAATTGGACATGACTGGCCACATACACAAAATTAAAACACAGTGTTACTGCATGGGTAGAATCACTCATTCACCAGATATACTGTTGGCCACCTACTGTGTACCAGGCATCTATTCTTAGGGCAAACAAAATAGTCTCTACCCTCATGGGTGTTATAGTCTAACAGGGAAAAGGGACAGTGGAATAAATTAAAATCCGAGCAACACAAACAGTTCAGGAAAAAGTTTATACATAAGAACTCAGGATATGAAAAAATGTGACAGTTCACATCAATGCAGAAAATGTCGTGGTCCGAGCACAGGTTGGAAAAGAATTTCCAGACATGAGACAGAATGAGAGGGAAATAAAGTTGATTAGAGTGGGAGACGCTGTTAGAACAGTGGGCCCGCTCAAGGGAGAACCGACCTTGAACGGCGGTCCTTAGTCCACTTTTATACCCAGGATGCAAGGCGTGGGATGGGGTCTTGCGGGTCACTTGCTGATGGGATGAGGCACATATACTGGGTG
>SJXQ01000209.1:127347-165695 GCA_006408695.1 Aepyceros melampus | reverse complement strand
GGGTGGGTGGGGGGAGAGTAAGCCAAATACCCTCTTCTCTATGGAGTAGGAGGAGAGACGGGCTATACTGCTCAGGAGGACCTGAAATCCATTAATAGTTACAACATGGGAGGGAAGGACGATAACGGTCTGGTTTTTCTGTTCCTGCATTCCAAGACTCTCTTTGGTTTTATCTTGCTTTTTCATCCTTGGGTCAGCACATTCCCCCCTCTCTTTATTTTTAAGGCCAATTCTTTGGCCCCTGTTGATACCCTGCTTATATCTAACTATCTACCTATTTCCCTTCTCAGGCGTTTTGGAAACCAGTCTCAAAGGAAAAGGGGTGATGACCGCTCTGACTTCTCCAGGCTGTACAGGGGCGTCATGGGGCTCTGGGTTCCCTTTGCCTGCTCTCTGCCAGGGTGCATTTACGGAGGGAGAGGAGTGTCCATGGAATGATAAGGCGGCTTGTTTCAGCTGTCTGGTGTTGCTCAGGGTGTATTCTTATCATACTATCACTTGGAGATGTGTTGTACTCTAGAAGAAACAAACTTCTACAGAAGTTAGAGGTGCGTGGCCCAAAGATGAACAGAAGTAGAAACGCTGCTGAGGAGCCAGCCAGGAAAGCCAGGACTAGGCCGGTTCATGACGTTCGTGTTTTTCTGGGTACAAGAAGAGGCAAGAATTGGGGCTCAGAGAATCTTTACCTCAAAGCATCTGATTATCTCAAGGCCAGGTCTTCTGAGTTTTTCCCAGAGCACAGAGTGCCTTATTTCTGATCTCCACCCTGAACTCCTTTCAAGGGGTGTTGAAGACCAGCAGCTTGCAGTGGTCACGATGTAATCTTTTTAGAGGCAGCTGGCCAGTGCCAACTTCCAGTCAGCAGGGTCCCTTCATAGCCACGTATTTGACCCTTTGGGGGCATTTCATGGCCGTTGTGTCCGGCGGTGCTGGGAAGGCTCATTCTCAAGTCTACCGAAGATTCCATGGACAGTCTACTCAAGTGTGCTCTTACGGGACCAGACCTTGCAAGTAGCAAAAGTCTCTGGACCATACCTGTCTTACTAGCCTCTTGGTCCAGGAAATGATTCCCTCATGTTGCTTCTTCCCATATCTAGAGTTACATTGTTATAATCATGGATCTCATAATGGAACTGCATATCAATATTTTATCACAGGCTCAGTCACACATTTAGTAACGTAAGAAACAATCATCTGAAACAAGCGACGTAGAAAATAACAAAGCCAGCAGTTATTAGTAAGGTCATAAGTAAGAATTATAAGTCAAGAACTTTCATTAGGTAGAGTCCAGTATACCACAGGTCATCTGACTTATTTAAATAATTATAGCCAGGTGTGAATCTCCTGGTTGTACATCATGCAGCATCTGACCTTTATTCAAAGACTGGTTACCGAGCTAAGCTTTAGAAACAAACTTAGAGTGTCCTTTTTAATAATTAATTAAACCTTTTAGCAATGTAACATAACAACAAGGAACTATCTCGGAAGTAAACAGACCTTAATTAACAAGACTAGAACTTAATATTAAGTGAAATATAATTTTTTTGTCATTGTGAGGCATTAACCCTGTAGGCAGGGAAGGCTTTAACCCATCAAATAAAAATGAGACCTGTCAGGGAGCCGGGAAAAGCCAAGTGGCCGTCTTGGACTTCCCGTAGCCCTGACTCTTTGACTTACAGCTACTGTTCACCGAATTTTAATCCCCCAATTTAGGAGTAGACTGTTGCCATATTTTAAGGACATCAGGATAACAAAAGTCTAACCGTGAGGGCTTGTATTTTGTAGAAGCAGAATGAGCTTTGTCTACATGCACCGTAGTCTTAAATAATGTTTATATACTTTACCAAAGTAACAAAAGATTTTAAAAATATAAACCACTTAAAGACAAAGAAATTGATAATCTGTTATCAAAAACTTCATTCTAGGAAAACTGTGTTCTCTTAACATAGAGAGTAGACTAAATTCCAGTCTGTTACCAGTTTTACCAGATAACAAACAAAATTTGTTTATCACTTAATCTTAGAAAAGTCTTTTCCATAAATCTTGAAGTAGCAGTATTCTTGCAAAGACATCAGGGTGAAACCATAGAAGGCATGTTTAAAATCTGATTAAATTGCAATTGACAATGTAGCCTGGTTATTGCTGTGACTTGTAACACTTTAACATGATAACTAGAATTATAATGACATTTTATCAGAATATATCAGATTTTCATGAATTTCACTTAATTTCTAGGATATCTATATTAGTAACATCAACCATACAATATAACCTGAGATGATTCATAACTCTTCTAGCAATATTTCCCATGTAATTTAACATGTCAAATGAACTCAGGTAGTTTAATATCTCTCTTTGGGATGTCTCAGGGGCCCTCTGAAGCATCCCAAAGTTAGCTAGAAGTCAAATGATTTAGGAAGTGTTTTCAATAAATATCAAAAGAGTAAACAGTCAGATAGGATCATATAAGTCACAGTGAAACAACAGTTATTCACTTAGCCAAAGTTAACAAAAGATTTCAAAGGTAAACACAGAACAGATCACTTCAGGGATAAAGAAACTTAAAATCCATTATCAAGGCAGTTCAACATCTCAAGAAAACAAAACTCTTCCCTTGGGGTCCACTCTCCATAAAACCTTCTTATCACTTTCTATACCCATTACTTTGTTCTCCCATTCTGAAACAGTCACCAGTAAGTCTAACCTACTTCCTTTTCCCTTCATAAAATGTAATTTCATTCCTCATATCTTCTTTACTGAAAACACACATCCTACTTTCCTTAAGCAACCAAGAACTGACCTTTATATTAGCATTCTATAGATTGGTGAACATAAATACCAGTGATTTATGTTTTTAAAGTCTAAAAAAAAATTCTAGAGAACATCTCAGGATGGCATCAAACATTATTCAATAAAAGTCCAAAATCACTAGTTTCTCTGTAAGAGGAAGTTAGTGTTCAGTAATGAATGTTTCAGAATCTTATTTTATTTGGAAATGACCTAGCTATTCAATAAACTTCCATCACTTAGTTTAGCACAACCCTAGAAATTCAGGTTAGCAAAATCTAGAGAGACCGCTGTTTTAGATAGACATTTCTAAAGTATAATTATTCTTAATAGTTTATCTAAAAGCTCATATCTCATTTACATTTTTCAGTTTGTTTTTTTTTCCTACAGGTACTTTTCTTGTTGACAAACTTGTAACAGATACAACAATATAACAATATTTAACTTATAATAAACCTAGGCACAAAGGAAATATTATGCTTAATGTTAATGACTCAGATATGTCTATATCAGATTAGCAAACAAACATTAATACTAGATACTTAATATTGCATATTTCCCAGTTTACGTGAATCTGAAATTCATTTAAGTTAATTTCCCTTGTATTTAGAATTGTTTGATTTGTAAGCGCTTACTTTTCTTTAGGCCAATAAATTAGAACTCATTTACAACTTCAGCAATATTATAAAAAAAAACCTAAAAGACACACACTGAGACATACATAAATACAGATTGCAGTTTTCCGCTTGAGATTTAAAATGTCTCTTTGATTTCCTCCCCCCGCCCCCCTTTTTAAAAAATTCTAATTTGCCCAGGTTGAGGTCTCAGGTAAAGTGGGCTGTGTATTTCAAGGACATGGAAAGAGTTAACTTCAAGCTTTTCCCTAGGCAGGCCTTTTAATAAGCTAAGTGTGCTTAATTGCATATGCAAAAAGAACCAGTTTTGCAGTTTCCAAGAAAAAATTTCATTTTAACCAGTTTTCTCCTGAGTCTATAGAACATCATGGCCATTCTGCGTCAAAAAGTTACCTTTCCTTTCTGTGCTGCTGCTAAGTCACTTCAGTCGTGTCTGACTCTGTGCGACCCCATAGACAGCAGCCCACCAGGCTCCCGTCCCTGGGATTCTCCAGGCAAGAATACTGGAGGGGGTTGCCATTTCCTTCTCCAATGCATGAAAGTGAAAAGTGAAAGGGAAGTCCTTCACTCATGTCCGACTCTTCATGACCCCATGGACTGCAGCCTACCAGGCTCCTCCGTCCATGGGATTTTCCAGGCAAGAGTACTGGAGTGGGGTGCTTAGTCATAGTTTTATAGCTAAAATATAGACCAAATAGTTTTCAAATTGACTCTGATATCAGGGGAGGATCAGCTGATAAAAATCTTGGATTGTCCCTCTGATGGGAAGTGAGGTCTTTGTCCCATCAGAAGAACCTGAAGGGTTAAGGGAATTTGCAGGGGGAGGCTTGGTCCTTCCCCATCCTGAGAAACAAGAGTAGTTAGAAGGGAATTCTTTAGGATGTTCAGGAGTGGGGGAAGCTTGGTTCCCTCCCCACCTAAGACATAAGTGTAGTTAGAAGGAGATTCTTTAGAATGTTAGGAGAGTTTTTGATCCTTCAGGCTTTTGAATATAGGGAAAGACCTGGACCAAAGGGAACCTCAGAATCCTTTCCAAGACATCATGTGGATATGAAAGGTCGAGTAGGGGTCATCTAGGAAATCTGATGGAGACAGACAGAGGGGGACAGGAGACAGGGAGGCAACAGAACATAAAGAAATTCTGAGTCCTTTCTCTGCTTTTGGCAAAAGCTGGTGTGCCATTCAGAGGTGATATTTTGGGGGTCCCCCAGTTTGTATTGGGGCCAGGCCTTCTGCAGGGTCGAAATTTTCCAGTTTCTGAGAATGTAGCCAAGGAGTGAGTCTGAGAGAGGATCCCAGGATATACAGAGATTCCTGGGAGCAACCAGGTGACTCTCTGTTTGGAGATTCCCTGAAACGTGGAAGCCACTCTTAGGATAGCTCAGAAGCAACACCTAAGCTCCTGTAAATCAATCTGGACTGAAAAGGAAAGAAGTGAAAGTGACAGGGAAGAAGGCTGAGGAATCTGCCTTACAATCCTATTGGGGAGGCGGTGGCCAGGGGACAATGGTCTCTGCTTTCCTTCAATCACTACGTGCCTGACATGGCACGTGGAAATTGTCTTGCTGCGGGCAGATGCCCTTGTGGCCTGATCCATTCCGTGTCCCCCTTATCCTCACACGGGAGTCTTCGTGTGACAGGCGCCCTAATGGCTTTCAAGTGCCTGACCCATGCACACAATCTTGGTTGGCCTAGTTCTCAGTTGGAAAGAAGACAAAGGAGAGACCCTCACCCGTCCGGGCGGCAGTTACTGGGCACAGTGAACAGTGGGGCCTTTGGAACACACCAGAGGGTAACCTTGGCCAGAGTTCCTCAGCTGCTTCCACAGCACTTGCCTGTTTGCAGAGGGTCCCTATGAGAAAGGAGAGAGGAGGTGGGGGAAGAGGCCCCAAGGTCCCTGTATGGGCCACCAAAAATGTCATGGTCCAAGTGCAGGTTGGAAAAGAATTTCCAGACATGAGACAGAACGAGAGGGAAATAAAGTTTATTAGAGTGGGAGACGCTGTCAGAACAGTGGGCCAGCTCAAGGGTGAACTGACCTTGAACAGTGGTCCTTAGTTCACTTTTATACCCAGGGTGCAAGGAGTGGAATGGGGTCTTGCGGGTCATTTACTGGGTGGGTGGGGTGATGGAGAGTAAGGCAAATACCTTCTCTCTATGGGGCAGGAGCGGAAACAGGCTATACTGCTCAGGAGGAAATCCATTATTAGTTACAACATGGGGAAGGAAGGACGATAAGGGTCTGGATTTTCTGTTCCTGCATTCCAAGACCCTCCTTGGTTTTATCTGCTCTTTCGTCCTTGGATCACCACAGAAAGTATGAATGATTCAATAACTCAGAACAAGAGCTTACCACTTGGAAAAGAATAAAAATTTGCACATAAAGTGAAACTAAAGTACTAGAAGAAAATGCAGATGAATATCTTGTGACATATGGAATAAAAGACTCCCTAACAAAGATGTAAAAGACTCAAACATGAAGGGAAGGTTTGCACATCTGAACATATAAAAATGCAACATTTCTGCACATAAATTCAAAATATATTTGTGTATCAGACACACGATTTAGAAACACAATGCAAACTGCATAAAAACATTCACTCGCTTTCAAAATGCAAATAGGTGCACCTTATTGTTTGCACCTCTCAGAAAGTTAGAGAAGAGTTAACACTCAGACTTAACTGTGTGTCAATAAGGTACCCTTACCTTGCAATGTTTATAAACTACTGTTCTAGAGAGAACAGGACTGCTAAGTCGCTTCAGTCGTGTCCGACTCTGCCACCCCATAGACGGCAGCCCACCAGGCTCCCCCGTCCCTGGGATTCTCCAGGCAAGAACACTGGAGTGGGTTGCCATTTCCTTCTCCAAGAGAACAGGACAGAAGGTATCAAAAACTTTACAGTATGATTTAGAAATTTCACTTGAGAAGATTTACAGAATGAGATAAGAATGCAAACATAAATGTAGCCAGATGGCCTTTATTGTTTATAATACTAAACAAACAATCAAAAAAAGCCCACAACAACCCTGAGAAAGAACACTAAGGCCTACAGAGAGGATGAAACATGGCACGGACATACTTTTCCTCATATTCATCAATAAGCTGACTTAGCTGTTCTTAAAAACTAGTGTAAGTAGATGGTTTCAAAATATTAAAACTTTATTCCGCATCTTAAAGTTGTACCACACAGATAAAAATATTTATTAAAAAATCATGGAGCTTAAGATTCGCGCACATGTATTTATAACTCATTTTTTAAAGTAAATGGAGAAAAGGATACTAATATCCACATATTTGTTTAGAAAGCGTTTCTATGTATATAGACATGCAGATTTTGACAGTTTTCAAATGATTTTTCCCTTTCGGCTCCTCTGGACCTTCTAGTTGTCCTATAGTGAACTTTCTTATTTTTGGTAAGAGAAAAAACTGCTTTAGAAGAAGAAAGAAAAGGATTCCCTGAAGCAGAAAACTGCATAGGATGGCCCTCCCCATTCTTACGGAGAGTGAAGCGGAGCCCGCGCCAGCGCCCCAGGAATCGGAAACCACTGAGGGCGGCCCCGAGAGGCGGTTCACACAAAGGGCAGGAGCTGGAGCCCAGGACCCGCACGTTGGCCGAGAATCCCCCGAGGTTTTCACGGCGGGTCCCGGGGACAGCTCGCGACGGGGAGGAACCCAGGGTCCGAGCGACCTCCAGAGGCTTCGGCCCCACTTGCCCCTCCTGGGCCGAGCTCTCTGCCCTCGCCGCTCGGGGGACAGGTGGTCGAAGAGCCGCGCCCGACCGCTCGGCTCTTGCTGTTCTCAGCGGCCGGGCTCCCCGGGCGAGGGAGGCACGCCTGGAGTTAAAAGCCCGGCGCTGCGCTGGCTCAGAGAGGTCGCGGCCCGTCAGCAGCCCGCCCCACCCTACGCGGCCTCGCCTGGCTGCGCCGGACGCCTCCCGCCAAGGCCCCGCTCGCCCTCCGGCGGGCGCTCCCCGCCGCGGCCCCTTCACTCACCCTCTCCCAGAAGGAGCCAAGGCAGCCTGCGCACCGATGACGCCCCTCGCGGCACCGCCACCCCAGGAAGTCGGACTACATTTCCCACAACGCCTCGGAGGGGCGTGGCGAGGGCGTAGGAATGCGCAGGCGCGGGCCGCGCGGGGCGGGGCGATCCCGCCGCGGAGGAAAGCGGGGGCTCCCAGAGCGGCGGCTTCCTGTTGGTGGGCTTGTGGTGTGTCAAGCCGGGAGTCAGCGGCGCGGTGGCCTTACCCCCGCAACCCTGGAGAAGCCCCTCATTAGAGCTTCTGGATTCCTAACCCATGGGTAGCGGAGAAGGGGCAGCCATCCTTTGCTAAGCCTCACTTTGCCTTTTCTGAAATAAAAGGAGCCTAGAGGAGTCCCCTGCAAAGTTGTAGGAAGAAAGGGTAGATTGGAGGTTAACAAACCAGAGGCGTTTTTTCACGAACGGAGAGGAGGGATGGTTTCGCGACGATTCAAGTGTATTGCATTTGTTGTGCCCTTTATTTCTACTACTATTATATTGTGATATAGAATGAAATAATTATAAAACTCACTATAATGCAGAGTCAGTGGGAGCCCTGAGCTTGTTTTCCTGCAACTAGATAGTTCCATCCGGGGATGATGAGAGACTCTGGCACCTGAAGTCTGTTACTGGTGCCCAGTCTTGGTAATCTTGTTTCGGTTGCTGTCACTGAAGAAAACCCTACTTTGCGAAGATATGATGTTGGAAATGGAAGCAGGCTTTTCAGTGCTCCTGTGGCAGTCTCAGGATATTCTGCCTTAACTTTAATCCAGAATGAATGGAGATCTGAAGTTGTCCCAAACATGCTTTCAAGACCACAGGCATTTGCAACCTCAAGCAGCTAATCCTCTTCTAACACAGACAAAGTTGATTCACAGACGGGTCGCTGATCCATTCCTTCCCAGTTCAGGGGTCTTCTGTGATTAGGAAGAATACTCATCACAAACTCTTTTGAAAGCTGAGACGTGATCATGCACCAAGAGAAAGAAGGCCCTGGTTCTGTCTCTTTCAAGATCTCTGTTAACGTTTGAAACAAGTCAAAAATCGCAATGTTCATTCATCATCCCCATCATCCTAGTTTGGCTTTGAATGTGGTCAGTTTATTTGCTGACCCTAACACAGCTGTCACGCTCCCCTGAAGTGAGAGTTGGAGTTCAATGAGCAGGTTGAATATGTCATACAAGTAAGCAAGTTTTGCTACCCATTCTCTGTCACTGAAATACGCTACCAGTAATGACTGTTTTTCTAAAAGAAATCTCTGAAACAGCTCTTTAGCTCAAAAATTCTGGCCAGTGATCTGCCTTTAGAAGGTCATCTCATTCTGTATTAGAGATGTGTGCTCTGTTTCCATCTCCTCACAGAGCTTTGTGAACAGACATGAGTTAAGGGTGTGTACCTTAATGTGGTTGATAATTTTAAAATGTTAAGTTCGGGTGACATTTTTTGGCTAATCAGCATTTCTCTATGGATGACACAGTCCATAGACTCACATTCAGAAGCAACCTCTTTGACTTGAGTCGTGAAACCAGAAAGCCATCCAGTCGTGGCAGTCACTCCATCTGTGCACATACCAACACAAAATGACCAATTCAGTTTCCCTGATATGTAATCATTCAAAGACTTGAATAGTTCTACAGCGGTGGTGTTGATTGCCAACGAAAGTGCTCACATCATATCTTCATGCACATCCTCCTGAAAAATAACTCGCACAAAAACATGCACTGTTGTCTTGTTGTCAGGACTTCCCTGGTGGCTCAGAGGGTTAAGCATCTGTCTACAATGCGGGAGACCCGGGTTCAATCCCTGGGTCGGGAAGATCCCCTGGAGAAGGAAATGGCAATCCACTCTGGTACTATTGCCTGGAAAATCCCATGGATAGAGGAGCCTGGTAGACTCAGTAGACTCATCAACCTGGACTGCATACCATAGTGACTCATTAATCCTCTCTAACAACTGTGCCTCAGTATCCTCTGCTAGTTCATCCATTCGTCTAATTATGGTGCTAGCTAAAAGAGGAACATGTGCCACCTTTTGCACTGCAGCCTCTCCTAAAAGTTCATGACAAATGAACCTTAGCAGCAGACAGGATCAACTCTTCACAAATAGTAAAGGACTTCTTAGATTTAGCAATGCCATTTGCACTACAAGCAATCCTCTCAGTACAGACATAGTTGATGACATGGTGGCCTTCAGTAATTGCTTCTGTTCTTCATGTTCACATTTTTATTTTTCTCTTGAAAAACTCCAAAGACTTGTCTTTTAAAGCAGGGTGCCTGGTCTCACTGTGGTGAACAGTTTGGAAGGTTTCACAGCTTCATTGGATAGCCAGTTACCACGTACTATACAAGGTAGGCTTGGAGAAGGTAAATCACCTGCTGCAACAACACATAAGTAGAACTCTTTTTTTTTTTTTTAATGGAGCTTTCCAGCACTGTTTACAATAGCCAGGACATGGAAGCAACCTAGATGTCCGTTGGTAGATGAATGCATAAGGAAGTTGTGGTACATATACACAATGGAGTATTCAGTTCAGTCGCTCAGTCGTGTCCGAGTCTTTGCGACCCCATGAATTGCAGCATCCCAGGCCTCCCTGTCCATCACCACCTCAGCTATAAAAAAAGAACTCATTTGAGTCAGTTCTAATGAGATGGCTGAAACTGGAGCCCATTAATACAGAATGAAGTCAGTCTGAAAGAGAAACACCAATACTGTATACTAACACATGTATATGGAATTTAGAAAGATGGTAACGACAATCCTATATGCAAGGCAGCAAAAGACACACATGTAAAAATCAGACTTTTGGACTTTGAGGGAAGGTAAGTAAGGGTGGGATGATTTAAGAGAATAGCCTTGAAATACATACATTACCATATGTAAAATAGATGACCAGTGCAAGTTCAATGCATGAAGCAAGGCACTCGAAGTCAGTGTTCTGGGACAACCCCAAGGGATGGGGTGGGGAGGCAGGTTGTGGGGGCTCAGGATGGAGGGACACATGTGTGCCTGTGGCTGATTCATGTTGATGTATGGCAAAAACAATCACAATATTGTAAAGTAATCATCCTTCAATTAAAATTAACTAATTTTTTAAATGTAGAAATACAAGTACAAAAAAAAAGATGCAACTTTCCTTTTGTTGGAAGTCTTAGAGTCTTCTGCTGTCTCATCATTGGGTCTTTTCCCCTTTTTCAAAGAAGCTCTCCAGTGACATTTGGTTTTTACTCATTTGGGCTACTGTTAGCTTACAGGCTTACCAAACCTGTGACAGGCAAGCGTGCAGTGCCAAACAAAAGCACGGATGCAAGCGGTAATAAAATAATCAGCTGGCCACACATGGACTGAAGTAGGTGTCAGATTCTGAGTGAAAACCTGCCACCAAATGCAGCTTAATTTTCACTTGCAACTCACTGATAGGGTTTTGATGAGTCTGTAGGCAGTTGGTTTATTATGGTCTCAGAGTCATACCTCTCTGCTACTGCTAATCTGTATTCGCAGCCACTCCTCAGTGCTAAGCCACTCATCACCACCTTAGTGCTACCTCAGATCATCAGGCATTAGATTCTCATAAGGAGGGAGCAACCTGGACCCCTCATATGCGCAGTTCACAATAGGCTTTACACGCCTATGAAAATCTAATGCCACCGGTGATCTGACAGGAGGTAGACCTCAGTAATGCGAGCAATGGAGAGCAGCTCTAAGTACAGATGAAGCTTCACTCAATTGTCCGCTGCTCACCTCTGCCGTGTGGCCTGGTTCCTAACAGGCCACAGACTACTGGTCCATGGCCCTGTGGTTGGGGACTCCTGCTGTATATATAGAAGGGCTTCCCTGGTGGCTCAGTGGGTAAAGAATCTGCTGCAATGCAGGAGACCTGGGTTTGAAGATCTTCCTTTCCTGGGTCAAGAAAATCCCCTGGAAAAGAAAATGGTAAACCTCCCCAGTATTTTTTCCTGAGAAATCCCATAGACAGAGGAGCCGTGTATGGAATTCTACAGTATAGAATGCAGCTGTATAAAATGCAGACAAAATCTCCAGTTTAATTTGTGGGCAGAGTAGTCAGTTAAGCTGGATCTGCCACTGGAATCCAGAGAAATATATGACATTTAGGTCAGATAGACATGGTGGGTTAGACTGTAATATTTGGTTTTCTAAAATAACTGCTAGCTTCATATGCCTCATTCTGTTGGTGTGACAAAGACTTAATCCTTTATCAAACTTTAGGAAGGTTCCTTTGAGCCTTCTTTTCTACTAGGCTTCCACCTTGAGCCCTGTCCTTGGCTTGTGGAGCCCAGTTTGAGCAA
This sequence comes from Aepyceros melampus, assembly GCA_006408695.1. Classification (NCBI taxonomy): domain Eukaryota; kingdom Metazoa; phylum Chordata; class Mammalia; order Artiodactyla; family Bovidae; genus Aepyceros; species Aepyceros melampus. The sequence continues at coordinate 153,951 of SJXQ01000209.1, read as the reverse complement.
GAATACTGCTAATTTAGGTACAATCACCTATTCTGATATCTGATCAAATCCTTCATTACCCTACTCTTAATGTCTAAGTTCTTAGCGTGCTTTTAGCAAGAATCTCCTAAATTTGCTGTGTGCTTTTTGGCGATTTTCCACCCGCTGACTCCTTTTACCCTGCTTGTTGGAGCTGTAAATCCCCAGCTGTCTTTGCTGTATTGGGAGTTGAGTTCAGTTTTACTGAAACCCCTATTGCAGTACTACTGAATAAAATATGTCTTCACTGTGTTTACCAGTGCTCACCCCTTTCTCTTGAGAGCTGTTTGAACTATATCATAATATTTGATGTTGAAAGTTCAGCTTCTCCGTACATCAGTACCGAATCAAATCTCAGAGACAAAGTTCTGGGTGAAATAGAAAGGATAGCTTCATTGCTTTGCCAGGCAAAGGGAGACACAGTGGAATGTGTCATGCCCTCAAAACCATGTGTCCCAACATGGGGAAGATAGTAAGAAGTTTTATAGTAATTATTCAAAGAGGGCATGATCAGTCCATGGACATTCTTCCAATGGGTGGATGGTGAGGTGAGTAGAAGTTATCATCAAGCTTCAGGTCCAGTTGGTCTGGGGTCTACATCCCTGTGGTCAGTGTATCATCATTAATCATTAACTTCTCCCACCTGGAGGGGATTTAAGTATCTGTGAAATAGCTCAAAGACATTGTATGTAACTGTTGATGGGGAAGCACAGGCTGCTCTTGACTGTTTGTTTCCCCTGGTCTCACATCCTCTTCCTTCCCTAATTAACAATTACTTGAATCTGCCCATTGGAACTCAGGGAAGTGACCTTATGAAGGAAGCCTGAATTAAGGTTTTTCCTTATAATCAGAGAAACAGGGGACACAGAAATTCTCTGTGCCCAGGAGACTCACAGGGTATCATATTGAAAAACATGATAATCTTCACAGTTCATTTAATCAAGTGAAGGTAACCCAGATGGCAAAAAAGTAAAACTCTACCACTGTATATATATATATTTTTTGATTCAAATACCTTGAATCAAACAGTTGCTTCGAACTACAAAGTCATTCTTACACGGTCTGGTAGAGAAATGGCCCTTGATAAAACCCATAACACAGAGTGTGCGGTTTCCAAAGGAAAAAAAAAAAAAACAGAGAATGTAGAATGGGAAGAGGGAGAAGGAACAAAAGAAACCAACCTTCCTTCAAACTCAACAATCCACTAATATAAAAATTCGGATAAATAAAAAACACATAAGAAGACAGCAATAAATCCAAGTCTATTAGTAATTACTATATTTGCACATGAACTGAACTTCCAATGGAAAGAAAAATACTGTCAGACTTACATTCTTATAAATCTAAGCTACATGTTAAAACATAAGGCTACACAAACTTTGAAAGTGGAAAACTGGCAAAAGATATACCTGGCAAATATTAACCCCCAAAAGTTAATGTGTGTGTGTGTGTACTAATGCACACGTGCACACACACACACACACACACAGAGAGAAATTAAACCAAAAAATATCGCTAGAGGTAGAGAAGGTAATTACATAAATAAAAGAGTTACTTCATCAGGAAAAGAAAATATTCATAAACTTTCATACCCACTCCAATGTTCTTGCCTGGAGAATCCCAGGGACGGAGGAGCCTGGTGGGCTGCCGTCTATGGGGTCGCACAGAGTAGGACACGACTGGCGTGACTTACCAGCAGCAGCATAAACTTTCATATATTTAATAATGGAGTTTCAAAATAAATACAGCAACAATCGACAGAACAACAAAGAGAACTGACAAATTCACTGAGTTATTTTTAAACTATCTTTTTCAGTAATTGATAGGAAAATCTACCCCCCACACACTCACTAAAATCACTAAAGATATATAATATCCAAAGAACAAAATTAACCAACTTTGATTTACCTGACGAACATAAAGAATGTTGCATGCCCAAAGTAATGAAAACACATTTTTAATCACACAGTTATGAAAAATGACTTCAAGTTAGTCTACAAAAGTAGTCTCAACACATTTCAAAGAATTGGTTTCATAAATATCACATTCTTTGACAACATACAATGAGAGATTTTTTTTAAAAAAAACAGAAACCAGAAAACAAATTTATGGATATCAAAGGGGAAGGACAGTAGGAGGAATTGGGAGATTGGTGTTCAGATATATACACCACTGTGTATAAAATAGATAACTAATGAGAACCTTCTACTCCTCCATCTTGTGATAGCACATAAGAAATTATCTAAATCCAGATCAAATTCAAGGGAAGTTGTGATGCTCATTGCCCTTGTAGGAGTCTACATTTATGAAGAAGCACTGTGGAAAGAGTCGGTTAGTAGCTACCATGTCTTGGGTCCTCTGGATGACCCGCAGTGTGCAACCCTCCACTCAGTGCTCCAAAGCCACTGGGGTGCCAGAGACCCATGGCTAGGTCTTTCCCAGCCTCCATGTGCTGGCTCCAGGGACTCCCACACATTGCTGCAGCCCACGGCCGTACAAAGATGGGCACAACAAAGGACAGAAGTGGTACGGACCTAACAGAAGCAGAAGATATTAAGAAGAGGTGACAAGAATGCACAGAAAAAATATACAAAAAAGATCTTCATGACCCAGATAACCATGATGGTATGATCATTCACTTAGAAACAGACATCCTGGAATGCAAAGTCGAGTCAGCCTTAGGAAGCATCACTATGAACAGAGCTAGTGGAGGTGATGGAATTCCAGTTGAGCTATTTCAAATCCTAAAAGATGATGCTGTTAAAGTGATACACTCAATATGCCAACAAATTTGGAAAACTCAGCAGTGGCCACAGGACTGGAAAATGTCAGTTTTCTTTGCAATCCCAAAGAAGGGCAATGTCAAAGAATGCTCAAACTACCACACAATTGCATTCATTCAATGCTAGCAAAATAATGCTCAAAATTCTCCAAGCCAGGCTTCAACAGTACGTGAACTGTGAATTTCCAGATGTTCGAGCTGGATTTAGAAAAGGCAGAGGAACACAGAGATCAAATTGCCAACATCCACTGGATCAGTGAAAAAGCAAGAGAATTCCAGATAAACATCTACTTCTGCTTATTGACTATACAAAAGCCTTTGACTGTGTGCATCACAACAAACTGGAAAATTCTTCAAGAGATGGGAATATCAGACCACCTCCCCTGCCTCCTGAGAAATCTGTATGCAGGTCAAGAAGCAACAATTGAAACCAAATATGGCATACCATTGTTCCATGTCCACTGGTTCCAAATTGGGAAAGGAGTATGTCAAGTCTATATATTGTCACTCTTCTTATTTAACTTATATGCAGAGTACATCATGTGAAATGCCAGGCTGGATAAAGCACAAGCTGGAATCAAGATTGCGGAGAGAAATATCAATAACCTTAGACAAGCAGATGACACCACCCTTATGGCAGAAAGTGAAGAAGAACTAAAGAGTCTTTGATGAAAATGAAAGAGAAGAGTGAAAAAGTTGGCTTAAAACTAAACATTCAGAAACCAAACATCATGGCATCTTGTCCCATCACTTCATGGCAAATAGATGGGGAAACAATGGAAACAGTGACAGGTTTTATTTTGGGGGGCTCCAAAATCACTGAAGATGGTGACTGCAGACATGAAATTAAAAGATGCTTGCTCCTTGGATGAAAAGCCATGACCAACTAGATAGCATATTAAAAAGCAGAGACATTACTTTGCCAACAAACGTCCGTCTAGTCAAGGCTATGGTTTCTCCAGTAGTCATGTATGGTTGTGAGAGTTGGACTATATAGAAAGCTGAACACCGAAGAATTGATGCTTTTGAACTGTGGTGTTGGAGAAGACTCTTGAGAGTCCCTTGGACTGCAAGGAGATCCAACCAGTCAATCCTAAAGAAAATCAGTCCTGAATATTCATTGGAAGGACTGATGCTGAAGCTGAAGCTCCAATACTTTAGCCACCTGATGTGAAGAACTGACTCATTGGAAAAGACCCTGACCCTGGGAAAGATTGAAGGCAGGAGGAGAAGGGGATGACAGAGGATGAGATGGTTGGATGGCATCACTGACTCGACAGACATGAGTTTGAGCAAGCTCCGGGAGTTGGCGATGGACAGGAAGCTTGGGGTGCTGCAGTCCATGGCGTCGCAAAAAGTCCAACAATACTGAGAGAGAGAACTGAACTGAACGAGAACTTACTTTATAACACAGGGAACTGTATTCAGTGCTCTGTGGTGACCTAGATTGGAAGGAAATCTAAAAGAAAGGGGATAGATGTGTATTTGTAGCTGAAATCACTTTGCTGAAAGAGCAGCAGAAACTAACACAACATTATAAAGCAACTCTACCCCAGTTTAGCAACAACAACAAAAAGACCAGAAACCTTTTAAAAAGACAATATTTACAGATTAGGCTTGTCACACTCTAAGCAGGCTCCTCTGAGCTCATTTTCAGCTAGGCTTCAACTGATGGGTTCTCGTTTTTGTCTCTGCACTGTCAAATTATAGCAGGAATGCTACTAAATTAGTGTAGCCAGAATCCTTCCTCCCCCATATCTTATCACTCTTAGTGGTGGTGGTGCTGGTGGCGGTTTAGTCCCTGTGTCATGTCTGACTCTTGCAACCCCATGGACTGTAGCCTGCCAGGCTCCTCTGTCCATGGGATTCTCTAGGCAAGAATACTGGAATAGGTTGCCATTTCCTTCTCCAGTGGATCTTCCCAACCCAGGGATTGAACTGGGGTCTCCTGCACTGCAGGGAGATTCTTTACCAACTGAGCTAATCTGGGAATTCCTCCTCTACCATGCCTCAGGTGATGTCTGCTTTCAGTCAATATTCTGTTACGTTGGGCTTCCCTCACCCCTGACATTTCCTCCTCTTAGGAATTTTCTATTCTCCGACCACCCACCACTTAACTTGGTTCCTTAGCAAAAACTTCCTACTTGTTCATGCTGTGTATGGAGTTGATCCCAATCCTTCTTCCCCACTGTTAGATTCCATTGCAGTGATCCCTGTACCCAGTCACAATGCCCACCCCTTGAATACACTCTGTCTTACTGTTCTTTATTGTTGTTCAGTAACTCGGTCAAGTCCGACTCTTTGTGACCCCGTGGATTGCAGCATGCCAGGCTTCCCTGTCCTCACTATCTCCCAGAGTTTCCTCAAACTCATAGTCCATTGAGTCAATGATGCCATCCAACCATCTCATCCTATGTTACCATTAACAGCTTTTTTTTTTAACAGGAGGGATAAACTTTTTAACACCAAATTTTGTTCCCTTCTGAAACCTGGTGGTTTAGTCGCTAAGTGGTGTCCAACTCTTGCGACCCCAGAGACTGTAGGCAGCCAGGTTTCTCTGTCCATAGGATTCTCCAGGCAAAAATACTGGAGTGAGTTGCCATTTCCTTCTCCACTTCTGAAAGCTAGTAAAGCCAAAATTAAGGTATTATTTGAAAAGTTAACTCACAAAGTCAGGGAAAATCAGGCAAGGACACACCAGCAGCATTTTAGACCTGAAAAGACGATAGATGTTATATTCTTGGTAAATCTTGGAAAATGCCAAATTCCAGGTAGTTAGTCTCTGGAGAGGAAATTGGGGAAAAGGAAATAAGATGGAGGCCAGCCATGTGGCAAGAGTTACTGAATCTAAACTTGGTCTGCTCGTCACATAACAGGCCAATACTTGTGAGACAAGTTGTTGAGGCAAGGAATAATGACTTTATTTGGAAAGCCAAGCATCTGAGAAGATGTGTCCTAGAGTACCATCTTATCAGGGTCTGGATGCCAGTTTCTTTTCTAGAACAGAGATGGAGATGAGGTAAGGAAGTAAAGTAAAACGGCCATTAGTCTTGCAAATATCTCCTGGAATGTCCAGCATCATGGAGGAGATATGCTAATTTTTTTTCCTTTTCTGCAGACTTTTACAGGTGGGCAGGGTCAGAATGTCTCCCTGTGAGCTGTGAGCTGAACAAACACACTTCAGTTTAACTTTCAGGCAGAGGGGCAGGGTTCCCTGAGGCAGGCCATTATGTATGCTTAGAGTTATAGACAGCATGCTTTCATAGACTATAGAAACAAAAGCAATGGAAGCAAAGGTTTAAAGTAAAAGAAGCAGATCCAACATGGAGTCAGATTCTGTTTTTCCCTGTTACGAGAGGTTGAACTTTTAAAGAAAGCTGTTCAGTGAAGAATTCTCAGGAATTTAGAGAAATCTTGGGGAACAGTTGAGAAAGTTGGTCTCTGTATTCTGCATGCTTTAATTTTATTTTTTAATTAAACTTTTAAACAATTGAAGTACAGTGTACATACTGAGAACTCTTCAGTGGTGTAAAAGACTGTGAAATGAGCCAAAAGATTATTTGCTGTCTGCAGGAGAAAACTATGTGTCTAGAGCAAGCCCTTCCAGGTCATCTGAGTCCATAAGCTATTGAAAGCCTCCTGCTGCAAGCTGTGAATGACCCTGGGATTCATGGCCTCTGGAGGAGAGGAATTTGATCCAGGGCCAGAGACAAGCCTTGATCATTCAGAGCTCTTTGTACAATAAAGTTTTATTAATGTATAAAAAATATAGAGAAAGTTCTGACCTAGACATCAGAAGGGGACAGAAAGAGTGCCCTTTTGCTAGTTTTTAAGGAAATGGCAACCCACTCCAGTATTCTTACCTGGAGAATCCCAGGGATGGGGGAGCCTGGTGGGCTGCCTTCTATGGGGTCGCACAGAGTCAGACACGACTGAAGTGACTTAGCAGCAGCAGCAGCAGCAGTAAGGAGTTTTATACCTATTAGCAAGCTGCTAATTAGAGAAAGGAAATGCCTCAAAACTGAGAGACTGCACCAGGCCCCTCACCCACAACATGCATTTTGAGACAGCATTGGCTCAAGGTGAGTCATCCCGGGTCACGACTCAATTGACATGAATCTTGAAGAAAGGCAGATTTCCGAGCAAATAACATAGCTTAAGAAAACATTTCCCTGAGAAAAACACATTGGTTAGCTCAAGTTTGAGATCAAGTTAAGTTCAGGTGGAACCAGGTGGTGCCATGACAACACAGGATTAAAAGAGGGGAAAAAAAAAAGTCTGCCACTTGCAGTTTATTTCCTCCTGCCGCTTGGAGACCTCTGGCCTCCCTACTGAGCCTGTGACCATTTCATTATCTTTCAGCTATTTTTAAAGTGTGTAAGTTTAATATCAGTAGACAGCTAAAAACAATGCAAATTATTCTTTTCTGTAGATTTGCAAATAAATTGTCTGATGGAGGGACAACTGATCTCCCTCCAGCCAGCCCCCACCACAAAACCCAGTTCTGAATCTGTTTGTAAATTCATTTCATGTCTTTTGCACTGTATGTAACTTTTTGCTTGTTCCCTCACTAAGCAATTTAAAATCTGTGCATTTTATATCTATATGGCAGTCATAATTTTACCTTAAAAAAAAAACCCTCCTCTTTAATAGTGTACTGATTGAACCCTCCTTTTTAACAGTGTACTGATTATATATGCATTATATACATATATAAATATATATAATATAAAAACAAAAGTTGATCCTTTCTTTATCTTACTCACAAACTTAGTAGTGCTGTCAAACCCTAGTTTGTGTGTTCAATATACAGTGAGGCCAAACAAACCAAAACATCAGAGTTTGGTATGCAGAGACAGGTTTGTTGTAAGGGCCAAGTAAGGAGAATGAGTGGTTTGTGTTCAAAAAGCCCAGATTCCCCGATACTTTTCAAGGAAGAGTTTTTATAGGAAAAATTTGAGAGACGGGTGGCAGGGGTGTAAACTTCCTCTGATCTGGTTGGTGGTGAGGTAACAGGCTGGTGTTCCAGCATCACAATGATCCGTCATCTAGCTCCAACCAGTCTGGCTCCATATGCTTGTGCTCAGACTGAAGTTACCATCTTCCACCTGGGTGGGGACAATACTTTGCCAACAAAGGTCTGTATAGTCAAAGCTATGGTTTTCCCAGTAGTCATGTACAGATGTGAGAGTTGGACCTTAAAGAAGGTTGAGAGCCGAAGAATTGATGCCTTCAAACTTTCTGGTGTTGGAGAAGACTCTTGAGAGTCCTTTGGACAGCAAAAAGGTCAAACCAATCAATCCTAAAGGACATAAACCCTGAATATTCATTGGAATGACTGATGCTGAAGCTTCAATACTTTGACCACCCGATGTGAAGAGTCAACTCATTAGAAAAGACCCTGATGCGGGAAAGATTGAAGGCAGGAGGAGAAGGAGATGACAGAGGATGAGCTGGTTGGATGGCATCACCAAATAAGAGTTTGAGCAAGCTCCAGGAGATGGTGAAGGACAGGGAGGCCTGGCGTGCTGCAGTCCATGGGGTTGCAAATAGATATGACTGAGTGAACGACAACAATAACCTGGGTAGAGGGCATGGCTAATTCCTATAGAAGAACCTAGAGACATATTATTATATATATGCATTGAGGGGGAACCAGGACCCTCCTCACACTGCACTCTTGCTTCTTTTTGCATTTCCTCACTCCCCTAGTCAGTAACTGTTTGATTATGCTCTTAGGGAACTCAGGGAAGGTCTAGGAGGCAGAAAGCCTTTTTTTCTACAGATAAGAAATGAGGGGCATGAAATGACTTTGTGTCTAGGAGGGCCCCAAAGGGACCTGCTCAGTTTCAGCCTCTTCTACTTTTCTTTGATACTCCTCAACCTTGAGGGAACAGGTGCTGGACAAGAAAGGGAATAACATTTTGGGTAGAGAGGTTAATCATAAACTTGGCAGAAGAACTCAGCTTTAGGGGGACTCAGTTTCAATAGGACATTGACTTTTAAAAAATGCACATTGTGAGAGTTTCAAGGTGAGTTTTATTTGGGGCAAAGTGAGGACTGTAGCCCAGGAACAGCACGTGAGATAGTTCTGAGAAACTGCTCCAAAGAGGCGGTGTGGGGGCGGGTAGGGGGTGGGCAGTGGTGGAGGGTAGAGGTCAACCTATACGTTATTTTGCTGAAGGGAGAGTTCATTTGATCAAGTACTTATCTTTGCGAAAGTTTTCTGCTAGTCACAAGGAGCTGATGTTACCTTGAAGGGATTTAGTGCTTTTCGAGATATGAGGAGGACTTCCCTGGTGGCTCAGATGGTAAAGTGTCTGCCTACAATGAGGGAGACCCGGGTTCAATCCCTGGGTCGGGAAGATGCTCTGGAGAAGGAAATGGCAACCCACTCCAGTATTCTTGCCTGGAGAATCCCATGGACGGAGAGTGTGGTAGGCTACAGTCCATGGGGCCGCAAAGAGTCAGACATGACTGAGTGACTTCACTTCACTAGATATGAGGAGATGCAAGGATTGGGCTCGGAAAATCAGTTCCTGAAAATATCTGATTTCTGAAGATCTGTTCTGCCAGTTTTCCCAGAGGACAGAGTGCCTCATTCCTGATCTCTTTGCAGGTATATTGAAGGTCAGTGACTACAGTGATTAGTGATCTAATCTTTGTAGGGGCAGATGGCAAGGGAAAATTTTTAGCTGACACCATCATACATTAAAATTAGGATTTTCTGTTTAAGAAAAGATAGTTAAGATAAATCAAAAGCAAGTGATGTGATGGGAAGAAGTCTTTGCAGTACACTTTCCTGCCAAAGGATTCATTCAGAATATATGAAAAACTCCTAAAAATAAAAGAGGAAAAAAAAGCAGAAAATCCACATTTAAAATGAACAAGTAGTTTGAACAGAAAGATATCTAAATGGCCGATAAACTTTTTTAATTATTGGGGAAATGAAATCTTTAATCACAACACAATACTACAGAATAGGAAACATTAAAAGCCTGACAATAGTCAACATTCATGAGGATATGCAGTAGCCAGCTGGATACTGACTGTGTATTGCACAACTTCTTTGGAACCCCTTCTACTCAAAATGAATGTTTACATCCTAATGAGCCAGCAATTCCATTAAAAGTTCTATTAGTCTCTCTGATTTTTAATAGTATGAGTCTATTACCAAGAGTAAGCTCATCTTTATATGCTGTCAGAAAGTCAGTTTGTGAATCTTAAAGAGAACTGGACTCAAATCTGGAAATGCAGTTGGAAGTCACCTCTAAGAAGGCCTTCAGCAACAACCAGCATCCCTTCACCCACAGTCCTCAAAAACATAACCAACTTAGTGGTCAGGGAGGTAGGGAGACAGCTAAGAGAAATTTAGGATGACTGATGTAGATTTAGTTAGGATCCTGCGTCCTCAGTGAAACTTCCAAGATTCACAGTAGGTTTGAGACAAGTAAATTTGTATCACCTAAATGTAAAACCAGATACTACAAAACTCTTAGAGGAAAACATAAGCAGAACACACCTGGACATAAATTGAAGCAATATCTTTTTGAATCTTAGAGTAATGAAATTAAAAGCAAAAATAGTAAATGGGACCTCATTAAACTTAAGCTTCTGCACAGCAAAGGCAAAAAGACAACCCACAGAATGGGAGAAAATATTTGTAACTGATGCAACCGACAAGAGATTAGTCCCCAAAATATACAAACAGCTCATGCAGCTCAATAACAACAACAAAAACCCAACCCCCCAAAAAATGGGCAGAAGATCTAAGAAGACATTTCTCCAAAGAAGACATATAGATGGCCAAAAAGTATGTGAAAAGATGCTTAACATCACTAATTATTAAAGAAATGAAAATCAAAACTGCAATGAGGTATCACCTCATGCTGGTTAGAATAGCCAGCATAAAAAGTATACAAACGCTTGAGAGTATATGGAGAAAAGGGACCCCTTCTACACTGCTGATGGGAATGTAAATTAGTACAGTCATTATGGAGAATGGTATGGAGGATCCTTAAAAAACTAAACATAGAATTACCAGCAATCTCACTCTTGGGCATGTATTCAGAGAAAACCATAACTCAAAAGGATGCATGTACCCTCATATTCACTGCAGCACTATTTATAACAGCCAGGATATGGAAGCAACCAAAATGTTCAACAAAGGAATGAATAAAAAGTTTGTGGTATATATAGACAATGGAGTATTTGTTGTGGTTGCTTAGTCTCCAAGTTGTGTCCAACTCCTGAGACCCCATGGACTGTAGCCCACCAGGCTCCCCTGTCCATGGGATTTCCACTAGAGTGGGTGGCCATTTCCTCCTCCACAGGATCTTCCCAATCCAGGGATCAAAACCACATCGCTTGCATTGCAGGTAGATTCTTCACCATTGAGCCACCAGGGAAGCCCCAAATGGAATATTAATAATACTCAGCCATAAAAAAATGAAATAATGCCTTTTGCAGAAACAGAGTGAACCTGGAGATTGTCATACTGAATGAAGTAAGCTAGAGAAAGACAAATATCATGTGGTATCACTTATATGTGGAATCAAAAAAAAAAAAAAAAGGTACAAGTGAACTTATTTACCAAACAGAACAGAGTCACAGATGTAGAAAACAAACCTATGGTTACTGGGGGCAAAGGGGAGGGAGATAAATTGGGAAACTGGGGTTGACTTATACACACTATTATATATAAAATAGAAAACTAATAAGGACGTGCTGTATGGTACAGGGAACTCTACTCAATACTCTGAAATGACCTATATGGGAAAAGTATCTAAAAAGGAGTGGTTATAAGTACATGTACTCGATGGACATGAGTCTGAGTGAACTCCGGGAGTTGGTGATGGACAGGGAGGCCTGGCGTGCTGCGACTCATGGGGTCGCAAAGAGTCGAACACGACTGAGCGACTGAACTGAAGTGAACTGAACTGATAACTGATTCACTTTGCTGTGCACCTGAAACTAACACAGCATTGTAAACTACATTTAATTTAAAATTTTAAAAAGCAGCCTAACTGGTCAACAAAGGAATATTAGAGACTAATCACTCTAATAAGCTTACATTTAAAAACTGTCAACACAATATTACTACTGAAATGATTATATAGCATAACCAAGTGAAGTATATTCCAGAAATACAAGGGTGGTTCATCCCAGGTGAAAAATCAATGTAATTCACCACATGAACATGAAAAAAAATGGAGGAAAGATATATAATAATTCCTATTTATTCAGAAAAATCATCTGGTAAAATTCAACATCCATTCAGAATGAATTTTCTGAAAATCTCTCTTAGCAAACTAAAAGAGAACTTTAATTTAATTTGACATATCTGTTAAATGGACTTCTCTGGAGGCTCAGACAGTAAACAATCTGCCTGCAATGCAGGAGACCAGAGTTTGATCCCTGGGTCTGGAAGATCCCCTGGATAAGAGAATGGCTACTCATTCCTGATGCTGGGAGGGATTGGGGGCAGGAGGAGAAGGGACGACAGAGGATGAGATGGCTGGATGGCATCACTGACTCGATGGGCGTGAGTCTGAGTGAACTCCGGGAGTTGGTGATGGACAGAGAGGCTGCGTGCTGTGATTCATGGGGTCGCAAAGAGTTGGGACACGACTGAGCGACTGAACTGAACTAATTCCAGTACTCTTGCCTAGAGAACTCCACCAACAGAGGAACCTGGCATGCTAGAGTCCATGAGGTCTAAAAAGCTGGACATGGCTGAGGGACTAACTTGATAACTGATCTGTTAAATACCATAGCAAATACCATACCTAATGTGAGTTACTGAAAGCTTTTCCCCTAAAATCAGAAATGATGCCCACTCACAAATCTAGATGTCCACCCACACAACAACAGATTGCATAGAAAAACATCCTTACGACTTTGTGATCCACAAAACTTTCTTAAACAGGATATAAATCATGCTTCCCATAAGGGAATGTATTGATAAAGTAAACTTCATTAAAAAAAACCTTTACCAATGTTTACTGAAAGATATTCTTTTAAGAAAATGAAAGGCAAGCAGATGAGTGGGAGAAGGTATTCGCTATACTTAAATGCTCACAAAGACTTGAACTCATGAAATGAAAAGGACTCCTTGAAAAACAAAACAAAATAGGTAACCTAATAAAAGGAAGGGCATGAAACATGAAAATCAGGACATCAAAACAGAAAAAAAAAAAAAGTCGGATATCCAAATGGCCTATAAACATAGAAAAAGATGCTCAGCTTGATTAGACCCCAGGAGATCATGAGACAAAACCACAATGAGGTATCAATACACACCTCCCAGATTCACTAAAATGACAGGCAGCACCTTGCTTGCATTGAAGGGGGAAATACACACTGGTATACTCACATTGTAACATTTTTTGGCAGTATTTATTAAATACTAAAACTGACATGTACCTACCTTCAGTTCGGTTGACTGGTGTCTGACTCTTTGTGAACCCATGGACTGCAGCTCGCCAGGCCTCCCTGTCCATCACCAACTCCCAGAGCTGCTCAAACTCATGTCCATTGAGTCGGTGATGCCACCTGAAAGTTTGTTCCTGAGCCGTGAAAGACACCGGGATTCTTGGCCTCTAGAGGAGAAGAATTCAATCCAGAGCCAGTGATGACCTTTTGTGTAATAAAGTTTTATTAAAATATAAAAGATATAGAGAAAGCTTCTGACATAGACATCAGAAGGGGACAGAAAGAGTGCACCCCTGCTAGTCTTTAGCCGGATGTTATATAGCTACTAGCAGGCTGGTAATTGGAGAAAGGTAAAGTCTCAAAACTCAGAGACTGGCACCAGGCCCCTCACCCACAACATGCATTTTGAGATAACACTGGCACAAAGTGAGTCATCCCAGGACATAAAATGATTGACATGAATCTTGAAGAAAGACAGGTTTTTAAGTAAATATGTAGTTTCATTAACATAGATTAGGAGAACAATGTATGAATAAAATATACCGGTTTGTTGACCCCTTATCAGTTCAGAATCTTAAGCAGAATCAACTTGAAGAAAGACAGAGTGTAGAATAAATGCATAGTTCACTAACATAGCTTAAGAAAAACATTTCCATAAGAAAAATGCATTGGTTAGCTCAAGGTTTGAGAAAAGTTAAGTTTAGGTGGAGCCAGGTGTCACCATGGCAACACAGAATTTTAAGAGAAACCTTTTAAATTTGTATAGAGAAGGGGGAAAAATCTAACATGTTTGTTTCCTCCTGCTGCTTAAGAGAGATAAACAATGTCTGACGCTTGCAGCCTATTTCCTCCGTTTGGAGACCCCTGGCCTTCCTGCCTGTTACCCTCTCACATCCAACCATCTCATCCTCTGTTGTCCCCTTCTTCTCCTGCCTTCAGTATTTCCCAGCATCAGAGTGTTTTCTAATGAGTCAGTTCTCTGCATCAGGTGGCCAAAGTATTGGACTTTCAGCTTCAGCATCAGTCCTTCCAATGAATTCAGGACTGATTTCCTTTAGAACTGACTGGCTTGGTTTCGTTGAAGTCCAAGGGACTCTCAAGAGTCTCTTCAACACCACAGCTCAAAAACATCAATTCTTCAGCACTCAGCCTTTTTTTTTTTTTTGGTCCATGCGTGACTCTCACATCTACGTATGACTACTAGACTTCTAGTAGGACTAGGAAAAGGACTAGACGGACCTTTGTTGGCAAAGTTAACATCTCTGCTTTTTAATATGTTGTCTAGGTTGGTTATAGCTTTTCTTCCAAGGACCAAGGGTCTGTCAATTTCTTGGCTGCAGTCACCATCTGCGTTGCTTCTGGAGCCCAAGAAAATTAAGTCTGTCACTGTTTCCATTGTTTCCCCATCTTTTTGCCATGAGGTGATGGGACCAGATGCCATGATTTTTGTTTTTTGAATGTTGAGTTTTAAGCAAACTTTTTCACTCTCCTCTTTCACTTTCATCAAGAGGCTCTTTAGTTCCTTTTCACTTTCCACCATAAGCGTGGTGTCATCTGTCTATCTGAGGTTATTGATATTTCTCTGGGCAATCTTGATTCCAACTTATTCTTCATCGAGCCCAGCACATGATATATTCTGCATACAGGGTTTCCTTGGTGACTCAGATGGTAAAGAAGCCACCTGCAAGGCAGGAGACCTTGGTTCAATCCCTGGGGTGGGAAGATCCCCTGGAGGAGGGCATGGCAACCCACTCCAGTATTCCTGCCTGGAGAATCCTCCTGGCCAGAGGAGAACTGGGGGTGGGAGGAGCTATAGTCCATGGGGCAGCAAAGAGTCAGACACAACTGAGCCACTAAGCATAGCACAGCATTCTGCATGTTAAATAAGCAGGGTGACAATAAACAGTTTTGACATACTCCTTTCCCAGTTTTGAACCAGTCCGTTGTTCCACAACCGGTTCTAACTGCTGCTTCTTGATCTGTGTACAGATTTTTCAGGAAGCAGGTCGGGTGGTCTGGTTTTCCCATCTCTTTAAGAATTTTCCACAGTTTGTGATCCACACAGTCAAAGACTTTGGCATAGTCAGTAAAGCAGATGTTTTTCTGGAATTCTCTTGCTTTTTCAATGCCCAACAGATGTTGGCAATTTGATTTCTGGTACCTCTGCCTTTTCTAAATCCAGCTTGAACATCTGGAGTTCATGGTTGGCATACTGTTGAAGCCTGGCTTAGAGAATTTTGAGCATTACTTTGCTCTCATGTGAGATGCCTGCAATTGTACGGTAGTTTGAATGTTCTTTGGCATTGGCTTTCTTTAGGATTGGAATGAAAACTGACCTTTTCCAGTTCTGTGGCCACTGCTAAGTTTTCCAAATTTGCTGGCATACTGAGTGCAGCACTTTCACAGCATCATCTTTTAGGACTTGAAATGGCTCAGCTGGAATTCCATCACCTCCACTTCCAAAGAAGGTGATACTGTGTATATATTGGAATTGGAAGAGAGTCCGCTAATATGAGTGCCTTCTGGAAAACCAAATGAGTAATTCTAATAAGTACTGTTATTCCCAATTATACCAAGTGAGAGCAGCACTCATTGACAAGCATCTAGAATTAGTCAACAGAAAATGCATCATCTTCTATCAGGATAATGCAAGACTGCATGTTTCTTTGATGACCAGGCAAAAACTGTTAACAGCTTGGTTGAGAAATTCTAATTCATCCACTGTATTCGCCAGACATTGCACCTTTGGATTTCCATTTATGTCTTTACAAAATTCTCTAAATGGAAAAAATTTCAAATACCTGAAAGATTGTAAAAGGCATCTAGAACAGTTCTTTGCTCAATAAGATAAGAAGTTTTGGGAAAATGGAATTATGAATTTGCCTGAGAAATGACAGAAGGTAGCAGAACAAAATGGTGATTATGTTGTTCAATATAGTTCTTGGTGAAAATGAAAAATGCATCTTTTATTTTTACTTAAAATCTGAAGGAACTTTTTGGTCAACCTAATACAACTCCATGAACAGTGCACGTGGGTTCCCTTTCTCCACCTCCTCACTAGCTCTTGTTATCTCTTGTCTTTTTAGTATGGTCATTCTAACAGGTGTGCAGTTATTTCTCATTATGGGTTTGATTTGTATTTCCCCAATGTGTGTTTCTTTTCATACACCTGTTGACCATTTGTATGTCTTTGCCAAGTTTTTAATTGGGTAATTAGTTTTTATTATTGAGTCATTTTCTGGTCTTTAAAAAGAAGGAAATCCTGACATTTGGGGCAATATGGATGGACCTGGAAGAAACTATGTTAAGTGAAATAAGCCAAACCCAGAAGGACAAATATTCCACGATCCTTCTTATGTGAGGCATCTGAAACTGTCAAACATATAGCAGTAGACAACAGAATGATGGTTACAGGTAATAGAAGGACAGGGAAATGGGGAGCTGAACTTCAATAGCCTGTCACACAAGATGAGTAAGTACTGCCCAAGATAATGCCTACCATAAACAGTATAATCAGTATAGTTAATTGTGCATGTAAAAATTGATTGAGGGTAGATCTCATTCTATGTGTTCTTACTGAAAATTTAAAAACACACAACAAAGGCACAGAGGAAAGTTTTGGATGTGATGGGTATGTCTATTACATTGATTGTGTTGATGGTTTCAGGGGGGTAGGCATGTGTCCAAACTCAACAAATGTGTACCCATTAATTATGTGCATTTTTTTTGTGTATCAGTTATACCTCAGTAAAGCTCGAGGGTGGAATGTATTTGACCACAGTGTCCTTTCTTCATGTAATGCCTAATTTCCCGAACCTAACTTTCTCAGAATCTTTCCATGGGAAACATGACCTCAGCCAACAGAGGCATTTTAATTTCTTGAACAGTGAAATGAAGGCCAGCGCTTGAAGAACACACGTCTTGGCAGAATTACTAAAACTGTGGTGCAGTCAGATGGGAATAGAGAGTCAGATCTAGTGGTGATGTCCATGACAGAAAAAAGGGAAGAATGAGGCGGCCTACTGGGGATATTTTGATTATGATGGTCGAAGGAACAGATACTAAGGTTAACAACAGTGTGACACTGGATAAGTGACAGAACCTCTGTGAGCCTAGCAGCGTATCCATAAAAAGGAAAGAAAAATTAAAAATTACTTATTGGACAGTAGTATATCAAATAAAATAATCTGAGTAAAACTGCATGAAACCTAGTACAATCACTACAAATTACTGGGACTTTCAGTCAGTTCAGTTCAGTCACTCAGTTGTGTCTATTTGTAACCCAAAGGACTGCAGCACCCCAAGCTTCCCTGTCCATCACCAACTCCCGAAGCTTGCTCAAACTCGTGTCCATTGAGTTGGTAATGCCATCCAACCATCTCATCCTCTATCATCCCCATCTCCTCCCACCTTCAATCTTTCCCAGCATCAGGGTCTTTTTCAATGAGTCGCTTCTTCATATCAAATGGCCAAAGTATTGGAATTTCAGCTTCAGCATCAGTCCTTCCAATGAACACCCAGGACTGATTTCCTTTAGGACTGACAGGTTTGATCTCCTTGAAGTCCAAGGGACTCTCAAGAGTCTTCTCCAACACCACAGCTCAAAAGCATCAATTCTTTGGCATTCAGCTTTCTTTGTAGTCCAATTCTCACATCCATGCATGCATGACTCCTGGAAAAACCATAGCTTTGACTAGACAGACCGTTGTTGGTAAAGTAATGTCTCTGCATTTTAATATGCTGCCTAGTTTGTTCACAGGTTTTGTTCCAAGGAGCAAATGTCTTTTAATTTCAAGGCTGCAGTCACCATCTGCAGTGATTCTGGAGCCCAAAAAAATAAAGTCTCACTGTTTCCACTGTTTCCCCATCTATTTGCCATGAAGTGATGGAATCAGAGGCCATGATTTTGTTTTCTGAATGTTTAGTTTTAAGCCAACTTTTTCACTCTCCTCTTTCATATTCATCAAGAAGCTCTTTAGTTCTTTGCTTTCTGCCATAAGGGTGGTGTCATCTGCATATCTGAGGTTATTGATATTTCTCCCGGCAGTCTTCATTCCAGCTTGTGCTTCATCTAGCCTTCATCCAGGCATTTTGCATGATGTACTCTGCATAGAAGTTAAATAAGCAGGGTGACAATATACAGCCTTGATGTACTCCTTTCCCCATTTGGAACCAGTCTGTTGTTCCATGTCTGTTCTAACTGTGGCTTCTTGACTTGCATACAGATTTCTCAGGAGGCAAGTCAGGTGGTCTGGTATTTCCATCTCTTTAACAATTTTCCAGTTTCTTGTGATCCACACAGTCAAAGGCTTTGGATAGTCAATAAAGCAGATGTTTTTTCTGGAACTCTCTTGCTTTTTCAATGATCCAGTGGATGTTGGCAATTTGATCTCTGGTTCCTCTGCCTTTTCTAAATCCAGCTTGAACATCTGGAAGTTCACGGTTCACATACTGTTGAAGCCTGGCTTGGAAAACTTTGAGCATTACTTTACTAGCATGTGAGATGAGTGCAATTGTGCAAAAGTTTGAACATTCTTTGATTGCAATAATTATGATCACCCTATAGGGAACAGGGCTTCACCAGTAGCTCAGTGTTAAAGAATCTGCCTGCAATGCAGGAGCCTCACGAGACATGGGTCCCATCCCTGGGTGGGGAAGATCAGCTGGAGGAGGGCACAGCAACCCACTCCAGCATTCTTGCCTGGAGAATCTTCATGGACAGCGGAGCCTGGCAGGCTACAGTCCATGGGGTAACAAAGAATGAGACACCACTGAAGCAACTGAGCACTCACGCACGAGGGGGAACATCCCCAGCTCTTGTGTGTGTAAATCCGATGCTCATGGAGATGTGAGTTACATTTTCCAGATCCTAACGATGTGCCTTCTTTTTGCTTGTGCCCTCTGTGTCCATCCACGACCATCACAGGCAACAGTGGTCCCCTCATTCCAAATTTCAGCACAGTCCCTATCCTCATTAAATAATGCAACACATATGCCTCTACAGTGGACCTCATTTTTTGAGGCCCATGATATTCAGTTTTCCATTTTTGCCTTCTTATCACTGTCAACTGCCAGCCTTCTCCACATCTTGTTCATGTGCTATCTACTTTGCCATCTCTATTACAACTTTTCTTAACCTACAGAATTTTCTAGGTGACATCATTCCATCCATTGTTGATTTTATTCCATCATTTCTTCATCATCTGATTTATTTTTCTTTGGGAGTATTAAATAGACTCCTTCACCAAGCCCAACATGCTTCAAATCAATTGTATCATTTTGTATCTTCTATTTGTAGTAATCACCATCAATCTAGTCACTCAGATTAAAAAGGTTGAAGTTATTCTGGCCACCTTTCTGTCCTTCATTAATTCAGCATACCAAATAAATGACCAACACCACTCACTTTATCTCCAAAATATAAATATTAAATGTACCACTTATACATCAATATGGATACATGTAACCATAACATTTAAATGTATAAATAATACATTCAGATTCTCCTTCCTCTGTCATTACCCCAGTTTATGTCCTATCTTTCCTCAAGAGAACTTCTTAAAGTCTCCCTGCTCACCTCCCTGTCCCTGCATTTATCTCCTCCTCCTCCTCCCACAGAACCAATCACATCTCGCTGACCACAAAGGAACTGATGTCCCTGGACTTGGCCCTACGAACCTTCCTTGCAGCCCTGGGCACATCCCCAGCCACTTCCTTATTCACAGTTCACTGCAGGGCTCTCAATTCCATGGGTCAATGCACTTGAGGAGAAAAAAAAGTATACTTTTCAAGTTCACCAACCTGTAATAAGGTGCAGCATTTCTTTGGATATGATTGTAAGCAACAAACTAATAAGATTAGCCATACCTATCATGTTGTCACCCCACAGAAACCGTATTTTCATACATTATTTAAAATATAGTTTCCATTGAGATCTAAAAATATCATTCATATATATTTCTGCTGCAAATCATGGTGATAATTAGTCCTGAAATAACTTGCACATGACTGAGTCTTCCTGTGTTTGGGAAAACATGCAAAACAGCAGGCCAGCCATGGGCAGAGCTGTGCCCACCAGATGTGAAGCTGCTGCTGCCAAGTCGCTTCAGTCGTGTCCGACTCTGTGCGACCCCACAGACGGCAGCCCACCAGGCTCCCCTCTCCCTGGGATTCTCCAGGCAAGAACACGGGAGTGGGTTGCCATTGCCTTCTCCAGATGTGAAGCTACTTGTTCTCAATACACAGCATATCTATGCTTTCTGCTGTCTCTTGTCTATAAAGTTCTCTGCCCACATATTTGAAAATGGAGTTTTGTAAATACTTGAAACACCTTGCTGCTGCTGCTGCTAAGTCGCTTCAGTCGTGTCCGACTCTGTGCAATCCAGAGATGGCAGCCCACTAGGCTGCCCCGTCCCTGGGATTCTCCGGGCAAGAACACTGGAGTGGGTTGCCATTTCCTTCTCCAATGCATGAAAGTGAAAAGTGAAAGTGATGTTGCTCAGTCGTGTCTGTCTTCATGGCATCAACATTGTGCCATGAATCTGCTGTGCTTTTCTTTACCACGTGGTATTGATGATGGTGATGGAATCAGACATGAACTCAGTCTCAGAACTGAATTCTTACCGCTACTGGAGTTCAACACTTGTAACCATCAAATCAAAATATGAACATGAGGGATAGCCAACATGGCATGAATTGTCATGATGATCTTCCTACACAAAGCTTAATGGTCGTCTTCAATTAAGCAGCAACTGTTCTCACAATTTTTTAAAATGTGGGTTTTAAATTGCTTGTGTATCAAATGTGCATGCACGCTCAGTCACTAAGTCATGTTCGACTCTTTGTGACCCCATGGACTGTAGCCTGCCAGGCTCCTCTCTCCATGGGATTTTCCAAGCAAGAATACTGGAGTGGGCTGCCATTTCCTTCTCCAATGTATGAAATTTATCTGTCATTTATTGAGTTAACCAAAACATATATATCATAATTCAAAAGCTTTTAAAATGTACTGCTGATGAAAATGTGTCTCAATACAATTAGTTTCCCTTAAAGTATCATGGGGTCGCAAGGAGTCAGACACGACTGAGCAACTGACCTGAACTGAAAATATTATGTATTGTATTTCAGGCTTTGAAACATGCTTTTTTGGAAAGTAGTCTATGGGCTTCACCTCAACACCAAAGGGCTCATTACACACATGAATGGAAGCCCTGCATGACTCCATCTGGTCACCATAACAACTCAAACTTTTGCTCCCCTCTTCTCTCTAAAATGGGGACTTTGTAGGGAGGGTTCCTGGACCCGCTTTCCCCTCTGGAACAGAGAGCTATTTCTCCATCCCCATATCCTGTCACATAGCCCCTGCTGTTGCACATAAAACAATGTCTTTTAATGATCACTTTGTCAACGTTGTCCTTTACATTAGGACAACCTTGGGGTCGGGACAACCTGTTCTTTCTTCATCTTTGAACGTACAACACACAGACCAAACCTGTCATATTGTAGCTGCTGGGTGTTTGCTGACAAAAGGGCACTCTGTTTCAACATAGATAACAGAGCAAAACACACCACAGCTTCCTGGAAATGTATGAAGTACTAACAATAAGGGAAGGACCAAGTCTGATTGGGGCAGTAAAGGAAGGCCTGACTGAGTCAGAGATTTTGAGCTAAACTTGAGGGAATTGTCTTAGTCCATTCAGGCTGCTAAAACAAAAATCTATAGCTGCGATAGCATATAAACAGATATTCACTCACAGTTCTAGAAGCTGGAAGTTCAGCATGGTTGGGTTCTGGTGAGGACTTTTCTGAGAATAGACTTTTCTGCAAATAGTTGATTTATCACTATGTTCTCACAGGGTGGAAGCTATGGAAGATTTCTCTGGAGCCTTTATTATAAGGACACTAATTCCATTCATGAGGACTCTGCCCTCAAAATTTAGTCACCTCTCAAAGACCTCACTCCTAACATCACCAGGTTGAGGGTTAAGGTTTCTACATATGTGTTTTGGGGAGACCCAAACATTCAGAGGATAGCAGGGATGATTAGAATTTGTCATTCTGACAGCAAAAGTTGGGCAATGTAGGTACAAAAGGCAGTCTGTGAATCAGGTGTAGGGGCATGAAAGGGTAAGCATGAACATCCCAAACGTGGTCAGAGATCAAACTAGCTGGACAGCTTCAGAGATAGACTGTAAAGAAAGGGCAGAGGGCACTGTATGCCAAAGAAACAAACTTCATTTCACAAGACTTGAATTTTTGAAAATCCCTTCTCTGCTGTGTGGATAATTGGATGGGGGCTCAAACAAAGACAGAAAAGTTAGGATATTAAAATAATGCAGTGAGCTCAAAAGTGCCCCAAATGAGATGTTGTCAGCGGATGCTAAGCCAGGATGGAAAGACAGGGGAGCTGCTACACACTGAACAACTGTGCTTTAGGAAACCACAGCATGTGTGAGGATTAATTTTTAGTTGCTAACTTATCTGGGCCACGGTGCTCAGATATTTGGTCAAATATCAGTGTGGATGTTTCTGTGAGGGTGCTTTTAGGTAAGATTAACACTCAAATATGTAGATTTTGAGTAAAGCAGACTACTCTTCTCAGTGCAAGTGGAACTTATGCAATCAGCACAGGTTCTAAACAGACTAAAAAGGCTGACTTCCTCCAAGGAAAGGAGAATTCTCCAACAGACTGTCTTCAGGATCCACGCACGACATCAGCTATTCTTCGTTCTATGACAGATGGCTTTTAGACTCAAACTCCCAACTCTTTCCTGAGTCTTCAACCAGCAAGCCTTCTTCAGACTTTGGACTAAGCTTCCACAATCTCATGAGCAATTTCCTTACAATAAATCTTATATAGATATAGTGTAGATATAGATGAAAGTACAGGTGTATACATATTTTTAAAGAAAATGGGGAAAACCCATAGGCCAGTCAAGTACAACTTAAATCCCCTATAAATACACAGTGGAGGTGATGAATAGATTCAAGGGGTTAGATCTCATAAATGGAGTGCCTGAAGAACTATGGACAGAAGCTCGTAATATTGTACAGGAGGCAGCAAACAAAACCATCCTAAAGGAAAAGAAATGCAAGAAGGCAAAGTGGTTGTCTGAGGAGGCTCTACAAACAGCTGAGGAAAGAAGAGAAGTGAAAAGCAACAGAGAAAGGCAAAGTACACCCAACTAAACGCAGAGTTCCAAAGAATAGCAGAGACACAAGAAGGCCCTCTTCAATGAACCTTGCAAAGAAATAAGAGGGAAACAACAGAAGGGGAAAGACTAGAAATCTCTTCCAAGAAAATGGAAATATCAAGGAACATTTCATCCAAAGACTGAAGGACAGAAACGGTAAAGACCTAAAAGAACCAGAAGAGATCAAGAAGAGATGGAAGGACTATACAGAACTATACCCCCCCCAAAATATCTTAAAGGCCTGGATAACCATGATGGTGTGGTCACTCACCCAAAGCCAGACATTCTGGAGTGTGAAGTCAAGTGGGCTTTAAGAAGCACAGCTGCGAATAAAGGTAACAGATGATGGAATTCCAGCAGAGCTATTTAAAATCCTAAAAGATTTTATTAAATCTCCTATTAAAGTGTTGCACTCAGTATGTCAGCAAATTTGGAAAACCAGCAGTAGTCACAGGTCTGGAAAAGGTCAATCCCCATCCCAGTTCCCAAGAAAGGCAGTACTAAAGAATGTTCAAACCACTGGACAGTCGCATTCATCTCCCATGCTAGTAAGGTCATGCTCAAAATCCTCAAGCTAGGCTTTTTCAGTACTTGAATCGAGAACCTCCAGTTGTTCAAGTTGGGTTTAGAAGTCAGAGGAACCAGAGATCAAACTGGCAACATTCACTGGATTATGGAGAAAGCATGGGAATTTCAGAAAAACACATACTTGTTTCATTGACTACTCTAAAGCCTTTGTGTGGATCATGACAAACTGTGGAAAACCCTTAAAAAGATGGGACTACCAGACCATCTCACCTGTCTCCTGAGAAACCCGTATGCGGGTCAAGAAGCAACAGAACCTTGTATAGAACAGTTCACGATAGAGAAAGGAGTACAACAAGGCTGTTTATGGTCACGCTGTTTATTTAACTCATATGCACAGCACATCATGCGAAATGCCAGACTGGCTGAGTTATAAGCCGAAATCAAGATTGCCAGGAAAAATAACCACCTCAGATACGCAGATGATACCATTTAGTGGCAGAAAGCTAGAGGAACTAAAGAATCTCTTGAGGGAGAAGGAAAGTGAAAAGGCCAGGTTAAAACACAATATTAAAAAAAACCCCAAAAACCTGAGACCATGGCATCTGTCCCAGCACTTCATGGCAAATAGAAGGGGAAACGGTGGAAGCAGTGACAGATTTTTCTCTTCTCGGTTCTAAAACCACTGCGAATGGTGACTGTAGTCATGAAATTAGAAAATGATTGCTTCCTGGCATGAAAGTTATGACAAACCTTGACACTGTGTTAAAAAGTGACATCACTTTGCTAACAAAGGTATATAGTATACATACATACACCTTTGTATATATTGTATACCTTAACATTATACATAATCAGTGTTACCGCCTTAACAGTAGTCGTATACGGATGTGAGATCTGGGCCATAAAGAAGGCTGAGCTCCTAAAAATTGATGCTTTTGAACTGTGCTTCTGGAGGACTCCTGAGAGTCCCCTGAACAGCAAGAAATCTAATGGAAATGAACTCTAAATACTCATTGGAAGGACTGATATTGAAACACCAATACTTTGGCCACCTGATAGGAAAACACTCTGATGCTGGGAAAGATTGAAGACAGAAGAGATGGTTGGATGGCATCATGATTCAATGAACACGAACGTGGGCAAACTCTGGGAGATGGTAAGGGACAGGGAAGCCAGGCATGATACCAAAATACGGGATAGAAAGTTTCTGGTGTTGTAAGGTTGGTTTATTTTCCTTGGTGCTTAACACCTCATAGCAAAGATCTGGAAAGATGTACCACCTATAGTTAAAACACACATAATTCTCGTAAACAGGCACCAACAGTATTCCTAACTGCAGCTCCATTGTTCACTCGCGAAGTGCTAACCCCAGTCCAGTTGTTCAGTGACTAAAGCACTGTCCTTCACCATCTCCCATAAACATACTCCAAACTCTTGTTCGGTGAGTCGGTGCTGCCGTCCCTGCTTCTCTTCGGCCCGCCTCTTTCTCTCCTTGCAAATACTGGCCAACATCAGCTTTTGGCTCAAACATGGTACTCTCACCCCCGGTCCTTCCGCAGACGCTTCACAGTTAATTTTCAGAAACCATTCAGACCAGACACCGCTCCAGCGCGTTGTAATTTAAACAGCCGGAGTATGGTTGGCTTGTCCCTTTTATACTTTTTGTCTCCTCCCCCTGGAACCTGATTGGTTCAGGCCTATGCAAAATAGGACTTGTGCCAGCTACCAAATGGCCTACACTCAAGGCCAATCAGGAAAGGGGTATGTTTGGGGCGTGTTTTCTTGCCGGAGTTCTCACTCTGGTCCTCCACAGCGTCTGAGGCATTTGTTGTTCACGTATTTCTGCCTTCTTGGACTCCTTTTTCTACTCTTATCTAATGGTGTCTTTCCATGTTTCAGTTACTTTTGTGGGAGTCAATTATTGCAGGCAAGATTTAAACTAAGTCATGGCATTTGGTTCTCCCTTGGAAGTGAAGAGCAGAACACAGCTGGAGAAAAAAATTGTTTCTAATCAGGCCAGGTGCATCTATAAAGGCAGAATATGTCACTTGCTGATCTCATCCATAAAATTTGTCTCTGGCTGAGCTTTCAGTTCAGTTCAGTCGCTCAGTCGTGTCCGACTCTTTGCGACCCCATGAATCGCGGCACGCCAGGCCTCCCTGTCCATCACAACTCCCGGAGTTCACTCAGACTCACGCCTATCGAGTCAGTGACGCCATCCAGCCATCTCATCCTCTGTCGTCCCCTTTTTAGTTAATAAAAATTTTCCAACTGATTCAAAGAATATTTTTTTAACTGAAATGTGAAATTAAAATATGAAACAAGCTGAGTTACATCATTTTCATTTCTGTCTAATGTTACTCAGGCCACATTTTTGGTTTTCTAAAGCCAGATATAAATTGTGAATCTGAGAGCAAAAAACACCCTATGGTATCCAGTTTTGTTCCGGTTCAGTTCATTGTTCCAGAGATTGCGCCAAATCTGAAGGATGGCGTTTGTCCAGGAAATCGGACCTTGAGTTTGTGGTCTTCAATCCGGTCCGATGTCTGCTTATACAGTATTAGGCATAAGCGGCTGGTGTTTGGAATTTCCGCATTTCAGCCACTGTGGTCTCTAAGCATTGATCTTCTGTGTGTGTCGGGGGGTGAT
>SJXQ01000209.1:80555-127181 GCA_006408695.1 Aepyceros melampus | reverse complement strand
ATTTCGGAGGAAATCTGGGTGTTCCAAAGTGGTCGCCCAGTGCGCTGCTCTCTAGTGAACTTGGTGGAATGTCATCAGTTGAGGGAGAATTGTGGCGGCCGTGTGGCCGTGCTTGGTCAATGGGCACACGTTTTCTTGGCTGCCCGGCGGGCTGCGCAGGCGGCAACATCCCCTTTCAGGGCCTATTCACATAAGGGAGGCTAGCGGGCAGACTCAGGAGAGAGGGGGAACCCCACGGGTTGAAGCACGCTGGATGCGCTTTGCATGAGAAGAGTTGCCACAAGACAGTTTTTTGTTGATGACAACACTTAAGCTTTGGGAGTTTATGCGTGTTTAGCGGCTTATGTTCTAGGAGTTAATTCATTCTCAGTTGGATAAGTCGACTTCAGTTGACAACACAAAATAACAGAACCGAGGCTGTGGTTTGTGCTCTTTAATTTGTACTTTGGGCTAGTCCTGAATACTTCTATATCCAGGGTTTATCTTATAGGGATTACTCCCCGCTGCGACCTGTGCCTGTCCTCAAAGGAGCTTCTGAGCAGACATTGGGTTGCCAGTGGGAATGCGCAGGCCGGGAGCAAGTCGCTGGGGTAAATCAGAATGTGGTTGGATAGATCAATCCTAGGATTCTTACCATCTTAATGAAATCGGTGAAAATGGAAGTAGGGTTTGAAAATGATGTTTACCAAAGGCAAAAGCAGCCTAGTCAATCTTTCTACCCGGAAGTGGGGAAATCTAGATTGGAGTCGGGCTGACTGAGCTTCCCCAGAAACGGGGTTGCCGGTGAACAGCTACAGTTCAGGGTGGGTGAAGCTAGTGAAAAACAAAACAAGCAGAAGGCACACCCAAGGACTCTGTTTAGAGTTCCTTTACATGTCACATTAGGAATTTTGCACGTAAAAAGTTGCCTGGAATAGGATTCATAGATAAGCAGGGGAATTTGGCTGTTTAAAGGTCGTGTTGAAATCCAGCCTCCTGAAAGGCGCTAGTGAGGAATTTGTCACATGTCAGTGATAAGGAGTGTATACGCGAGAGAGGGGATCTGAGAATGCAACACTGAGAGTCTGCATATGCTTGGGCAAGCACACAGCAACTATGTTCCATGAGGAAGAAAATGGTAAAAAAGTCAATCATTTCTCCCAGATCAACACTATGACACATTTTGCATTCCAGTAACTAGATGTTTTGCTTTGCATCTGG
This sequence comes from Aepyceros melampus, assembly GCA_006408695.1. NCBI lineage: Eukaryota > Metazoa > Chordata > Mammalia > Artiodactyla > Bovidae > Aepyceros > Aepyceros melampus. The sequence goes on along the minus strand of SJXQ01000209.1, from coordinate 125,981 downwards.
GAAATCAAATCACTGGGGCTGACAAATCACCAATGTTTTAGTGACGGAAAGTCACAAATAATCGGAGACTTTGGGAGACTTGTCCCCCAGATATAGACCTAAAAGAACTTCAGATGTGGGTTAACCCTAACTCCATTCAAAACAAATGTCTTTGTCTAGGTCAGATGCATAGGTTCTGCAGAGAGGAAGATAGGAGACCCAAGGCGTGGAATTTATTGGTCCATCAAAATAAAGTTTATTGGCCTATCTCTAGCTGTCAGCAAGCAGAAGGGGAGGAGAAGACACCTGCAGGCCAACCTGTGAGCTGGAGAATGAATGGATCTGGCTGTGCCTGCATGCTCAGTCACCACAGTCGTGTCTGACTGTTTGCCACCCCATGGACTGTAGCCTGCCAGGCTCCTCTGTCCATGGGCTTCTCCAGGCAAGATTACTGGAGTGGGTTGCCACGCTCTCCTCCAGGGGATCTTCCCGACTCAGGGATCAAACTCACATCTCTGGCACTGCAGGCGGATTCTTTACTGCTGAGCCACCAGGGAAGCCCAGATCCAGCTGTATCCAACCTTAACCAGGCATGGGAAAGAAGAGGGAGTTACTATGACATTTTCCTCTGCTGGTACATCTTTATCATCTTTCTGGCCTGAGAATGTGGTCATTTCCCTGGTTACAAAGACTCCTTCCTAGAAAGTCTGGGAGACTGTGATAGTTCTAACATACTTGAGCATACCACCATGCTCCAGTTAAAAACCAGGAAGAAATCATAGGGAAAACACTAATGCATAATCTTGATGACACTTTGCAAGTGAGTTGTGCAGACATATCTTGGCCACAGGAATGAGGGCGATCAGAGGGCTTGTGTTACTAGCAAGAGATTCACAGCTGAAGCAGGATTCCCCTGGAGCCTGGAGGGTGGATTCAAGTGAGTGAATATTTTTTATGAAGCAAATACTAGGAAATGTGCCCATACTGTTCATTACTCCTAGGACATCCTTCCTTTTCCTTTCTCTTTTATCAACACACAGCTCTTTTTATTCCTCACTGAAATTTTTCCTGACGTTTCTAGACATGAGGCAGTAGCCTCTTCTGAACACTGGAAGTTCCATGCTCCACTGGGAATCATGTAGTGGAGGGGTAATTGCTCTTCCTTCTGATGAGTGACTAGTCACACCCCACCCTCCTCCCATTTGACCGTGAGATTAGCACAACACAGATTATCAGGGTAGCACAACAGATTATTTTTGCATCTGTGTTTCTCACTCACTATGATGAACACTCTGATAGGCACAGAACAGGGACCCCCTGCAGCTGTTTGAAGGGAAGCTGGGCACTTGGACCTTTCCTGGTCTGTCTCACTTGATGGCCTTATAGGAATCCAACAAGCATCCAAGGGTCACATCAGCACTTCTCTGCTTTTAAAGACTAACAAGTCACTTCTTTGAGCAATGCAGGATATTCCTGGCCCCGTAGTTAGCTGGAGTCCTAGTTTGCATGGTTGTTTGTTTCTCTAGGAAGGAAATAAAAAACTTTTCCAGTAATTTAGAGCAGAGCTTTGGAACAAATATCTTCATTGATGATGTTTCTAGCTTCATACCATTTTTCAATCTCTCGAACACATAGTAAAATATGCACCTTTTTTTTATTATTGTTATTGGCATAATCATAATGCAAATTGTACACACACAGGACAAGAGTTGTAACATTAAATAATACTGCATTTCCCATGAATGTGTGGCACTGTTAATTGGCTAATGTTAAGTTAGCAAAATCAAACTTTAGTCTGTGGAAGAGTGACGTGTGCAAACAAGGCAAAAAGGAGCGTTGTAATGTGTGTGCAAGTACAGAGAGGACATGAAATGGAGGGGTTACAAAGTTGGCAAACAGAATGTTCACAAAAGTGGCCCACTGAAGAAAGATAGAGAAAGCAGTAAATCAAATCAAGATGGCATTTTGTTGTCTAAAGCAAGATAAAAATAGCTTGTCCTATCAATTACTAGGAGGGAATTTGGAGCAAGATGTTCTGAGAAGACAGGAATGTTGGTTCTTAACCAAGAAAGTAATATAAAAATAAGCGTGTGTGTGTGAATGATCAGGTTGCCTCTGGGGCTGTCAGTCCACCCTCTGCTGGTTTTCAACTCAAGAAGCCTTGAGAGAATGCAGGCTGTCTACAGGCAGGAGCAGCTGACCAGCCAGGAGCCCTGACACCCAGGAGTAGTAAGCCAGCAGGTGCAAGTTTGGCCTCCACGCTGCTGCCTCTGATTCTTCTCAGGCTTCAGACCAAGTTGCAAAAGACAGTTTGCTGATTTCCTAGTAATGGAACAATTTTGTTTTCTTTGACACTAAGTATAATCCATGAACTTCTTGACAGTGTGCCATAAAATTTGCTCATGTTTGGTATGAATTTCATATATGCTGGGCAGCCTGTCATTCTCAGCCGGGAAACAAACCAATTTCATGGTTTTCCCTTGAAATATTTTAGCCTTTCATTCCATCTCCGGTCCCTCCTATAAACAGAAGACGTGGAACTTCCAACCTCTAGTGTTCCAGCCCTTTGGTGTTTAGATGCCCCAGGGGAGCCTGGTTTAAAAACTCATCCTGCAAGATCATATTCCGATCATTACAAAGCAGCTTCACATACAATAACTCAGTAAAGTTGGTAATATTATCCCCACTTTTATCAAGACCTAGAAGTTTGGAGGAGAGGGGAAGGAAATGGGTGGGCCACGGGCACAGAGAACCCAATCTTGAAAGCTTGTGTTCCAGGCCGTTTCTGTGGACAAAAAAATGAAGCCTAGGTCTCCTACTGAGGTGGGCTCTCCACTCACATACACAGTAGTCCCTATTTTATCATGGCAGCTAAGAGTACATCAAATATGATTCCAAGCTAAACTTGAGTATGTGACTTCAAGGCCCTCCACCTTTCTGGGCATTTGCTTCAGTGGATTATGCAAAAATCATCTTAGGCTTTGACATTTCATTTAGTCATTAAGCCTTTTTGATGAGGCAGGCACGAGGGACAGAAGAACAAAACATGCCAAGAAATAATTTTTGAAAAGCGTTGCTCTTATCCTATAGATAGGAGCTTTAATAATTGAATTAAGTTTGTTTGTAAGTAAAAAATCAAGTGGTGTTAAGTGCTATAAAAATGCATAGAATGGAAGGAGGTGGAGAACATGGAAGGTAGGAATTTCCGGGGGAAGGTCACAGAAGGCCTTATTGATGGCACCCGGGCACACATCGGAAGGAAGTGAACCCGAAGTCTGCCAGAAGGAAGCTAGACCAGGAGAGAACCTCAGAGGATTTGGCATTGCAAAGGATCTAGGACTGGGTCAATAGGAGCTATGCGAGGTTCCCAAGGCTATGATAAGGCCCCACTTGTCCCCGCTGCCTTGAAGCTAATCATCTTTGCATGCGTCTGGGCATGCTCAGTCATGTCTGACTCTTTCCGACCCTCGGGGTTGTAGCCAGCCAAGCTGGCTGTCCGTAGGATTCTTCAGGCAAGAATACTGCTGTGGGTTGCCATTTCCCCTCCAGGGGATCTTCCTGACCCAGGGATTGAACCCATATCTCCTGCATTGGCAGGCAGATTCTTCACCACTCCACCACCTGGGAAGCCCTAATCAGCCTTAATTAATGCTTGTTGAATCTTGCAGCCTTGCCTGACCTTCCTGCTGTCCCTGGCAAATCAGGCAGGCTTTGTGGATGAAGGGACCAAATACCTCGGTATAAACCTGAGTCTCAGAGAGGTCCCCTCAGCAGCGCTGTCCTCTCTGCCCTGGCAGGGACCCGGGGTGGAGCCAGATTATCAAGAAGACTTCACACCTGTCACCCCACCCCAAACCCTTAGTCTTTCTTGTACTTCTTTGCAGGTGTACAGCACCTACCCCCCCACTCCCTACCTCCCTGGCCCCACTGGCCCAGAGAATGGGAGGTCTGAGGGGCAGACAGGGCCAGCCATGCCAGGACACTAGTCGTCCTAATCTCTGCTTGGAAGCCCATGTCCAGGATGATGGCAAGGTGAGCACAGTGGGTGGTGGGCTCTGGGTCTCAGAGGTCAGAACATGGGAGGGGGCTGATCTCTCTCTGGGGATCAGGCCCACAGTGGCCAGTGGGTAGAGGGTCCAAGGGTGGTGTCCTGTGTGGCAGGGTCTGGGTTTCTGTTGAGACCATCAGGGTGAGGTGGAGACTTGAGATGAAGAGATAGGGGTCAGAGGCTGGGATGGAAGGGGTCTGGACTGTCATGAAAACTAAGATAGGGTTTACATCTCACAGTGCATATCCACATGAGTCTACAACCAAGAATGATCCTGCCAGGCTCTTGTAAAGTAGGGGAAGCAGAGAGCCATGTCTAGGCTAAAGCTATTCCGAACTTATTGTGGGCCTCTGGGCTCCTCTGTAGAAGACTGACCAACCACCACTGCAATTCCAGCTCAGGATCTGGCCCTCCCTTCATGGTTGGTCATGGCAGGGTCTGGTAGACCTGAGTATATGAGATGGGAGCCTGGAAGAGGCTCCCACACCTCTTTCCTTGGGTCAGCCCCCTCCAGGAATGCTCAAAGAACTGGTAACCAAATGGCAGAGCACGCATTCAGTCTGGGGTCTGGGTTCCTGCTCTGGAATGAGTTTGTCATGTGTAATCTCTCAGATTCTGAATCATGGTGTTTTCTTTCTTTTTTCATTAATTAATTAATATTTTTATTAAAATAAACTTTTTATTTCATTTTAATGAGGAAACAATGAAACATGGCAACAATCAAAGCTTTAACAAAGAGATTTCTTTCTTCTCCTTTTCCCAGCTTTCTGAATACCAAGGCCCTTAGACCTGCTGACCTTCATTCCCTGTGATGGTTAACTTTATATGTCAATTTGGCCAGGCCACGGTGCCCAGATATTTGGTCAAATATCAGTCTAGATTTGCTATGAAGGTTTTTTTTAAAGAAATGATTAACATTTAAATCAGTAGACTTTGAGTAAAGCAGATGACTCTCCATAATGTGGGTGGGCCACATCTAATCAGTTGAAGTCCTTAAGATCAAAAACTAAGCTTCCCTGAGAATTCTGCCTCCAGAAGGCCTGTGGACTTGAGCTTCCACTTAGACTCTTCCCTGAGTTTCCAGCCTACTGATCTGACTTTTTATTTCATTTTAATGAGGAAACAATGAAACATGGCAACAATCAAAGCTTTAACAAAGAGATTTCTTTCTTCTCCTTTTCCCAGCTTTCTGAATACCAAGGCCCTTAGACCTGCTGACCTTCATTCCCTGTGATGGTTAACTTTATATGTCAATTTGGCCAGGCCACGGTGCCCAGATATTTGGTCAAATATCAGTCTAGATTTGCTATGAAGGTTTTTTTTAAAGAAATGATTAACATTTAAATCAGTAGACTTTGAGTAAAGCAGATGACTCTCCATAATGTGGGTGGGCCACATCTAATCAGTTGAAGTCCTTAAGATCAAAAACTAAGCTTCCCTGAGAATTCTGCCTCCAGAAGGCCTGTGGACTTGAGCTTCCACTTAGACTCTTCCCTGAGTTTCCAGCCTACTGATCTGCTCTGTATTTCAGACTTAACAGCCCCACAATCAAAGGAGTCATTTTCTTAAAATAATTCTGTCTCTCTCCACACACACACTTGATCATTCTTTTCTTTTCCAGCCAGGTTCACATCATTCAGCCATCGGAGCAGGGTTTTAAGTCCCTCTGGGTTTTAAACCACTTTATAGCTAAAATATGTGTCCAAATGCTTGATTGTTGTGTATAGTTTTTCAGTCATATCCAACTCTTTTGTGATCCCATAGACTATAGCCCAATAGGTTCCTCAGTTCACGAAATTCTCCAGGCAAGAATACTAGAGTGGGTTGCCATTTACTTCTCCAAGGGATCTTCCCAACATAGGTATCAAACCTGTGTCTCCTGCATTGCAGACAGAATTTTTACCACTGAACCACCAGAAATGCTTGATTTACAAATGTATAATCAAAGTGTTACTGCTGCTTTCTCTGTGATCCCTAGGCAACATTCCCCTTCTACTCCATTGGTCTCATATGACCTGTGATAGCCTGGTTAAGATTCATCCCTGGGGCACGCACTTCTGTGTGTGCCCATTGATCTGATTCTAAGCTCCACGGAACCTGGAGAATCCTTGGCACAGTGGCATGCGATAGTCACACAAATAAAATTAAAATGTCTCTCCATCCCTGACTTGTACTGACAGCCTGTGCATCTTTCCCTGCAGCCACTAACTTTCAGCCTGGTACAAAGCTCGAAGATTTTTATGCCAAGTTCAGGGACTTGTCCTAGAGATCCACAAGCAGATTAGACTTTCCTTCAATGGCATTCTTTCAGACCTTCTTCTTTTCTTCCCAAATGTGAAATAATAATAAAATGCACATATTGGTTTTTGCTCCACATTTCTGACCTCTGTAAATAGAGGTGCTAGGAGAATTGTTTTGCTCTAACATTTAGTCTTTGACACCAGTTCCTGCCCCAGCACTCCTAAATCCCTTGGCATTTCCTGGGTGATAGGAGTATCTTTTGTTCTAATGAGGTGACTGGGTGAATTCCTGGATTAAGGCTGCTTACCAGAATAACAAAATCATTAGAAGCTTGCAGTTTTCCATCCCACCCTCCTTCTCCAGAGAGGGGAGAGGGGTTGAAAACGGAGCTAATGATCTATCATGCTTACATGACAAAGCTTCCATTAGTCTCAGTAGTAGGGGGTTGGGAGCTTCTGGATTGGTGAACACATCCGCTTGCCTGGAGGGTGGTGCACCCCACACTGTGGGGACAGAAGCTCCTGAGCTTCGGATCCTTCGGACATTGTCCCATGTACCTCTTCATCAGTATCCTCTATCACATCCTTCATTATACAATAAAAAGGTAAATATAAGTGTTTCCTGAGTCCTGTAAGCTCTTCTAGCAAATGTTTGAATGGGACCCTCTGATTTGCAGGCAATTCAGACGGAAGTTGTGCGTAACATGGGGCCTCGCTATTCGTGATGGCATCTAGAGTAGGAGCAGTCTTGTGAGACTGTGCCCCTCGCTTGTGTGGTCTGCACCAACTCCGGTTAGTGTCAGAACTGAATTTCAGGACACCCCTCTGGTGTCACAGACAGTCACCTGGTGTGGGGAGAACGCTCACATATCTGGTGTCAGAAATGTTGAGTGTGGTATTTGTGGAGAATAAAGAGAAACACACAGGGAGTGCTTTGCCCCACTCACCAGCCATTCTTAGGCTCGTTTTCTGGAGCTTTGGATCAGCCCTGTGCATCAGGGTGCCTGGGGAATGGCTCACCGTTTCGTGAGCGCTGAGTTTACATGATGTGCTGTGTCGCTGTGCACTTTTCCTCTCACGTCTTCCTCATGGCTACGTGGTAGGCGTGATGAGTCGAAGTTAGTGAAACCCTTTCTGACTGGGGACACACATTCAGTCTGCAATATTGTAGACTGAATATATGTCCCCAAAAGTCTTCTGTTGAAATCCTAATCCTCAGTGTGGTGGTGTTTTTTGCGAAGTGATTACATCATGGGGTGGAACCCTCATGAATGGGATTAGTGCCCTTATTAAAGAGCACATCACCAAGCTTGAACACAGCCGATAGATGGCCATGAAGGGAACTGGCCTCTTTCTAGAACCTAGTCTGCCAGCATGTTGACACTGAACTCCATAATTGTGAGAAGTAAGTGTCTATTATTTATAAGCTGCAGTTTGTGGCATTTTTGTTATAGCAGCCCAGGTGGACTATGACAATACATATATACGTATTTCTCATTTTCTATATGTGAAGACTGTATCTCTTTTACATATATAAATATTTTATAGTATTTTCAATATGTATTTCATAAGTAAGTTATCTCTGTATAAATTATATATATATATAATATGTAAGTTATCTCTATAAATTATATACATATATATAATCTCTCTACATACAGATATATAAATTCTATGTATATATACGTATATAGGAGAAGGCAATGGCACTCCACTCCTGTACTCTTGCCTGGAAAATCCCATGGATGGAGGAGTCTGGTGGGCTGCAGTCCATGAGCTCGAGAAGAGTCAGACACAACTGAGCGACTTCACTTTCACTTTTCACTTTCATGCATTGGAGAAGGAAATGGCAACCCACTGCAGTGTTCTTGCCTGGAGAATCCCAGGGACAGGAAGCCTGGTGGGCTGCCATCTATGGGGTTGCACAGAGTCGAACATGACTGATGCAACTTAGCAGCATACATATATAACTTCTCCATATATAGATTCCCCCCCCCATTTATATATGTATAAATTCTCTCTATCAGTTCAGTTCAGTCACTCAGTCATGTCTGACTTTTTGTGACCCCGTGGACTGCAGCACCCCAGGCTTCCCTGTCCATTATCGACTTCCAGAGCTTGCTCAAACTCATGTCCATTGAGTCAATCATGCCATTCAACTGTAGTCCCCTTCTCCTCTGGCCTCCAATCTTTCCCAGTATCAAGATCTTTTCCAATGAGTCAGTTCTTCACATCAGGTGGCCATAATATTAGAGCTTCAGCTTCAGCATCAGTCCTTCCAATGAATATTCAAGATTGATTTCCTTTAGGATTGACTGGCTTGATCTCCTTGCAGTCCAAGGGACTCTCAAGAGTCTTCTCCAACACCACAGTTCAAAAGCACCAATTCTTTGGCACTCAGCTTTCTTTATTCTCTCTTATGCATATGTCTAAATATAAATTCCATCTATATAAATTTAAAAATTCTCTCTCTATATAAATTATATATATATAATTTCTCTATATATAATATATAAAATAGAATATAAAGATAGAATATAAAAATTCTATCTCTATATACAAATTCTCTATATATTCTATATATAAATTATATATACATATATAAATTATATATGTATAAATTCTCTGTCCATATACCTATATATGTGTTTGTATGTATTATATATTGCTGGAGTCCAGCCCAGCTCCAGCAGCCAGGGATTCAGCCTGAAGGGGTGAGTGGTGTTGGCGAGAGAGAAACTGAGGCAGCCTCTCAGTTTTTCTTTGGCCTGCCTGTTTATTTCAAGCTTATGATTCTCTTTTCTACTTTTACAAAAGCATTAGGTCAGAGGTTTGATATTTTTAGTTCCCAGAGACCCAGATTTATTTTTCTCCAAAAATCACTGTTGCCCCTCAAAAGGAGTTCCTTCCTCAGCAATTCTCTTATCTACTTTTTCTCATGTGTCCTTGTGAATACAGTGTAACTCATGCTAATGTCTGGGCTGCATACCACATTCCTCAGTTTAATTCTTATCTTTCTAAGTCCTGTTTGCCCCTAGTATCCTAAGCTCACTATTTCTTAGAAAGGGCTTCTAGCTAATAATATCTATAAAGTCCCCAATTTTTATAAGCTATATAGAATATTGTAACATTACAGCAATCCTTAAATCTTTAGCTTCTAACTATTTTAATTATTCCTAAGCCCTAAATTCAGCAAATTCCTTTGCCATAAACACTTTTCTCACAAATGGGCTACAGATAGCAATCCCTCCCATGAGCTTAAGCTGCGGCCTCTGTGCTCACCCTGGAACACTTTTTTGTAAAAGTCCTTGAACAAATGTCAGTGATTAACTTTATGAATTATTCTTTGAGCACAGCTGCAGAAGGCTTTATGCCTTCTCATGCTCCTCTCAAAAACAATAAGCATCTTAATATTCTCTTCAGTCAACTCAGCCGAGGAAAGGAAAAAAGAAGTCAGAATCACAAAGCCTAACTCCTTCATTCCAGGTCCACGCCTATGGAACAAAGGGAGGGGGTTTAGGGCCATGCCTCTATTTTGTCAGTAATGCCTAACGCAGCTCCCAGCAATATACATACATACATATATATATATATGCCGAGGTCCAGCCCTGGTGGATCCAGGGTGATTCGAAGCGGGGACGGTGTAGCGTTTTAGAAAGAATTATTTATTTAGATATATAAGATTAGGAAATAATAGTATAGTAGGAAAATTTAGTGGAGAAAAGAGGCTGAATAACTTGGTTTACGTGGAAAGCCAATAAAGTTCCAGACAAGGAGCTTGCACCATCTATGTTAGGCCACTGGCGTCCTCTTGAATATCAGGGGGTGCCCCCACCTTGGACTCCCCCTCGTGTGGATCTTAGAAGCTGGGACAAGTAAGTAGACATGGCGAGCCTTCACACCCCAGATGGGAATTCAGCCAGAAATTAGAGAGAAGACACGGGGGAAACCAGTCCAGTGACTGGCCCCGGCCCCTATTGTCCTTCAAGGCCTTTTATACCTTTTTTTTTTTGTACACAGAGATCAATGGGTAATATAAAGTTATGCAGCGTCAGCAGCCCAGACTCTGATCAAAATCAGGTTTTTCTCTCTGCATACCTAGTTGTATACACAAGTCTTAGGTGATTTACATCATCTTCTGGCCAAAAGACCAATTAACATTTTATAGCTCTTTTCTGATAAGGGTTTTTTAACCAGAAGACTTATTTGTGTTAAAAGTGTTGTTCTTTCCAAAGTCTGGTGCCATTCTCAGAAAGCACTAAATAAAGTTATATTCTTACATAGCAAAGATATAGCAATTTATAACAAGTAAAAGGAGTACAGTGATTATAACTAAAGAAAAGTAATTAACTCAAAAGTCTAGTGTTGCTAACATCAAAACTACCATATATCTTTTTCCATATCCCATTTCATTGATTAGCATCTTTCCAGGTGCCTAAAAGATAAAGAATAAGGAGGCCTGGCAGCAACCATTGAGTCAACAGTGAAATCCTGTCACCAATAGGATTTTTAGCTCTTAGAAAAGGCTCTGTAACTTTAAGATACTTTAAGCTTCGTGCCCCTCGCAGTTGGTGGCTGTAAGCAATTCACAAGCTGTAAAAGGTCCAAGGGAACTTGTTAGGCAAGTTAGAGCGTTATCAGAGGGGATTGAACTGAAACACTCCTTTCAAATGCAGAAGACTAAAGCCCTGAGTTGACTTTTTCCAGAGAATGTCAGAAGAGTGGAAAAGCAGGCAGATTCTTATTTCTGGGGTACATGCTCAGGAAATACCAGGGGGAAACCCTGAGACTCGAATCGTCCTTGCCCATCGAGGTCTCTGCCACATGACCTTATCACGGATGGGATTCCTCACGCTGGCTCCTGGCGTGTGTGTATATATATATATATATATATATATATATAATCTAGTGGGAATTTCAAGAGAAATCTGCCTTGTTCATGATTAAGCTGAACAGGCTGATGCTCGTGCATCCAAACTTTCAAGGGGCTTTCTGCTGATGTCCTGAGCTGCATCTGCCCTCTCTTTTGCAGGCAGATCAGAGTAGCTTAGTCCCTAGAAGGCAGGACACTTAAGGCCAGTTGCCTACAAGTCCTTGAAGATGGTGAGGGCCTTGAGAGAGCAGCCGGCTAAGGGATTCCCATCCCTGTGGGCATCAGATGGGAGGAACTGTTTCCCAAGCAGACACAGCGATCTCTTGCCCAAGCAGACACTGGCTTCTTCATGAGCCAGAAGGAAGCAAATTTCTCTTCATACAAATCCACAGTACATTTCCATTACTGTATGGGCAGAAGGAATCCAGGGTTCCCCAAATGACCTAGCAAGTAGGTTTAATTGTTTTATCTCAGATTTAGTGAAAACACCACCTGAAGACACTCAGTGTCTGAGACCAAATCAAACCTGGATCTCCCCTGATTAGGATGAAACTGGAATGGGAAAATGCCACCACCTGCAGAATGCAAATGGGACACAGGGCCCTTTGCAGCACTCATTCTAACTGCTTAACAGCCTTGCATGTGACCATCAGGGTCACACTTGTACAGATAAAGAACCCAAGAAAGCCAGGCTTCATGACAGTCTAGCTCAGAGACAGAACAATTGACCTCAATTTTACCTACTTCAACCCTGAGCATCCACCCACCAGTGGCCATGCTGCTCCACGTAATCTCAAAATGGGTCCTGGGACTTATGCAAATACATTAAGTGGTATGAGATGAAGCTCCCAATCCCATAAGTGAGATCTTTTAAGGCAGCACTTTCCTCATACAAATACACACACACACACACACACACACACACACACACACATACTTATATGTGTATATATATATGGTAATTCTTTTTCTGTCCCATGCATTCTCAGTGAGAGCAATATATTCCTCTCATGGGGGCAAAAATTGATCCTTGGGGCTGAAATCAGATACACAGTGGTTTGTGGCCCTCCAAAGGCCCAGCACATAAACAGATACCCAGTGTATCTGTGGTGTGATATGGCATATTGAACAATGAGCAGTTAGAAAACATAATGCCTAAAAAGTCTTAGAGGGACAAAATGATATAAAGGCTGAGAAGAAGTGAAGTGAAAGTTAATCAGTCGTGTCTGACTCTTTGCAAGCCCATGGACTATACAGTTCATAAAATTCTCTAGGCCAGAATACTGGAGTGGACTGGCCTTTCCCTTCTCCAGGGGATCTTCCCAATCCAGGGATTGAACCCAGGTCTCGCACATTGGGGCAGATTCTTTACCAGCTGAGCCACAAGGGAAGCCTAAAGGCTGAGAAGCACCACCTTATACTATTACTTTTTTTCCCCTGTGAGTCTCAGCTGGAATGCAGTGTTTCTCAGAGTGGATTCCAGGGACCAAGGAACATGTGTAAGGCAATTTAGAACCTTGTAGGTCCCACCACAGACCTACAAGATCAGTTCCATGGGAAGGAGCAGGAATTTTCATTTTTATAAGTTCTTGTATCAGTCAGCTTGGGCTGCAAAGCAAAATCAGAGATTGAGTGGTTTAAACAATGCATTTATTCTCTCACAGTCCTGGAGGCTAGAAGTCAAGATCAAGGTGTGGGAAGGCAGGTTTCTCCTAAGGCCTCTCTCCTTGCTTATAGATGGCCATCTTCTCCACACCTCAGACAGTTGTCCCTCTGCCAGGATCTGTGTCCTAATCTCCTCTATCAGAATGGGAGTCACATTGGATTAGGGCTCATTTTACCTTCATCACCTCTTCAAGTCTCCATATCGAAACATGGTCATATTCTGAGCTCCCAGGGATTAAGGCTTCAACATATGGATTGGGGGAATACAGTCAACCAGTAACAATTCTCAGGATATTTCTCACGCACTGAAAGTTTAAGACCTGCTCTGAGGGGTAAGGAGAAAGATACTGCCATCACCCACCAGAATGAGCATATGGGGTTACTTGTTCACTCATCAGTGTTTATTGACACCCCCTCCCAAATGTGGAATACAGAGGAATGAATGAATTATAAAAATGAAACCTGGACTTGGAACACCCTCAATGATCCTATAATATCAGAGAATGAGGGCAATCCCAGTAAAACAAGGTATGTCTGAGAGCCAGGGCTGGAGGTCCCTTTGTCCAGAATGCTCCATCAGGGAGGGCACATCCTGGTAGACCTGATGGCTGCCATATTTATGGTGGGGACTGGTACTCATTGTTAATCAGTTCTCTCTATCAAGCATGGCCCCCATGGTATTTACTAAGGGTATAGTGTTCCTAGGGTTTCCCTGGTAGCTCAGCTGGTAAAGAATCCACCTTCAATGCAGGAGACTCCAGTTCAATTCCTGGGTCTGAAAGATCCCTTGAAGAAGGGATAGGCCACTCCAGTATCTTGGGCTTCCCTGGTGGTTCAGATGGTAAAGAATCCACCTGAAAGGTGGGAAACCTGGGTTTGATCCCTGGGTTGGGAAGATCCCCTGGAGCAGGGCATGGCAACCCACTCCAGTATGCTTGCTGGAGAATCCCCATCAGAAGAGCATGGCAGGCTACAGTCCATGGGGTCACAGAGAATCAGACATGACTGAGTGACTAAGCACAGCACAGCACAGCACATAGAGTTTCTAAGGTTTGATTTGAGGGCCCTGTGTATACAAAGTCAAAGCCAGGAAAAGCATTTCAGATGGAAGGAATAGAAGAAACAGATACACAGGACCGTAGTAGCTATATGTATCAACATTGCCTTGGTCTCCTAATCTGTAAAATGGGGGTGTTAGGTACATATACCCTTCTCAAAAGATAACCAAGAGGATTGGTATCAATGCCCCCATTTTGTGGGTTGAATGGTGACTCCCCAAAATGATATCAATGAGTCTGGGAAGATGACTTTATTTGGAAGAAGAATCTTTGAAGATATGATTAGATGAGGATCTTGAAATGAGATAGCTTTGGATTAGGGTGGGCCCTGAATCCAATGACAAATGTCCTTATAAGAAAAAAGAGGAGACACATGGAGAGAGTCATTGATGACAGAAGCAGAGCTACAGGTGACTAGGCCACAAGTCTGAGAATACCAGGGCTATCACAGTCAGGAAGGATCAAAAGCCAGGAAGAATCTTCCCCTGCAACCTTGAGGGAGCACCATCTCTCTCTCCCTGACATGCCCTGTCCCAATCTCCTTCCTGTCCTGTTGAACCATATGTTGCTTCCAGAACATAAGCCAGTAAAACCAACTGCAGAATGAGTTGAGACTGAGTGTTCTGGACCTCCCGAAGGGTCTCTCCTTGCCCACTTCCCTTAAGCAGAATTTCCCAGACATAGATGGCAGCTTATTAGTGGCTTCTCAAATCCATATAGTGGATAATGATCAACATTTTTCTAAATGGAATAGAAAACAAGATGTTTCAAACACAGAACGAGATGAACTTTTCATGCATGGACTGGACCATAGTAGCTTTCTCCATTTGGGCCAGCTCTGCAGGCCTGCCTAGTCTTGGGCTCAGAGAAGATGTGGTGATGCTTCCATCATGATCCCCATCCCACCACACTGTGTCCACAGTGCCCCTGAGAACCACCTGCATACACTTCAGAATCAGCTTCCCATCGAGTCCAACCCGAAATGTGGGTCATGGAGAAGAACCGTGAAATGCATCTTGTGGCAAAATACATTGTGCCACCTTTATTTTATTGAAGTAAAATATACATTTTTCTAGTTTAACCATTTTTAAGTATACAATTCTACAGCCTTAAGTAAATTCACATTGTTGTACAACGATCACTCCATCTAGCCCCAGAATGTTTTATCTTCCCAAACTGAAACTCTACACCTTTTAAAAATGACTCCTCCTTGCCTGAGCCCCTGGGATCTTTCTGTGTTTACGGCTTTGACTACTCCAGGGGCCTCATTCATACATGTGGAATCATACAGTATTTGTCCTTTTGTGACTGGCTTATTTGACTCAGTATATTGTTCTCAAGGTTCGCCTGGTTTGCAGGATGTACCAAAATGTCCTTCCTTTTCAAGAATGAATACCATTCCACTGTGCGAAAAACCATGGGCCCCCTCCTTGTCCAAATCAAGTCTACTAAGTAATGGCCAGGTGCTGTGGGAGACCACTGCTCAGGTCAGCCAGGGAACAGGCGCGTCCATGAATGAACTTCAATGGATGCAAGGTTCATGTGCCTCCAAGGTCTAAGTATATGTGAAGGACAAACCAAGTGCCAAGCAGGGAATAACGTGGGGACTCTCAATGCCTATCAGCCTATAGGCTATTGGGGAGGGGAGACTGACAGGAGAAGTATATGTGTAGTATATGTGTCCTCTCCCACAGCAGAGAGGACAAGAACCTGAGCCAGGGATCCCTGGGCAACTATGAGGAGGAGTGTGTGCTGTGGTGTGGTGTGGTGGAGAAAGTGCTGGGAGGGGGGCCCAGAAAGGCCTTTGAAGGTTCCCGTGAAGTAGCAAGACACTGTGGAAGGGCTAGTGGGGAGCGGCCCTATGGAGAAAGGAACAGGAGAGAGAGGCAAGTGACTTTTCGAGGGGCCCAGGGAGAAGGGATTCGGTCCCAAGTGTGTCTATAGGAGGGAAGAATCATGGTATAATTCATGCAGGAGAACTTTTATGTTAGTTTTAAATTGTTTTTTCCTAAAAGAGCACACAAAATTTGCAAAGAGGAATATAACATTATAAGAACTATATATTGGTCTCTCTCTGACGCTCAGTTTTTAACACAGAGCTCCTAAAGCCCTGAGACTTTCTTGTGATGAAAAGGGTAAAAGTGTTAATGAGCTGACTTTTGGAAAGCACCAAAGGATTGAGTCTGGTTGTCAGACTCAATGGCAACCATGCTTATTAGAAGGTTGGAAATTTTAGCTGCACCCACTGACTTCCAGGGGCTTCCCTGGTGGCTCACCAGGTAAAGAATCTGCCTGCAATGCGGAAGACCTGGGTTTGATCCCTGGGTTGGAAAGATCCCCTGGAGAAGGGAAAGGCTACCCACTCCAGTATTCTGGCCTGGAGAATTCCATGGACTACAGTCCATGGGGTCACAAAGTGCTGGACACAACTGAAGGACTTTCACTTTACTTGACTTCCAGTCAGGGGAGAGGGGCTAAAGATAGAATCAATCACCAATGGGCAATGATTTAATCAGTCATGCCTATGTAATGAAGCCTTCATAAAAACCCAAAAAACAGGGTTCAGAGAGTTTCTAGGATGGTGATGTGCGGGAGTCCAGCCTCCGCGGGGTCCAGGGAACTCTTGGGAGAGATGGCGTCGGCGTAATTAATGACTCGAGGTCACAGGTGCAAGAATGATTCTTTATTCAGCAAGAGCATCAGATTTCTCTCAAGTACTTTTCAAAGCATTCTAACAGGGTTTGATTTTCAAAGGCATTTTTATACATGGTTGCACAAGTTAATCACATAGTGTAAGAGGTTACAAACCATATTTTACATCTTGTTATTTCCGTGTAAGCCTTTTCCACAACATTCCCATACATCATGAGTAAAACATTTCCAAACTTTCTTAAATTCCTTATACAATCTTTGTCACCTCCCAGAATTTGTTTTTCACTAGATTATTTTGATTTCTTGAAAAACTAAGTCACCTGGCCACCTGGGTCTCCTGTTGAGGCCCTTTTACAATAACAACCTTTTCTTGTTAAACAATATATTAAGAAACACAATTTCCATAGTCCCCAGAAAAACATGAGAACAATGTTTGCATTAATCACCATGTTGTGAACTTTCTAAGAATAAGCCTATTTATAACTGCACAATGTTTACCTCTAATTCTATTCTTTGCTTTTCAGGGGAATGTTTACTTCTTAATTTTATTCTTTGCTTTTCAGGGGAATGTTTACTTCTTAATTTTATTCTTTGCTTTTCAGGGGAATGCCTGTACAGCTATTAATCAGTAATCCTAGAAAAACAAACTTGCAAACTATTACAGTAGCTGCTGGATGAGCAATGAGGGGTTTCTTTGGGGGGTTTCTTCGGGCCTCCAGACCTTCGAATTCCCCTTGAGTGCCGGCCTCCTTGGACCGGATCACCCTGACCCGGATCCTTGTCCTGGGCGGGGCTTTTCTTGACTCCTTCGGCTTCCGACAGTGATGTCAATGAAAAAAAATCAACTTTATTCAAGCCAATCTAAGGATTATAACTTGGGAGCCAGTCTCTCAGAAAGTCCGTCAAAGCACAGTTTTTGAGATAAAAGTTTATATGTTAAATGATATAAAGACAGTTTACACAATCCGCATCTGCAGATACAAAGCAAGAAGTGGGTTATTGTGATCCCTTAAGAAGGAACGCTATCTCCTAAAGAGGCAGAGTTAGTGCAGGTGCATAAGACACAATGAATGAGACAGAGGAGGCCCAAAGGGGCAGAAAACAAACTTTACGTCTAAATTTTTGTCTCTCATAAAATATGCATTTTATTTCATCCACACGCCATGCCAGAGGAGGGTACACTGCAAATTCTACGGGGACAGAAGTTGCTGTACTCAGGACACTTCCAAAGTTCAGAACAGCCGAGGGTTTCCTAGAGCCAGGCTTACTCGCAGACCTGAGGGATTCCCTGGGAGATGACTGGTGTTTGGACAGGCTGCAAAGTTGACATAGTGCTCAGGTTGAAGAAGGCAGAAAGCTGAGGCCTGAAAGCTACCCTCCCTGTTAATGAGAACACAACTGAACAGAATGATAATCATTGTCTAAGATCCTCGGGGTCATGCTGTGAAGCTCTGGATTTTCTGTCCAGTGCTCTCCCGTTTGAGCAGTTTGAGCTTCTCGGAACATCTCCAGGAAATAAAGGGTTATTGAGTTCCAACCTTCCCATGTATCTTGGTCTTGAGAGGGGAGTGGAGTGTGACTGCTCCTTCTGGGGTGATGAAAATATTTTGGAATTAGAGGTGGTGGTTGGACAACATTGTGAATGTGCTAAATGCCACTGAATTGTTCCCTTTTAAATGGCTAACTTTATGTTATGTGAATTAGAACTAATATACACACACAAATGGTACAGCAGTCCCGTGCTCCAGACCTCAGCTTGCAGACAATACAGGATAGCCAATTGATCATGAATCTTCATGTCCAGGAGCTCTTTGTTTTTTTTTAAAGCCCCCTTTTTCCATGGGCTGGTGAATTCCCCTGTGTTCCTAGATTTCTTAGCTAATTCCCAGCACTGGCAAGCAAGAACCTACAAACTTCTCAGGCTCTGTCTAAATTCAGAATCAGCCAACACTTATCCCAAGTGAGGAGAAGATTTGGGAAGAGCTCAGACATTTGTGTAACCAGGGGCTGGAAGTCAGCAGTACAGAGAAAGGTTGCCTGGATAGTAGTGTCTGTATCCTAGTAGAAACAGCTGTCGTCCTTCTGCACAAAAGATCATCCTGTTAGTTCATGCATTTTCTGTCTTTACTTTTTTCTCCCCTTGCTTTGCCTCCCATACAGGCCACACGGACTCCATAGGCAGTACTAGGCCAGAACTCCAGGAGACTGGATTGGTCTCACCTCTTAGGTCATTTGTCTTAGACTTCCTTCAGGCCACAGCCACTGTGAAGGACCAGCAGCTTTACCTACTTAGTTGTATAGTGTAGATGAAAATGGAGAAAAGAAGGCAAGTGAGTGAAGGGGATGGAAAGGTTTTCCTTAGATTTGAATATTTCATGCTGTTTGATGACGAGTTGTGAATAAATAGGTAAGGAGGGTGAGGTAAGTATAGTGAACAGCAGGTGACTTAGCAAAGCCTATGTATTCGGGCTCTTGTCAGAGTCCCCTTGTTCCCAGAGATAAGTGAGAGTCAATTCCTAGGCAGATTGATAAGTCCAGGGGTCCCAAAGGAGAGAGGGATCTGGAATTCTCAAGGAGGAAAAAAGGACAAAGTTTTTGTCCCTCTATATTCCTTAGGATTATATAACAATAATGTATCCTGCTTGAGGACAGTCTCTGGAAAAAACCTTCTGGCTAATCCTGTTATCTTAAGGTGTAAATTATGAGAGTAGGTCTAGTGAGGTCTTTACAACTTCCAGACATTCTTTTGATTCACTGTAATAACTAATTAGAGAGTATATAACTCCACTGCTAACACTAGCAAGGGGATACTCTTTCTGCCTACGTCAGAAGCTTTCTCTATCTCCTTTATACTTTAATAAGACTTTATTACACAAGGCTCTGAGCGATCAAGCCTCGTCTCTGGCCCCAGATTGAATTCTTCTCCTCCGGAGGCCAAGAATCCCGGCGTCTTTTCGAGTGTCAGCAACAACCTTTCATAAGGATTCTCCTTTCTTCTGTGTATTGGGAGGATATGTTTCAAGTAGGGCCTATGGGAGAATGAAGAGGTAGGGGGAGATCAGAGTAACCTTCCTGTTTCTGCCATTTTCTCAAACCCCTTCAGCTTAAAATAGTCAATATGTCAAGGGGCTATGATCAGCTGTAGCATACCCTGAACCCCATCACAAGCTAACAGATGGTTCTATGTTCTAGATGGAATCATTGGAAAAAAAACTTCTGTAGTAAAGATCTGTGTGAAGCAGTAGGAGGGTAGGGCCCAGACTGAGTCTGGCACTGAGCCAATTTCTTTCCCGGGGATGACACCTGGTACCCAGGTGTACCAGGCCTGCTGCAAACCAGAGGGCCCTAAGCCATCTTGAGTGCATCGCCAGGGAAACCTGTTCTTTATCCCATGTCTATATGTGCCTCCAATCCCATGCAGCAGTCTTGTCAAGGCCTAAGGCACAAAATGAGCTGCAATGGCCAAGGTCCAAAGTGCTTGCTGTGGCCGACGGTGATACACGCTTTTCCTATTTAAGGGCCAGGGCCATTGCCAGCTGTTGCACCAATCTTCCAGCTACACAGAGGCTAGGAAAGATAAGGACAGAGAAAAGAGGACGTGATATATCACAGCTCTTCTCCTGGCCATGGGAGTGGCTCTGAGAAGAGCCTTTGGTGTCACAGGGCCTGTTGGTGTTGCAGCAGCACGGCCTGGATACTGGAAGGGATACTATGCTGCCTGACGACGGTGTGGCGTTAGCCGCTTGTGGAGCTCCTCGCCTCTGGGGAAGGCCAACAGCAGGTGGCATGCGCCGCCCCTCCCTACTTTGACAACCAGACTTCTCTAGGAGGGCCGCTGGCCAATAGGTTTCATACTCCGAGAGTATGCCGCTGCATGCTGCAACGGCCGATAGGGTAAAAGCGCTCTGCAACCTCGTACCCCACTGGCTCCTCCACTGCAAGCCCTATGGCTTGTCCAATCAGCCGAGATCTAAAAGTCGCTTCATTTGCATACCGCCTAGGTGATAAACCGCGGAGAGCAAGTTTGTGTACGTCCTTCCTTACCTATCTTTGCCTCCCAAGGGCCCAGCGGGCAACCCGGTTGTTTCTGCCGGCTGGAAGGTGGGGTGGGAGTTTTGCTCGGCTACACTCCTCAGATCCCTATTCAGCCTCCGGTTTCCTCCGATGCTGTTGGCCCCCAAGGGGACAGATGACCGTGCCCGGGCGGCCTGAGAGGGGCCTATCAGGAGCCTCAGAAACTCCGAGCCCAAGAGCTACTGGTCTTGCATAGAATGTCGCGCCAGACCCCAGGAAGGGGGCGGGATGCGCAGGTGGCTAGCTCTCCGCAGAAGCGCTGGCAGCCGTGAGCTCAGCATAGCCCCGGGTGGAGGTGAGGGGGAAGAGCCCTTGCAGACCTGCTCTGTCTCCGGATCAGCAACCTAACCGTGAGGATAAAATCTTTAAAATTAACAAGTAAGGAGTCTGAGGCAAAAGCAACCAGGAGAGAGTGCTTGTGCGGAAGAAGAGACTTCTCCGCACTGAACGAATTCAGTGGTTGATCCAAGACGTGGGATTGAGAAATGGTACAAGATGATAGCCTTGTACTCTTGACAAATAGGAGACATGAAGAGTCTTTGTGTATATAACCAATTTGCTAGGTGTTCTTTTGACTTCTCAGACCTGTCTATTTTTTTCACAAGTGAGCAACTTCTCTTGGCTGCCTTTTCTGTAGACTCCTTTCTTCCTTAATTGATACCATCGCCTGCGACAGTTTAATTCTGACTGATTGATTATTCGATCATTCGTTGTATTGACGACAATGTTTAACACACATTTCTTCATTTCTAAAATAAAGTTTTATAAATATTTGAAAGACTTGTTTATCAAGTGGAAGTGACTCACTAGCACATACTTCTTCAGGAACAAAGGTTTAATAGCCCCAAGAGTCCAAAAGGTTATTTTTAAAAACAAAAAGACTTGGAGGCCTGGGGCACTCCAGGTGCCAACTGTGAGCTAGCTGTGGGTTCGCAGCAGCCAGATCACCGCTGTGTCTCCTACGAACCTGGCTACTGGAATTCCCAGTAGCAAAGCGAAATACTCAAGACTCTCTGATATAGTTGATAGATACAATGACCTTCAGGGAGAAACTTAACTACTGAAGCCAGCAGATTGTGGGAATCTTCCTTCTTTCCTGATGTAACGAGATCCAATTTATTAAAGGTATCCTTTGTGGCAAACATTTAAAAAAAGCCCTCCTGAGATCCCATATAAGGCCACTGTGCTTGCTACAGTGCTGTTTTTGATTGGAGCCTTTCTCATTATCACAGGCTCCCTCCTGCTGGCAAGCTATATCACAAAGGAGGGTGTGGGCAGACCAGCCGCTCCTATTCTGATCATTGGCATCCTGGTGTTCTTGCCAGGATTTACCACCAGTGCATCGCTTACTGTGCATCCAAAAGCTATTGGGGATACTCCTACAATGACATTCCAGACTTTGATGACTAGCACCCACCCCAGTCCTGAAGAAGACAGTCACAGATGGAACTGAGCCCAGCTTTAAGACATTGAGCAGAAACTATGACTAAGGGCTAAGGAGTTCTGCAGTTTGCAGATGTTTATCAAAACAGTGGTCAGATTTTACGAGTCCATCCTAAAAGATGTTAACTAAGCTCACAAGTAACTATCATCAATGCGCGTTATCTATTTTTCATTTCCTGGCCCTGGCAAAAGCTCCTGACAAGTTTTTCCCCATGAATATACATCATAGCAGTATTAATTGTATGGAAAAGTGGGAGGTTATTCTGTAGTGGAGTGTTCTGCCACCACCCTTTTTAGAGTTGAGCATTCTTTTAAATGGTCCTCATGGTCAATATGTTCTTGTGGCAAAGGGAAGAATACAATATGTCAGATTTCTTATTACTAATTTACTTTGGAAATATCTAAGTGTCTTATCCCCATACTCTTTGTGTTCTAGTGGAAGACGTTGGCAAAATCAAATATCAGTGTGGTGCATCTATAATATTTCCTACTTGCTTTCTTATTAACAACAACTAGAAATTTTTTTAAACCTCAGAGCAAATTTTCAAAATGCAAACCCTTTTCTCTGTTCACCAGTCCTTGGCCAGCTCCGCTCTGGCTCACTGATAGGTTGGCCAGCGTATAATTTGGATTATTCTGTCCCGTGTGGATCAAAATGTTCTGTATATCATGCCCTTACGGACTAGACTTTTGGTTGTTTCCTAAGGAAAACATATTGGCGAATGGTTATTATTTAGAGTTTATAACCCTGTTGTTAGCACCTTGTATTATGATGTTTTTAGGGGAAGCACACTTGACTGAAACCGCCCACTCTGGCCAGGCTCCCTAGTAACCATTCACGAGTCGTTTTACCACAGACGGTGCTGGGAAGGAATATGGAACGAGCCAGCACCAACAGTAAGAGTTCAGGAAGGTCAAGGAGACACCGCGTGTCCGTCCACCTCCCAGAATCCCTCTCACTTGCATCCATCTTGGCTGAGCGATGCGTGCACCACCAGGAAGGACTCTTGAGTCAGAATGATTGGCCACAGACAACCCGGAAACTAACCCCATCACCATAAAACCCGAGGCTGCGAGCACATGGCAGAGCAGTTCTCCCAGGTTCCCTTACCCTGCTGCTCTCCGCCCAGGTGCCTTCTTCCAATTAAGTCTCTTGCTTTGTCAGCACATGTCTCCTCGGGCAATTCTTTTCCAAGTGTTACACAAGAGCCGGCTCTTGGGGCCCTGGAGCCCCTACCCGCTTCCTACAACAATGTCATTCTGCTGAAGACTTTTAAGAATTGGCCTGGATCTCTAGAGGACTGGACTGCCTGATCTGCCTCTTGATAGCTTGATCTGCTTCTTAGCTTGCAAAAAGTGACTTGTATTCAAAAGAAATTAAAATGTCAAAATCTAAAAAAAAAAAAAAAGACTTAAGGCTCTTTATCTATCTTCAAATTGATCAAGATTCTGTTAGGAAATGCAACACCTCAAGTTTGTACCACTTGACTTGGCAAAAAGTAGGGGTGCCTCAACTGTCAGCCACCTTGTGGCCTTTATCTCCTCCCAGGCACCAGCCTTCCCAGAGAAAACACTAGGTGTGCCCTGAGGCCATCTTTGAACCCCAGGCGAGAAGAGTTAACTCCACTCCTCCCACACCTGAGGGCGAATGAAGCACAGACACCCAGGGCACAGGGCTCTGAAGCTGCCATCGCTGGGGCTCAACAGAGAAACAGGTAAAAAGAAACGAAGACACCCCAAGGTGAGAGGGCACAGCCTCCCCAAAGAGTCAAAATGAGAATATGGGGGAAGATCGCCTGAAATCTGAGTGAGGTAGATGGCCAGACACACCCACTGAGTCTGTAAGATCAAACCGGATTGCTTGCACATTGAAGTATTCTTGGTTCACTCATTGCAAGGGCCCCCAACTTTTTCCAGCATGCATACCACCTTATGTTCCAAAAGTTCTATGGCTCCTTCCACACACCTAGACACTCAAGATTTGGTAGGGAGCTAAAGAACTAACTTGCCACTACAAAACCCAAAAGTGACTTGAAATACTCTGGACTCAACTTCCTTTCCTAACGTGAAGTCCCGAGTTGAGTGGGCTCAGGATGACCAGATGCTCCCCTTCCCATTTTCCATCCCAGTCCTGTGTGTCACCTTGGTTCTTTGCCTTTTGTTTGTCGCTATTCCCCATTCCATAGGAAACTACCCTAATGGGTTCCATTTACCAGCTTGAAGTATTCTTCCAAGCAGTGTTCTCTGTGCACACGTTAAATGCTGTTTTATTCTTCGTTTGCAGCATTATGCCACAGCCACATGCCATAAGCTCCACTATGTGTGTCCAGCAGCTCTGTATCTATCTCAGGGCTTCAGCATACTTTATAGCCTCCAAACCCCGTGACTTTCCACCTCCTCCACTGAGAGGCACTGACACTCGTCCTGCCTACCCCAAGACAGTGACGCAGAGGATACCTCAGTGTGCATCCCTCTGTGGGCCTGGAGAAGACTAACGAATGAATACCTGGGAGTGGGTCACTGGGTCCAGGGTCACTACGCCCCAAACCTGACGACAGCTGGCAGCAGTGCTGAAGAGCTCAGCAGCAGTACAGGTAACAAAACATGGTAGCTTTCCCATCTCCATCAACCCAACAGCGTGTCATTACACTTGTGGGCATGTGATTTCTCTGCTACAAAAACTAAGGAGTCTGAGCATCTCCTCTTGGGTTGCTGAGCTCTCTGGCTCCTCTTATGCACTTGCTTGTCCACATCTCTGCTGTTTTAACTCCAGGCACTTTTGGCTCTTCATGAATTTGCAGGAGCTCCTTGCAGTTTTGGTAAAAACCATGTTGGTCTGGACACTGCAAACATCTACTCCTCCTGTCTCTATTGACTCTGGCCATGGGACAGTTGGTTGAGTGGAGGAGACATATTGATAAGACCAGCCAGCTCACCTGAGGAAACCATTTCCGCACCAGATGGTCCCCAGGTGGCAGAAAAGCAATGGCAGCATTCTCGTCAAACCACTGCGGGTAGTTCCTGTGTTCCTTGACCCACTCCCCCCTGGCAGGACAGAGAGAGGGGGACATCCTACCAACAATGGCAAGAATGGGCATCAAGCCAGAGGTCTGCACAGAGCTCTGCCCCTGTGCAGGACTGGAGTAGCCATGACGCCTGCCCCACCCTCTCCAGCAGGTCACACCCTGGAAAAAAGCTACATCTGCATCAAGAGACTGTCAGCAGCCTAGCTCCCCTTGGGTTCTCTTGGACATGGAAATTGGGCTGGGACACCCCTGTGCCCACATCACATGGCAGAACCAGTTCTGCACTGCTCCCCATGCTGGCACCCCACGTCCACCTTTCTGGTACCTCAGTAACACAGACCGGGGTCACCTCCAACCTCCTGATGCTGCAGATGACTCAGTGTCCATCCTGTGCATGTTACCTCATAGAACCATGCTGGCATCTTTATACAAGCCAACCCAAGGCTGGAATTGCCAAGTCACATGGAAGCAAACACAGTGCAGTCAACCTGGAAGTTACTTCTGAGCCCTGACAGATATACCAGTGGGCCTGGGCCACATCGGTGGTCTGACCTTTTGATGTGCAGCAGGAGTTTTAGGTCCTGTAACTCCATTTCCTGTGGGACTGCAGGATAGACCAGCCAGGCTGAGTGTCAGCATGTGGATGCAATGAACCCCATGAAGGCTACAGACAGCGAGTCAGGCCACCTACCCACCTCCCACAAGCCATGCTTCATCCGACTGGCCACACACAGATGCTGGAAGTGACACTGTCCTGACTCCACAAGAAGACAGTGCCACTGACATTTTTCCTGATGTCTTTCCCCTTGGCTTGATGTTAACCTGTCTCCTCTTCCAGTGATAAACCTTTGCCGTGAGCATGAGGGCCTTCAGGGAGATTTTCTAGGAGCTTTTCTAGCAAATTACCCAGCCTGAAGAGGCACTAGTTCCCTCTAAGTTCTTGGCTGGCTGATTCTCTTTGGTTTAGTCATTCAGTTTAACCCTCTCAGGCTGCTCTCCCAAAGGGCAGCAGCACCTCTTGGAGAATTTCTGACTCAAGCTTGAGGTCATCCTAACAGCTGGGGCAGTACCCCACTGGCCTTTCCACATGCAAGTCTCTCTGTATCAGAGTGCAAGTATCCCTCTTATTTTGTTGTCATCAATCTGATGAAATAATTCAACTAGGAGTGTGAAAACAACCCTCAGCATTTCCCTCTGTTCCCCTGGACAAAGGATCCTGACACCAAAAAAAGGCCACGGGTCCTAACTATCCACGACTTTCTTATTAACCTCTAAGAATTGAAAGGAAAGGGATCTAGGTATTGAATGAATAGACGAATTTCTGTGAAATGTGCTCCCTACCGTTTGGCAGACAAAACTCTTCTTGTGCACCTAGCCTGCGTTTCCCTTCACTTGTGCCTCTGCACTGACCTCAGACACGCAGAGCCTGACATGGTCCTGAACCAGTCAAATGAACCTGGGTTGAGGAAAAGTCACACATTCACTGGGACCTATTCAACTATGTCCTCGAGGGAAGGAGCATGCAAAGGTCCTCCACTTCCAGAGGTTTCTAGAAATACCATTTCAGCAGAGATTTGAAGATGCGGGGACTAGCCATGGAGACGTCTGGAAAAGGAACATTATTGCACAGAGAACACAGGACCCACAGCAGAGAGGCCACTGTGACCAGTGAGCAGAGGGTGAGGGCTGACTTCAGTGAGGAAATGGCAGGGGTTGGTTGTACAGTCCAGCAACCAACACAGAGCTTGGACATTCAGAGGACCTGCTAAGCAAGAAGTCAAATCTTACCAGAATCAACGGCCATCTATGCTGCAGGGTTATTTGGCCAAGGTCCTACAGCTTGCCAAGAGGATGAACGTGTCTCCTGTTCAAAACCAGGCAGCTTTTCCCACCCTCTGCTTGTCATTCTTATGTAGATATTATGTGAGAGGAAGGGAGAGGTGTCCAATGGGCTGAGAATTCTATCCACACCTGTTACAAAGAGACTGGATCCAGGCTGGTATCGGGACCTCCTATCTCTCCCCAGCACTGGGAACCCAGGGGCTACCACTTTTCTGGATTGCACACCAGCCCTGTATAGCAGCACTTCAGTCTTGAACTAGTTAACTTCAAGGAAAACAGGCAGGCCTCCCAGCAGATCCCTGCAGAGGAGAAAAACAGGCAGCTGAATCTCCAGTCATGGGAAACTGGGGCAGCACCCCAATTTCACTCAGTAGAAGCAGGAGGTGGAGGGCTCATCAGAGAAAAGTCCAACCCACAGAAGCCCCCAACATGGCACGGTGCAGACACAGTGCTTCCTCAGAGACTGGCCAGGGTATGGGGGGGATATAGATGAGGAGGGATGTCAAGCAAACTGGCTAAGCAAGCCCTCTTCAGTAGGCTGAGTGCCGGCTACCAGCTAGGCAGGCAACTGACCCCCAAGCTCACAGAAACAAAAAAGGCCCAGCAGTGCCAAAGGCTCGTGACTCCCAGGTCCGAGACGGTTCATCCAGAAATGGGCCACTGATCACAAACCTGCACTTGCGTGAACAACTCATAGCCTCAACCACCAGCCTAAATGCCTGTCTGTGTCAATTCTCATACCCCTTGATCTTGTCACTTCATGCTACATTTTTGTCACTTGGAGGAATCTACACAATGACACTAAATAAGTAGTTTTGCTAAATTCATCCAGCAGAGGAAATAGGAAGGGAAGTCAAAGGTACAGGGAAAATGACACACCAAGGTGAGGTCTGGGGATGGCCTGACCCTGACATTGCTTCTGCTGCCCCAGGAAAAATTCCTGGGTCAGTGAGGGGCAGGCAAGGCAGATAGAGGGTGATGCTAAGACAGTTTCCTGGGAAACCACTGGCATCCAAGGGATAGAAGATGGAGAAGAGAAATGAGAACAGGTTGACGAGATATACCAAGAGGCAGAGAAGCGATACAGCCTGAAAGACATGCCAGCAAGGGGCCGCACTGTCCCTGAACACCCCAAGGTTCTCGTGTTTCTGGGACAGACCCTGAGCCGTAGGAGGTGTAGGTTTGTGCAACATACACTGTTCAAGGACCTCAAGCAGAGGTGACAAGTCTGACCAGCCCACCATCCCCACCCAGGCACACTGAGCATTCCTTTCCCTTGACAGTCGCCTCAGATTTCACCTTAACTGCAGTGCCCTGCATAGGTGTGGGTCTGTGGGCCTGCGCGTGCATGACTGGTGGAGCAGCCCATCATGGAGCAGGTCTGCACAGCCCAAGCCTCCTGAAGATGACAACCACCGCTCAAGGAGACCTCAGAAAATCTGATGAAACTTGGGGCAATGAAAAGAACTTTATGGAGTCAGGATATACTTGGGTTAACTTACCCCCAATACAGATCTCTACAGTGAAAGGTTTACAGCCATGAACACCCAGAGGAAAAGGGAACACAAACACTCTTCTGCAGAGTACTGTCATCAGCAACCCCAGGTGGGCACCTAGAGTTCACAGTCCACATATTCACCTAGGAGAAGACACGCAGGGCTGGGGGTATCTTGAAGGACGACAAGGGGTCCAGAAGGAGGCAGATGGAGGAGCTGTTTCAGGCCTGGGATGATTAACAGCTTCCTCTGCCTGCTGCCTGGGCAGGCAGCACTTCACTGCACAGGGAGAGAGGGAATGAGTGAGCGAGTTTCTATCCTGCAAGCCAGATGACTGCAGAATCCAGCCCCACCAGACTCTCGTGTCTCTTCACCCACAATCAGCACCCACTTGGAGCTGAGTAACCACTACTGCCAGAGGTAAAACGGCACCTCTCAGCTCAGAGGAGGGAAGGACAGACGGTGCCAGTTCCAGCATCAGACTCAAGGATTGCAAAGAGCCCAGAATCCCCAGGTTTAGGCAAGGCTTCAGGGCAGAGAGTAAGGAGGAATTCAGGATGAGGGCATGGCAACCACCACCGTCCCCAAGATCCCTGACTCTTCTGACCTCGTGGCCAGCTCCTACCTGTAGAGCCCAAGGACAGGGTAGGGGCCCAGTACTTCAATACTGCAATGCAGCTCCCCCTCTCTGCAAATGTGGGGGGAAGCCAGTCTCCTGGATTGACCATTTCTGAAAGTCAGCCCCAAATGGAAGCCAGGCAGTGCTGGTCTGAAGGGTTCTCTCTGGATAAGCTACCCTCTTGCCAATTCTTGACTCTGCGTCCTGCTGCCCTCCCCGACCAGCAGGGCTGGGTGCCTACCTGGAGCAGCATACTGAGACCCAGGTTGTGGTGCCTCCTCTCCAGCTCCGACACAGCCTGTAGCAGAGACCTGAACCTCTCTGCTGGGTCCTCGTCCTCGTCCTCCAGGGACCCTTCTTCTTTTTCTGCTTCCTGTAGGAATCGCCCCTCCTCCTCGGCAAAGAAGGCCCGAAGCTTCTTGTAGTCAGTCAGAGCCTTCTTCCTCCGGTCCATTACATGTCCCTACAGGATGGGTGGGCAGCAGGAATACCCGTGTCCTCAGGCTACCCTGAGACCCCACCCATCCACCACTGACCACCTCAAGGGAGGAGAGTTCCCTGACCATCTGACTGTACAGTGCTCAGCTGTGGTCCAAGGCCCTGCCAAACAGGGTCAGGGTACATATCCATGTTTCCTTGCTCACGTGGACTCGAACCCCACCCCACTTGCCTTCCACACAGCAGCAGCGGACTCAGCCTGGCCATGCAGATCCCGAGCATCATTCAGATCTTTCTTCATGATCTCCACAGACCCCTTGTTCTCCTGGAGAAAGACGCTGGTTATGGGGTGTGTGGCCACTTCTGAAAGACCGGGGCCCACCTAAGCCCAGTCCAGAGGGACATCACACCACTAGAATCCCATCAGGCAGTCCAGAAGCCCCAGTTCATGATCTTAGCCCATCAGACACCTCAAAATTCTGCAGGCTGCAGAGGAGATCTTAGTAACCCACTATGCTCTCTATAGTCTGAGAGAAAACATTTGTGCTAAGAATCCAACAGGGTAACTGGACAAGACTATTCATTTGGGAGGGATTGGGGGCAGGAGAAGGGGATGACAGAGGATGAGATGGCTGGATGGCACACTGACTCGATGGACGCGAGCATGAGTGAACTCCGGGTGTTGGTTATGGACAGGGAGGCCTGGCGTGCTGCGATTCATGGGATCATAAAGAGTCGGACACGACTGAGCGACTGAACTGAACTGAACTGAGTGTTACTGTTTCTAGCAGAGGGATGGAGGGTGGCCCTTTAGGGTGACCACGGGCACACACAGGGCCTGCCCAGCTCCGTGCACTGACTGGGTGGGTGGGGTCCTTCATCAGGAAGAAAGTCCAACTCCAGTCCCCTGGCCACATGCTCTAACCCCAAGGAAGCCCCTGGACGCAACATCCCACTGCTTAAGAAGACCGCAGGGCCCAATCCCTGACACACGAACCCTCAAACAGGCTACTCTCTCCCCTCAGGTGGGCAGGGACCACACTGACTCTTTCCACTCCAGGGGCCTGGCTGTCTTTATTCTCTCAGAAATAACGTTGTGCTCCCCCAGCCCCCCCCAACAAACACACACACCAGCGGGTCCCTGGGATTACCAGACCTCAGCAGTGACCAGACTCCAATGGCAGGTTCTGACCCAGAGCCAAGTGCCAAATGTAAACAGTTGAGAGCACAGGGGAGAAGGTTCCAGAACAGAGTGGATGAAGGGACTCAAGAGGGCTCAGTGCAGGTGAGAAGATCCAACGGGAGCGGTGCACAGGGGCCAATACCCTCAGGCCACACCCCCTCTCCAGTACTCTTGCCTGGGAAATACCATGGACAAATGAGCCTGGCAGGCGACAGTTCCTGGGGTCGCAAAGAGTCGGACACGACTGAGCGACTACCACACCCACTGAGAGGGCTTTGCCCGTGGGGGTGGGGCTACCATAGTATGACGTCATGCCAGGGGGCAGGGCAGTGACACAAAGGGGGCTGGGCGTGAGGGGGCCTCGGCAGGACTCTCTTTGCCAAGCGGGGCGGGGCAGGGCAGTTCAAACCTGGGAAAGTCACCCGAATGGGGTGGGGCAGGGAGGTGGAGGGAGAGGAGGAGAAAGTGCCCCGTCCAGGCGGGGAAAGGGGGAAAGGATACCTTCCAGATAGGGGAGTGCGGGGACCGCGGTCCTGTCCTGGGATGGGAGAAAGGGTACTAGGCAGCAGAGGAAGGAAAGGGGACAGGGCACTAACTGGGGTGTGGGGAGGGCAGCTAGGACACCGTCCGGGAGACTGGGGGCCAGGGCGCCATCCGGAGAATACGGAGGGGGGACAGGGCGCAGTCTGGTGATGAGAGAGGGACAGGGCACCCTCCGGGAAAGGGCACCTTGCCGCGCAGCGCCTTCCTCCAGCGGGGCTCCCACTCGGGTGGCTCGGGCCCCGCGGCCATGCGGCAAGCTGCGCACAGCGGGCCCCCGTCGGCGCGGCACAGCAGCTGCAGCGCCGCCTCAGAGGCCGGCCCGTCGCGCGTGGGCGCCGCAGCGGCTTCCTCGAGCGCCAGCAGGCGGCGGCTGAGCGGCGGGCGGCCGGGCTCCACGGCGCGCTGCCAGCAGTCGTCGGCGCACTCGGGACACGGAAAGGGCCCGTCTTCCTCCGCCCAGAACCGCACCACGCACGCCCGGCAAAAGCGATGGCCGCAGTCGGCGCGCACCGGGTCGCGGGGCGCGCTCTGGCACAGGGCGCAGGCGGCCTCGCCGGGGCCCGCGGGAAGCGCCAGGGCGGCAGCGGCGGGGCCCCAGAGGGCGCAGACAAGGATGCCAACAGGGGCGCACTGGTGGCTGGGAGAGCCGGGGACCCGGACGCACTAAAAGCGCTACCGGAGAGCCAGGGACAAGAATGCGTTGATAGAGATGGAGCGCAGGGACAGAAGACAAGAAATGGCGACTGGAATGGCTGGGCGCCCGGCGCAGGGTCCTGGCAGCGGTGTTCTCCCCGCAAGGTCCCGGCAGCGGTGTACTCCACCCTCCAGGGTCCTGGCAGGGGCCGCGCCACTCTGCCTGGGTCCTGGCAGCGGTGTACACTCACTCCGGCTCAGCTAGCAGAGATGCGCTTCGCTCCGACCCACGTCTTCGCACGCTGAAATCTTACAGGGATTGTCATTCTCCCGTAAATGATTCGTGTGCGAAAAGAAAGCAGTTTCATTTGAAAACTCCGTTATAAAACGTTTTTGGTAAGCTTCTCGGACCTGAGCTTGCAAGCGCCTCCTCGCAGCGCTATGCTACCGCGGGGTGGGGACTGGGCTGGAAAACTGCAGCGTGGGACCTCTTGCGTGCAACCACTCGCGTCAAATCGTTCTGTGCGCACCGAGCTGCGTGGGCTTTTCCCGTGTTCGCAGGTTAGACGTGGCCTCTCAGGGGAATACGTCCTGTGAGGGCCATCCTGAAAGGAGAATCCAGGAACAACCCGCGAAGGAATGATCTTCCAGGGACACGCAGATACTCACAAACGCAAAGTTTGTTTCAAACAGTAGAAGTATAGAGCTGCCAGCATAGTCACTGAGAGGGGGGAAAGCGTTCCCTCAAACCGAGGGGATCACAAGTTTATATCTTTACTAATGTTGACCCACCTATTTGTTTTTGGTTGGTTTAGGATCCCAGTGTACATAATCGCTCTTCTAAACATCATCATGTCAGTTTGTCCATTTTTATGACCCTTTTTTCCTGATCTCCCAGTTCTAGAAGTTTCTTATGATATTGAGGCTCCACCCTCTCACCTTTTCTCTTGCCTTCTCCCCTCCCCTTTTCTGGTGACCTCAGGCCATTGTCTAAGGACAGTGTTCTAAAGTTCATGGCTCACCTGGTGTTTTTCTCCTTGATCAGTTGTTAAGGCCCATAGGTTCTGGTGTTTTAAGGGCTTCAGGTCAAGGGAGTTTAGAGGCATTCCCTTTAAATCTCAACAAACTGGAACAGCAAACACTTATGTGAAAAATAAGGGGAGATTGGAATTCGATTTTTAAAAGAAGAAGTGAAGTCCTTTTTTTTTTTTCCTTTTGACCCTAGGCTAAACTGACTGCCTCCTGTTTTTCTACCTCAGCCCCACCTAGCAGCTTGAAACCCGGCCTTCGGTCCACTGTTTGTCCCTGAGCCACAGGAACGGGGAATTCAGCACCGAGAAAACTCATTATGCAGACTGAAGACATCTGATAAGACCCAAAGCTACCAGTATCCTGGTCCATACCAGGAAATTTGTTAGCATTTCTTTAGAAAAGACAAAAAATGGTTTGGGGAGAAGCAGTCTAATAGGGTGAGGTTTTTTTTTTTTTGGATTTTGTTTTTTTGGTGGTTGTTTTTAAGCAAGCACACGGTTTAAAAAACGTAATCTTTGATATTTAAAAAGTGAATCTTTCAGTCCATATACGTGCAGTCTTCCTAGGTATTGCGTTTTGGTTTTGTGTGTGTTTTTTAAACCTGATGTTAACTTAACGAAAAACGCGTGATGTAAAAGTTAAGTTTTTATGCCTATCGCCAGAAAATGGGGCTTCCCAGGTGGCTCTAGTGGTAAAGAACCCACCTGCCAATGCAGGAGACCTCAGAGATGCTGGTTTGATCCCTGGGCGGGGAAGATCCCCTGGAGGAGGACACAGCAACCCACTCCAGTTTTCTTTCCTGAAGACTCCCATGGAAGGAGAAGTCTGGGGGGCTAAGGCCCATAGGGTCACAGAGTTGGACATGACTGAAGCAACTAGGCATGCAAGCATGCACACATACGTAGCCAGGAAATAGTTGTTGACTGAAGAAAATGCACAGCCTAAAAGTTGAGAGTTACTATTCTGTTCCGCAGACTGGCTCCAGGAAGAGAGCCTCTCAGAACCCAGGTATATAGGAGTTTTTGCAACAAAAACCAGATAGTTGGACTATCAAAATTTGCTGTTGATTAAAGAAAACCAGGCATCTTAGTTAATGAATTTAGTGCTTTTTTTTAATGTATGGGAATATGTAATCATCTGGGGTTATTGGAATCATTCCTTTGATAGGGACCTTAGCTATCTAAAGGGCTAGTATCCTGTTCTTCCTAAATCCCCTCAGGATGTACCATTGGCCAGTGGCTGTGCCACAACACCCTTTGTTTACTGATAAGGCAAGCCTGTCTTCAGCCACACAGCCTCTCCTCACCTCTGCTGCTGCTAAGTCGCTTCAGTCGTGTCCACTCTGTGCGATCCTTACCTCTTACCTCTGGAGGAGGAGGAAAGGAGGAGTGTGTGTGTGTGTGTGTGTGTGTGTGTGTTAGTCGCTCAGTTGTGTCAGACTCTGTGACCTAATGGACTATAGCCCGCCAGGCTCCTCTGTCCATGGAATTTTCCGAGGAAGAATACTGGAGTGGGTTGCCATTTCCTTCTCCAGGGGATCTTCCCAACCCAGAGATCGAACCTGGGTCGCCTGCATTGCAGACAGATTCTTTACCATCTGAGCCTCCAGGAAAGCCTGAGGGGCTGCTCCAAAGAGATAGGGAATGAGCCAGTATATAGAAGAATTGTTTTGATCGGTAAATACTTGTAGTCAGACATACGTCTTGATAAAAGAGTACTGTAATCACAACAGATACCTCAAGTTGCTGACTTTAGTGCTTTTCTGTCTATGGGAAGATGCAAGAATAGGGAGTCACTGAACCTATTCCTTAGTTACACATTTTAACTATCTAGGGGCTTGGTAAATCCAAAGTGCAGAATGTTTCATCAGTTTTCCTGTCTTGAAGTCCCCTCAGGACACACTGTCAGTGGGCAACTGCAGTGGGTTGCAACTTACCCCTTTCCATATGAGGATAATGAGTGACCCTCTTTATTCTCTTGGTGTACATTGGCACAGACTTAAACATGCACTAAATGGGCAGTCAGAAGTGTGGCTAGTAAACTGAGGTTAGTTCTGTGGAGTGATGGTCAGAAGGAGAAAAGTACTTGAAGAAGAGCCTAGCTGATTTGTTGGGTAAGCTAGGAACATAATGGAGAGAAAAGTGGAAAGAAAAGAAATCAATGAGCAAAGTCCATAATAATCTTGTGAGTGTGAAAAATAATCAGCCACAGTCATTAAAGGAAAACAGCCAAACTAGGAAACTGCCAGCCAAAATATACAAAGAGTTCATAAAGTTCGAACAGAAAATTTCAGTGGAAAAATACCACTGGAATTTGTCAAGTTAGTTCACAAAAATATAAATAAAAGCAAATGCTGAATAGAAAATTATACACTCTGCCCAGTTACTAAGAAATAAAAGTATAAATTGAGTTTTTTTTTTTCACTATTATGTTGGGAGAGCTTGTTAGTGAACCAAACTTGGCTCCACTCATCCTTCTCACAGCAAAGCCAAGCTTTTGTCTGGTGAAAGAAAGGGCTCCAAGCAAGAGGGGCTTCCGTAGTAGCTCAGCTGGTAAAGAATCCACTTGTTTTCTGAATGTTGAGTTTTAAGCCAGCTTTTTCATTCTCCTCTTTCACTTTCACCAAGAGGCTCTTTAGTTCCTCTTCTCTTTCTGCCTTAAGGGTGGTGTCATCTGCATATCTGAGGTTATTGATATTTCTCCCAGCGGTCTTAATTCCACCTTGTGCTTCATCCAGCCCAGCACTTCGCATGATGTACTCTGCGTATAAGTTAAATAAGCAGGGTGAGAATATACATCCTTGATGTACTCCTTTCCCAATTTGGAACCAATCCATCCTTTCATGTTCCAGTCTAGCTGTTGCTTCTTGACATGCATACAGATTTCTCAGGAGATCTGGTATTCCCGTCTCTTTTTAAGAATCATCCACAGTTTGTTGAGATCCACACAGAAATAACTACATGTCAAAATGTGTGGGACCCAATAAGCCATACTTAAAGGAAATGTTTCTTTAAACTTATTTATGGGTGTGGGATAGAGGGGAAGAACTAACCAGAGGGACTAACCATTTGTTATGAGTTGAATTGAGTACAGCAAAAAAAATAAAAGAAGTGTTGAAATTTGCTAACCTGAAACAAGCGTGAATTTATTTAGGATCAACAGAGAATTGCAACTTGGGGTCTGCAACCATGGTGAGCCACATTCATATTTCCACACAGCAAAGGAAGAACACTTTTATGAAGAGGAAAAGAAAGTTGGGAGGACTCCAGTAAACAAGAAGTCCGTATCTTCACTGACTGCAAAGCAGAGACATTACTTTGCCGACTAAGGTCCGTCTAGTCAAGGCTATGGTTTTTCCTGTGGTCATGTATGGATGTGAGAGTGGACTGGGAAGAAGGCTGAGCGCAGAAGAATTGATGCCTTTGAACTGTGGTGTTGGAGAAGACTCTTGAGAGTCCCTTGGACTGCAAGGAGATCCAACCAGTCCATTCTGAAGGAGATCAACCCTGGGATTTCTTTGGAAGGAATGATGCTAAAGCTGAAGCTCCAGTACTTTGGCCACCTCATGCGAAGAGTTGACTCATTGGAGAAGACCCTGATGCTGAGAAGGATTGGGGGCAGAAGGAGAAGGGGACTACCGAGGATGAGATGGCTGGATGGCATCACGGACTCAATGGATGTGAGTCTGAGTGAACTCTGGGAGTTGGTGATGGACAGGGAGGCCTGGCGTGCTGTGATTCGTGGGGTCGTAAAGAGTCAGACATGACTGAGTGACTGAACTGAACTGAACTGAACTGCTGCTAAGTCACTTCAGTCGTGATCGACTCTGTGCGACCCCATAGATGGCAGCCCACCAGGCTCCCCCATCCCTGGCATTCTCCAGGCAAGAACACTGGAGTGGGCTGCCATTTCCTTCATCATTGGCTGAGTCCTTGCCAAAAAAGAGGAGCATTCTTCTTCCTACTGGGCTCTGTTATCTTTGCAGCACAGGATAGCTCCCCCTTCTGGTCTCCAAACTCTACTTAGAAAACCCAGCAGGAGTCTGCAAGGCCTTCCCTGCAGATAGACTGGCTTCCACCTAGTTCCAAACAACAAGCTTAATCAGAGAAATGAGAAAATGCAGAAACAAAGGAAAACAGTCAAACAAGGCAAAATAGTTTAGCCATAAAACAAAGTCAAGAACACAGAACACATCACCAGTTTATAAAAGCATGTAACCTGGAAACAACCAAGTGAAAGAGTTGCATAGGGCAAGATACAGGGAAAGGTGCAAAGCTTTCTCTCTCTCGCTTGCGCTCTCTCTCTCTCTCTCTCTCTCTCTCTCGGCGTGAAGTGAAGTTGCTCAGTCATGTCCCACTCTTTGTGACCCCATAGACTCTAGCCTATCAGGCTCCTCCGTCCGTGAATTTTCCAGGCAAGAGTGCTAGAGTGGATTGCAATTTCCTTCTCCAGGGGATCTTCCCGACCCAGGAATTGAACCCGGGTCTCCTGCATTGCAGGCAGATGCTTTACCATCTGAGCCACCTCCAAATCTCTAGATGTTCACTGACCTGAAATCTCTCCAAACCCTATCCTTTTGAGCTTTCATGGAAGCTTCATTACATAGCCATGATTGATTAAATCCTTGGTCACTGATAATGGATTCAACCTCTAGCCCCTCTCCCCTCCCAGCAGGTCAGGGTGGCGTTAAAATTTCTAACCGTGTCTCTCTAAGTTGGTTCCCCTGGCTTCTGCTCCCATCCTCAAAGACTTTTCAAAAGTCACCTTACTAACACAATCTGGTGTCATCAACAG
Organism: Aepyceros melampus; assembly: GCA_006408695.1. NCBI lineage: Eukaryota > Metazoa > Chordata > Mammalia > Artiodactyla > Bovidae > Aepyceros > Aepyceros melampus. The sequence continues at coordinate 88,343 of SJXQ01000209.1, read as the reverse complement.
AGGTTTGTTTTGAATATCAAGACATGATTCTCATCACTTAGGAAATTCCAAGGGTTTTTGGAGCTCTGTGCCAGGAATAGGGAGGAAGACTAAATATATATTTATTATATATCACAATATCACATCTTCAAAATATTTCCAGTACTTCATTAGACTTTCTTAAAAAGTGCACTGGAAAGCAGGCAAGCAAGAAAAATGGGCAGAGGGAAGATATTTGGGGATATACTTATCTACACATTTATATATACATATATATATATCTGTAAATAAACAAGAGATGGTGCTTACTCAAATCGATGACAGTAGTGAGCCCTGAGCTGTGAAGTGTCCTTAGCAAGCCAATCATTGTATGAACAGCAGGATATAAATAACTGAATATTGTACTGTACACAAAATTCATGTGTTTTTTACCAAAATAAACAAAATTTCAAATATCTTCCTGGATTTTTAAAATTACTCAAACCTGTTCTTCCTTAACTAAAATAAGCCAAATGAATGACTACTGTCTTATCCCACAGAGCTCTTAAACCCCAAAAAATAAATGGGCCAGTAAATCAGCTCCAGTAAATACCAGTATAATACTTTAGTTGCACAAGTAAATTTTCTAGGAAATGAAATCCATTTCATCTTGATTGTCGGGACCCAAAGTGACAAAGTGATTTGAACCGTAGGACTGAAAATGGAGGCGGCATATTCCTTGGCTCCTCATCTCAGCCCACTCGGATTGTTACACCACCATACACTGGGTAGATTAAAAGCAACAGATATTTATTTTTCATAATTCTGGAGGCTGGTAGGACTGACTTGGTGTTCCAGCACAGGACTCTGGGAAGAACGCTGGACCAGAACCTAAGGCTGTTAGTACCAAAGGAAGGCGAGCCTGGGGTCTCGGCTTACCTCGGAGGAGCCTCCGGGGGAGACCGGGTGGTGAGCCCTGTCCAGACCCGTGAGTGACGATTTCCAAACCCAACCATCGTCGCACTCCGCTCCCCGCTCCCTTCACCCCTCCCGCCCCCGCCAACTCTTCTCTTCCTAAAGGTGTCGGGGGAACTCAGTCGCTCCCAAACGTCTGGACCCCACCCCCTTGCCAAGACAACGAAAGAAAAACCAAGGGCACTCAGAAAAGCCCGAGTCGCTTGACAGCGCAGATGGCCTGAGAACAGCTGTGGCGTTGCCAGCCTCTCCGTCCCAGGACGGCTCCCCGCGGAGGCGCCTCGAGCGGTGAGGGCCGGTGACCGCAGGGTCGCTCCAGGCTGGCCTGGCGCCGGGACCCAGCGCGAAGGGGCTTCCTGGACACACAAAGGAGCGCGGAAGCGCAGCCGCGCTCGGAGTCTGCAGCAGTGCAGCGAGGCGGGATAGAGGGGCCCGCGGACAAAGGACTGCAGGGAGCTGCAGAGTGGAGCCCAATGGCGCAGGAGTGCCGCAGTGCCAGGACGCAAGCGGATGGCAAGCGGCACAGGCTGCGTAAAGGCGCAGGTGGGGTGGAGGGTTGGGGCCGGGTGGGGGACTTTCCCTGCAGTGTCTGCTCCACGGTACAGTCGGGCGACTGCCGGGCCAGGAACCAAGTGAGCAGCCGCCTCCGGTATTTCCCCTAAAAGGGACCATGTGGATTGGTTCAAACTCAATTTCGTTCTCCCCTCACGACAAAGGCTTCCTGGTGGCTCAGCTGGTAAAGAATCCGCCCGCAATGCCGGAGACCTGGGTTAGATCCCTCGGTTGGGAAGATCCCCTGGAGAAGGGAAAGACTACCCACTCCAGTATTCTGGCCTAGAGAATTCCATGGACTGTATAATCCATGGGGTCGCAAAGAGTCAGACTCGACTGAGCGACTTTCACTTTCACTCACCACAAACCTATTGGCTAAGGCGCCTCTTTGAGCTTTCCAATGCTTTCCCTTATTCCACCACTTCTGCTGCGTCCTTCAATTTAGTGTCTGAGTTTGGAATTCCTTGTATTTTACACACATTTGTGCCTTAATGTTTTCACCAGTATCTTTGGATATTATCCCGATTTCCTGACGCGCTGGTAACACAGGAATGCTGCTGCTTTGGGGAGCGAGGGGGTTGGGTGAAGAGGGCTTTGGACAAAACCACCAAGGTGAGGCTGGGTGTCCACTGGGGTATGCCAAGGGTGAGGCCGTCTGCCCACCCATCCCCCAGTCACCTTTCGTTAACGTTAAGGTACCCTCCTCCCATCTCCCAGAACCCTTCCTAAACTCTTCAGCCCCCAACTTACCTTCTTGAAAAACCCATCACTCCCATCCCTTCTCCCACTGGGCTGCTCCTGGCCTCCTCCCTACACCTCTCCCCTCGCAGCGCCCAACATCCTGCTCTACAGCCCTCCTCACCCACCCCTAGCTCTCCCTTCCCAGGACCAGACTATATCTCCCGAAAATAACAAAAATATAAAATATATCAATAACATATAGAAAGTTATTGCCATAAAATCTCAAGTCTTGTGTTTCCTGTATTTCCTCAATACTGCTGGGAGCTGCTGGATTCAGTTTCAACACACCTTACGATCTTGAAATTAATGTAGTTAGATAGGAGATAGGAGAAAAACACGGTGTACACGCCACAGGGGGTGGCGTTTCCCTGGAAGAACAGTCTGAACGTCCTGGCTTCGCGAGGGTTGCCAGGGCTGGGGGAGCCACCCTTCAGTTGCAATGGACGGGCTTCCACTGCAGCGGGCTTCCCTTGTCGCAGAGCACAGGCTCTGAGGCACAGGGACTTCAGTAGTATGGTGCGTGGGCTTAACAGCTGAGGCTTGTGAGTTCAATAGTTGTGGTTCCCCGGCTCTAGAGCACGGGCTCAACAGTCGTGGCCCGTGGGCTTCGTTGCTCCTAGCATGTGGGATCCTTCCAGATCAGGGGTCAAACCATGTCTCCTGCATTCGCAAGCGGGCTTTTTACCACTGAGTCACTAGGGAAATCTCTTTCTTTCCTTCCTTCCTTATTTCTGGAAAAACCTCACGCCTGCCCTATAGGGTTCCATCGGTCAACACAAAATATTGCTCTTGATCCTGAGGCCTGTCCCTTGTCCATTTGGGCTGCTATGACAGAACAAACTGGGGAGCTTAAACAACAGAGTATAGCACTCATAATTCTGGAAGCTGGGAATAGAGAGATCAGGGTGCCAGCATGGGTGGGTGCTGGTGAGGACCTCTTCTAGACTGCAGGTGGCTGCCCTCTTTCTGTGTACTGAGCTAGAACAGAGAAAGAAGAGGAGAATCTTTCTATGCCAGAGGCCTGGGATAAATTCCTTTGCTACTGAAAGTGTTCTGGACATATCAAACCCGAATATGCCGCCCTTGTCATATTGATTATTTGGGACTGAAATCACTTGAGAAATAGCAAACACTGTGAGAAACTTTCTCTGAACTCCCCCTAACTGCCTAAAAACAGTTCCTTCAAAATGAATTTAACTGTCATCAATTCCCTCCCGAGAGTTTCATCAGCAAAGGAAGACTGATTCATCACAAGAAAGGAGACTAGATGTCAATGCCACACCCAGACAGACTGTCACAAACTTTCCTACCTCCTGTCTAGTCTCTTAAGGGCCTGTCATCTTTCCTAATATCATTTACTGTCCTCTATGAAGACTACTTCTCCCCTTCTCCTACTAAGATGGTATATAAGCTCTCAAATCTCATTGCTTTGGGTGTTATTCGTTTTTTCCCCTGCAATGATAATTCACTTTTCCATGCACACAGTATTTTAAAATGAGTAAATTTGCATAACTTTTCTCCTGTTATTCTGCCTGTTGTCAGTTTATTCATAAACCTACCTACTGAACCCAAGAGAGTGGAAGGAAAGTTTTTTCTCTGTAACATTACAAATGTTAACAGCTTCAATATCTACCACCAATGAGTCTTAACTGAGACAGAAAGACCTGCTCAGAACAGTGAGTTTTAAGAATAAAAGATAGCTTTCATTCTGAGAAATCTATACCAACTAGATCTACAGGCAAAACAAAAGAGATTTTTGTTTGAGTGTACCATGGGTGGAATATCAAGCTTCAGACCTTTTCCAAGGGTGAGACCAATCATTTGTATACATTGGTCATTAAGTCTCTGGTATAAAAAAAATAATGGTTACAAAAACAGTTTGAATAAGTGATCCAGAAGCAAGCATTTGTCTATTTTATCAATGTGCCTTGTATTCAAAACTATTTTTAAAACTTTGAATTGAATTGAGAATGTGGAATTGAGTGAAATTTCATCTGCAGTTCTTTCAGCTTTCTACTGCAGTAGAAATTTTAAGATAGCTGACTGGTGTTTTTTCTCTGGAAATTTAAACACAGGGCAATGCATTTTAATATTTTTTCCTACATATATGTATTAGTCCTCTTCAATATGATATATATATATATATATATATATATATATATATAATGTGTATTATTTCCTCTTCAAAATGAAATTCCACATCCAAAGCCAAAACAACCTAGGTGTGGTTAGCACAAAGCTTGGTACCACTGACCTAATTTCCAGGGCTAGTTATCTCATCAGCTGTTTCACTTAAGAAGTGTTTTTTGTTTTTTTTTCTGCCTTTTGCTGTCTCATCTGCAAAATGGAGTTAATAATAGTGCATATGTGGAAAGGATGTTATGAGCACTACATTGAATTAAGTATTCATTAAGTGGATTCCCTGGTGGCTCAGACAGTAAGGAATCTGCCTGCAATGTGGGAGACACAGGAGATGCAGGTTCCATCCCTGGGTTGAAGACACCCCTGGGGAAGGGAACGGCTACCCACTCCAGTACACTCTTGCCTGGAGAAATCCATGGACAGAGGAGCCTGGTGGGCTATCGTCCATGGGGTTGCAAAGAGTCAGACAGGACTGAGCAACAGTTTCATTTTCACTACCACTTGATAACAATGAGCTCTCTAGAAATGTTTAAGTAAACGATAGATTTTTTTTTTAAATAAGCAGATAAAATAGTTAATACTGAGCACATTCAAAGCAGCTCAGTTCACAGACTTGCAGATAGGGGACACTGCCTCAGCTCACAGACTTATTCATTCAACAGACACTGGTTGCATCTCCACTATGTGCCAAGCTCTATGTTCCACCTTAGAGATTTAAAAGTGAAGGACACATCTCTTGCCCTGGAGTTTATAGCTTAGTCCATCTTCTAGCAGACAAGAGAAAGGCTTATGCTCCATATTTACGTGACGTAGCTCCCCTGGCACAGCGGGAGCTCAGCTGAGGCACGCATCCCTGGCTGTGGCTGGATCTCTTCTGAGAACAGGATGAAATGGAACCAACAGGACTTGAGCACTAAATATATGACCACATCCTGCCATCTGCCTGACACACATTCACTCACAGCAATCCCATTAAGTAGGCATCCATAGCCTCACTTCACAGATGAGGAAGTAGAGGGGCAGAGATGGTGAATTATTAGCCCCAGATAGGGAACCAAGCACAGGCTATCTGAAGAGTGGCCCCCTGGCATCTCTCCTCCACTTTCTTCATACCCACACTTTCTAAGACAAATGATATCCCATTTGGGTTTCTTCAAACTCATATCTTGAAAGCACCTTGCTAACCGCTCTGAACTCAGTCAGCCACTCTGTCTTTTGTGGGTGATGTTACGTTTCCTTGTCTGTTTGGATAATGCCCTGGATGGCTCAAGTTGCCAGGTAAATGACCTTCACACCAGCGCTGGAAAACTGTGATGTGCGTGGGAATCTGCTTAAAATGCAGATTCAGGCTCAATACAGCTCAGGTGGGGCCCAACATGTGCGTTTCTAGCGGGGTTCCCCAGGCATTATGTGACACAACTGAGAAATGTGAATTCATAAGCCCTTCTCTTTCTATCTTGGGAGTCAATATAATAGGGGCGTTTAATCTTCTGTATATAGGAATTAATTTAATAGGGAGTCAACTTAGGGACCGATGACTTCAATTAAAAATAAGATAGGCCCCAAATGGAGTCTCTTATACTAAGCCCCATATCACCAAATCAAGACTTATAGTTTCGGCTTTCCTAAAAATAGAATCTTAAACCAGCAATTCCAATCAGGAATTGCCTGATCAACATCAGTTAGGTAATCTGCCTCATTAGAGTCCTGCCATCTCCTGAAGAGAAGTAACCTTAGGGTAACCAAGCTGCTTTTTTGCCTAGTATATCTTCCTTGTTCCTGCTTCCTTCTGGCTGTAGAAGTCTTTCATTTTGTACAGCCCCTTTCTAACAGCTAGATTGGATGCTACCCAATTTGAATCATTTCTGCTCATATAAACTCTTTAAAAATTTAATGTATCTCAATTTACCCTTTAGTGGTTCCAAAACCTCCATTCTGATGGGTAATTACAGGACAATAAAAGTATCTAACCCTTGGGGTTATTAGGAGGCTACACGAGGTGATACATATACACTTAGCATATAGCTGTCGCTTCAAAAGGGGTTGTTTGGTCAGTATTAATAATAACAACAATATAAAGGACTAATGTTTCCTTTGAAACCCATTCATTTCTTCCCTCCAGTTAAAAGTCTGCCTTGTTGCATCCTATGTAAGTACCTTAGTTTGTTTTCAGTACTGTTTTCTGTACTTCTGAAAGAACCGTTCGCATTTACTCTTGAATTCCGAAAGGAATTATCTCTTCGGCCTTCGGGGGTAAAAAAAAATGATAGGAAACAAACGTCTGGAATGGTGGTTGGAAGCTGCCATTTCCCTCTGCTAAATAAGCACAAGCTCACCGTCTCAAGAAATGTCCCCTTGTGTTTATCTCCTATCCAGGAAAATCGGAGATGCGGGATTAAGCGGGTTTTTATTACCTTCTTCATTTTTTTGTCCGGTACAGACAAGGTAACTAAACAAAGACCCAGCTCCAGTTACAACAAAGGGTTTGAATAGAAACCCGCAACCTCACTCGGGAAGCCTGACTAGCTGCAGCTCATTCGGTCGCCAACAGTCGGACACAACTGACCGACTCAACTGAAATGAACTGAACCGAACCTGACTCCACTCATGGCCTTCGGATTGGTTGACCTATTGTCCAATAGGAAAGAAGAACTGGCATCTACTATTTACATGAATTCTCTGTAACCTGGCAGAGCGGGACCGACCGTCCAATCCGATTCAGGGAAGTTGGAAGCCTCATTTGAATATGGAGATAGTAAATAGTCATCCCCGCCACCTCCAGCCTTCCATTCCAGAGGCGCCGCCCAAGAACCGCTCCGAGACTGCCGTCTGGGAGGTTTAGGATGAGCGAAAGAAAGAGCGCAGTCACAAGCAGAGCTAATATATGTATGTGTATAAGGTCCTGAAGCAGGTTCTCCCCAGGCACAGTATCTCTCCCATGGCCATGGACAACTTTGAACTCGTTGGTCAAGGGCACCTTTGAGCTCACGCTTCAGCGAGGCCTCGGCGCACTACAATTGCTGTTACGAACACTTAAGGTGGGGCACAGAAAGTGCACATTTGCATGGCTGCCCCATGCGCAGTGTGTCATGCCCGCAAATACCGAGACTGTCAAGGACGCGAGCTCCAAATGGGTGGGCCGCAGTGCTCTGAACTTCAAAGGCTGCGTTCACAGCCAGCTCAGTGCTCAAAAAAGGAGCCTGCCTCCTGGTGTGGTCGTGAAATGCTCTTCAGTCAGGTTTATGGAGGAGATGGGAGTGCGCTCCTGAAGTAAAGCTAAGTTTTAAAATGGCATATTCACCAAAAAGACCTGCTGTGTTAGCCTCAGACCCAGTCAGAAGCCTGAGAGGGCGCAGCCCTGACGCTTGAGTTCTTGAAGCCGGTCCAGGTCCTTCTGTCTGCAAGTGGCAAGTGCCTTGC
>SJXQ01000209.1:0-70341 GCA_006408695.1 Aepyceros melampus | reverse complement strand
GGGGGAGGGGGAAGAATCCGGGCGCCCTCCTAGTAACCTAGGAGCCGCTACGGAGTAGACAAGGGATGCTTTTACATAACAAACCCTTCACGTGTTCGACACCCTTTCTCGATCTTGTGAGTGGCTCTGGAAAAAGCCTTTGGGTTTCCGGGCACCGAGGTGCACCTCATTTAGAGCTGGTATATTTGGTGACGGCTTTGGTACCTTCCGAGACAGCGTGTTTGGCCAACTCGCCGGGCAACAGCAGGCGCACAGCCGTCTGCACCTCCCGGGACGTGATGGTAGAACGCTTGTTGTAGTGCGCCAAACGGGAGGCCTCGCTGGCGATACGCTCGAAGATGTCGTTCACGAACGAGTTCATGATGCCCATAGCCTTGGAAGAGATACCGGTGTCCGGGTGCACTTGCTTCAACACCTTATACACGTAGATGGAATAACTCTCTTTGCGGCTGCGCTTACGCTTTTTGCCATCCTTCTTCTGCGCTTTAGTAACAGCTTTTTTGGAGCCCTTCTTGGGTGCGGGAGCTGATTTGGACGGATCCGGCATGACGGCGAACCCTTCAGATAGAAAAGAAGCCTGCCTGCAGAGCAACTCAACTTATACGTCCTATATTCAAATGAGGGATCCAGAGTTTCTAATTTCTGATAGGATCAAGCCACGCGCAACGTCATCACTGGAAAAGGCAGATGCAAATTAGGGGGAAAATGGTGACTTTCTTTTCTGGTTGGTCACCATCACTACCCAATCGGGCGGCGCCGGCCGCACTACCTCAAGACCATATATAAGGACTCTGAATACAGGGGGTTCGTTGGTTGGTGTTCTGTGTTTTGGCTGTGTTTCGTCGTTGTGGGTGACTGGGAGATGTCCGGCCGAGGCAAACAGGGCGGTAAGGCGCGCGCGAAAGCGAAGTCGCGCTCTTCGCGCGCGGGCTTGCAGTTCCCTGTGGGCCGAGTGCATCGGTTGCTCCGCAAAGGTAACTATTCTGAGCGCGTGGGTGCTGGAGCGCCTGTCTACCTGGCAGCCGTGTTGGAGTACCTGACGGCTGAGATCCTAGAGCTGGCGGGCAACGCGGCGCGCGACAACAAGAAGACGCGTATTATCCCACGCCATCTGCAGCTAGCCATCCGTAACGACGAAGAGCTCAACAAGCTACTGGTCGCGTGACCATCGCGCAGGGCGGTGTCCTGCCCAACATCCAGGCCGTGCTGCTGCCCAAGAAAACGGAGAGCCACCACAAGGCCAAGGGCAAGTGAGGCGGCGGAGGCGGGCCGGCAACGGTCGTGCTCCCCAGGGGCCCCCTGACACCAAAGGCTCTTTTCAGAGCCACCCACAGTGTCTGGAAAAGAGCCGTACTGGCCAAGGGCTGTCTTTCGCAGCGCGTTTCTGTGTGAATCTGAGCAAGGCTGGGCTTGCGGGAAATCGAACCAGAGACATGATTTGGGTGCTCATAGAGGCTCAGTGGGCTGTGTGTTCGTTTGCAGCAGGGAATGACATTTTCTCTTGAATCTCACCCCCAAGGTCATGGAGTTTTAGTCCCACACATCCTTTAAGAATTTATTATCGGTGACAAGCTACATTTGACTCCGGGAAGTCATTACTGTGACATTCAGACGCCAAGAACGAACTGTTCTCTTATTCCAGGAGAAATCCATACATTGAATTGGTATTGAAAGTATTTAATCTTAGAAAAAAATCTGCCATTTGAGGCTCTGATAGATAAACATGATTTACATCTTAAAGGGTATGAATTCATGAGTTAGGTTTTTAGAGAACATGAGATCAGAATTGTCTATTGTATTGCGAATTCTAAGGTCTTGGGAAGGGTATGTCTTGCTAGATGCATTTTCAGCATCTGAAATGTTACATTTTGAAAATAGGTGCACATTTTTAAAGGAAATTTTATTGTATATAGAATAATTATTTAAAGGAGTTTAAATTACTATATTTGGGTTGGTTAAACGTTAATAAGAGATCCTCTTAAACTGATAGCTAAAGTCAAAATTATTAGTGCATTGAATTTGATAAAATTACTTTTGTGAATTCAGTAAATTTAAAATGAACAGTGTTAGGACCAGATTAAATAATATATATGTGGATATTTCAAAAGATTGTTCATGAATTCCACATGCTGTTACAAATAAGGGGTGGCGTGTGCCAGGTATACTTCTGCAAAGTCTCTGAGAAGTGAAGATGTTAATAGCACTGACTTCATGGGGGTTAAGGGATTAAATGATTAATTCCATAGTAATCCCCATGTTTAAAAATCTCCAGCACACTATGAGTTTAGTAAATGTTATTCCTGCTGTCATCCTTACTGATTCCATTAATTTTTTTATTATAATACAAGCCACTAAAACAATTTAGGAATGTTACATAATAAGTATTTATCTTACAAAACTGGGGTACCCTAGTGGCTCAGACGGTAAAGCGTCTGTCTACAATGCGGGAGAACAAGGTTCGAGCCCTGGGTTGGGAAGATTCCCTGAAGAAGGAAATGGTAATCCACTCCAGCACTATTGCCTGGAAAATCCCATGGACAGAGGAGCCTGGTAGGGTAAAGTTTGGGGTCGCAAAGAGTCAGACAAGACTGAGCGACTTCACTTTTAATTAGATGTACTTAAACCAGGGCTCCCTAGACACTATCTAGAGCTAACCACATATTTGCTAGTCTTTAGACGATATCCTAGCAATATAAAACTGTTTGCACCAAAAATTGATAAGAACCATCAGTGTGGGTGGAAACAACACCCAACTCCTCTGCAGTGTAGGTAGATAGTAGCATTCACAGTGCCTAATGGGACCCATTTCAATGAAACAAACTGCAAGGATTATGCAAGAGATTAGAGTCTTCTGGAGATCTGTACATTGTGCTTCTGGTGACAGCCTTCAATTATACTTTAAACTTTTATTTTTGTATTGATATTCGTGTAGGTCATTGTATGTCTTCACCCCCTTAAGTGTTATTTAAGAAAGGTTTCTCAGGAACAGAGAGCTTGGGTCTTCCAAGCGTCGTCACTGAGCTCCAGATTTTCAGTTCCTCAAGTGGAGTGTTAACTGGGAAGCATGAAGTGGGAGGTGCTCCAAGAGAAAGCCCTTCTTTTGTCACTTCTAAGGCTGAGTTTATATAGCCACAAGCTCTGATTAATTTTCAATTAATTAAAATTAAATACAAAGGTGCAGTTTCTCAGTCATCCTAGCCCGCATGGCTAATGGCTACCACCCTGGACAGAACAGATAGAGAAGGTCTCCATCATTACAGAAAGTTCTGCTGGGCGGCTCTGGTCTGATCATCTATCAGGGTTATCAGTTTTAGAAACATGATGCAATATGCAGAGCTGCCTGCCTTGCATAGAGAAAGCTCATCAGACTCATGCTTAAAGAAGAAAACAGTGTATGGCCCAGCCATTCTATCCCCCAGATACATACAAGGACTCGGCTCCCCAGACGCCCATCTCACATTCACAGCAGCCTCCCAAAGATAGAAACAGCCCAGCTGTCTATAACAGATGAATGGATAAACAAAATGTGGTCCAGCCATAGTGGAATAGTATTCAGTCATAAAAAGGAATGACATGTTCATGGATGAACTTCAAAAATGTGCTAAGGTAAAGAAGCTGGACACTAAAAGTCACATATCGTATGATCCTGTTTATATGATCGCATACAGAACAAATCCATAAGGACAGTAGATTAGTTGTTGGGTATTAGAGGAATATGGAGTCTTGTTCACTTTGGGGTAATGAAAATATTTCAGAGATGGAAAGAGGTGGTTGTGAATGCCTATATGTCACTGAATTGCTCACTTTAGAATGGTTTATGTGAATTTCACCTTAATTTAAAAAGATACGTGAACCTAATACAAGGATATGCACTAAAAAGAAGAGGAGTTTGTGTCTCCATCACTTTTATCCAGTAGGTGGAGTGTGAGCTGGCCTGCCTGCACAGTGGCATCCCTCCGAGACCATGCTGGGAGAGGAGCATGGAGTCTTTTGGGTAGCCATAGCCTTTCCTTCTGCCTGTCTCAGTGGAGTTTCAAGCCCTCTTCCCAGCCAGCTGACACATATCATACATTCCCTTCAATGGAATTATTTTGGTCATTCTCCCCATATTCCTATGGAAGGGCACTTTATTAAGAAAGATGAAGTGGGAGGGAGATCCCAGAAGAAGAATGCAGTCTGGGCAGCCTCAGAAGCATCCATGCTCACTGCAGATAAAGTGTTCTGGTTTTTGGAATTCTCAGTTTAAACTGGCTCAATTCTAATAGGCGATCTCACCTCTCTCTAGGTGTGGCCTGTACCCAGCTTCTGCTGCATATCTAGTCTTCTCTCCCTGCAGTATCAGTTTCCATATATTCACCAACAAATTCAAGAATCTTCCAAATGAAAAAGCAAATGGATTCCTCCCCTCAAAGTTTCTGTGCTCCCCTAGACTAGGGAGAGCAGAGGAACTTGGGATTAGCACTTGAAGTCCTGAGTCACCCAGTTTCTAGTGCCATCAGATCTGGGCTGAGCTGAGCTGTTCTCCTACATCATCCTGTTACATGGCGGCCCCAGCCCTGGTCATCAGAATCTGCCTAATGCCTCCCTCTCCACAACTTCCCTACCTCCAGCTAGGGTCATTTCTATGCATTGCTTACAAAGCCTCATGAAGCTTTTATTTTCTCCAGTGCATGCCCAGCAGAAGCTTAAAACTGCATCCCTTTCTCTGCCTGCTTCCTTCCCTCCCAGTTCCTGGTCAGCTGGGTTCTACTTCCTCCTGCAGAGGTCTCCAGGGACACCGGCTCTTGGTGCTTCTCTCCTCTCTCAACTTCGGACCCAACAGCTCCTTCTGTCAGTGCTGCCCGTGGGCCTCCAGAAGCCCTCTGCCTCCTGCTGCCCTGTCCTCAGCTCACTCCCAGGCACATGCAGCTCTCTGGGTCATGTCCTTCCAGGTCATTCCTGCAGGATATCAGATCTGCCCCCCAAATGTCCTAGAGAGCATGTGGGTCAGCAGTTTGAGCCGAATTCCATCACCTCCACTAGCTTTGTCGGTGATGCTTCCTAAGGCCCACTTGACTTTGCACTCCACGATGCCTGGCTAAAGGTGAGGGATCACACCATCGTGGTTATCTGGGTCATGAAGATCTTTTTTGTGTAGTTCTTTGTATTCTGGGCTTCCCTGGTGGCTCAGAGGGCAAAGCGTCTGCCTACAATGCAGAAGACCCAGGTTCACTCCCTGGGTCAGGAAGATCCCCTGGAGAAGGAATGGCAACCCACTCAAGTACTCTTGCCTGGAAAATTCCATGGATGGAGGCGCCTGCTAGGCTACAGTCCATGGGATTGCAGAGTCGGACACAACTGAATGACTTCACTTTCACTTTTTGTGTATTCTTGCCACCTCTTCTCAGTATCTTCTGCTTCTGTTAGGTCCATACCATTTCTCTCCTTTATTGTACCCATCTTTGTATGAAATGTTCCCTTGGTATCTCATTTTCTTGAAGAGATTTGCTAGTCTTTCCCATCAGAAGGCAAAAAAAAAAAAAAAAACAGTCCAAAATGATTTAAATAAGCATAGAACCAGACTCAGAAATTGACACAAGTGTTGGAATTATCTTTCAGACCAGAATTTTAAAACTGTGACTAAGATGTGAAGGGCTCTAATGGATAAAGTAGAGGGCAAATGCTAAGAAATTATCAAAAGGGAATGTGAGAAATTGAAAACACTGTAACAAATGAAGACTGCCTTTGATGGGCTCATTAGCCAACTTTCTACAGTCTAGAAAAGAATCCATGAGCTTGAAGAAAGAAATGTCAATAGAAATCTCCCAAACTGAAATCCAAAATGAAAAAGGAATAACAGTAAATAGAAAATAGAATATCCTAGGACTGGGATAATTACAAAAGCTGTAGCATATGTGTAATTAGAATAGAAAGATGAGAGGAGAGAGTAGAAGAAATATTTGAATAATGGTTGAGAATTTTCCAAAATGATGGAGACTAAACCACAGATCCAGGAGGTTCAGAGACCACCAGTAAAAAGAAATCTATGCTGAGGCACATTACATTCTGCTACAGAAAATCAAAGATGAAAATACCTTGAAAGAACCAGGGTGGAGGGTGGGGCAACACTAACTTCAGACAAAGTTAAGACTTCTCATCAGAAATCATGAAAGAAAGTGTGGCATGACATATATACAAATTATTGTATTTAAAAAAATCACTAACCTAGAAATTTGTATCCAACAAAATTATTCATCAAAAGTGAAAGAGAAGATAAAAGACCCCGACAGACAAAGCAATCTTGAGGAAAAAAGAGAATGGAGCTGGAGGAATCAACCTTCCTGACTTCAGCTTAAAACAAAGCTACAGTCATTAAGACAGTATGGTATTGCTGCAAAACTAAAAATGTAGACCAATGGAACAAGATAGAAAGCCCAGAGATAAACCCAAGCACCTATGGGTATCTTATCTTTGACAAAGGAGGCAAGAATATATAATGGAGAACAGACAGCCTCTTCAAGAAGTGGTGCTGGGAAAACTGGACAGCTACATGTAAAACAATGAAAATAGAATACTTTCTAACACCATACACAAAAATAAAATGGATTAAAATGCAAGGCAAGAAACTATAAAGCTCTCAGAGGAAAATATTGACAGTATACTATGACATATATCACAGCAAGATTCTCTTTGATCCAGCTCAAAAAAATTATTCTTAATAACTGATAACTGTTCAAATAGGAACGGCAACAATAGATTGGATGATAATGACAACAATGTTAGGGATGGAAGGGAGGAAATGGTAATATTCTGTTATTACTATTAATAAGTTACCTGCGCTAACCCATGAAATTGAAATAGTGTCATTTGAAAGTGGACTGAGATTGGCTATAAACCTATATTTCAAACTCGAAGAAAATCACTTTAAACTTGGTATGCTAAATAGAGGATAGGGTATGGAGTCATGTCACAGTACAGCCATGACAGAGATCTCTAAATATCTTCAATGTTCATAACTACTTAGTTATGAAATGTAGTTGTAAGTCTCCAGTTAGAAGTTGTTTAATCATTGATAAAGATACACATTTATAATGATTGACAAATTTATATTTTGATAGTTTGTATATATTTTGGTAACTTCAATATAATTGATTCTTTGTATTTAAAAAAAACTTTACATATTTAAAAAATTCTGAGGCATTCCACTTTATGCATTAACTGCTAAGTCACTTCAGTCGTGTCCGACTCTGTGCGACCCCATAGACGGCAGCCCACCAGGCTCCCCTGTCCCTGGGATTCTCCAGGCAAGACACTGGAGTGGGTTGCCATTTCCTTCTCCAGTGCATGAAAGTGAAAAGTGAAAGTGAAGTTGCTCAGTCGCATCCGACTCTTAGCGACCCCATGGACTGCAGCCTACCAGGCTCCTACATCCATGGGATTTTCCAGGCAAAGTACTGGAGTGGGGTGCCATTGCCTTCTCCGTTATGCATTAAAAATATTTTTAAATAGTCTTGAGCTTTACCAAACTACCATAATCTATCCATCTGTCATCATACTCTTTAACCCTGGGAACATGCAGAGATTCTGACACTGCCTATTCTGAATGAGTGATGGCTTTGAGGAGATTAACCAATGTGTCCCAGTCAGATGAAGAGTCTGTCCCTAGTTAGACGCACATCATGCACACCAGGGCTTGCTTAGGATGGTCCCTCTGGTCCTCCTGCCTCTCCTAGCCAACCACACCTGACTTGAAGAGGGTGGCAGGACTTTGTGCAACAAACACTGTCAAATGAAAAACAAATCCAGATATAGTAAGCACAGATTTTCATTTGAAAAGATTATTGCAAGGGAGGGGAAAGGGCTATTGCAATAGGAAAGGAAAATTCTTTCTTTTACCCATCTTAGCTGGGGCTCTGTTAACAGATGACTTAGAGCAAAGCATGAAAGTTCCACCATGACTCAGGAGCCCTCATAAGGAAATGAATACCCACAGACAAAACCTAAATGCTTTTATGTTAGATGGAACAAAGAAAGACAATTATGGAAAAATGACTAAAATATACCTGGGAAGATATGTCTGTCTTGTGAAGACAGACATTATCTTAGTAAGGTCAGTTTGTGCAGAATCCTCTTTGGTCTTAATATTTCATCCTTCATGACAAGACTTTCTTCTTGCATAGGGCAGACATCTTTCACGAGGGAGTTTTAACTCCTGTTTTCAGTAAGAAAGAGGAGACCTCAGAATGCTCTCGCATCAGCTGTTTTTCAAGTGTCTAGTTTAAAACAATCCTTCCACTCAAGTAGCATGGTATTCAGGGGTGGCACATTCTGTGCCCTTCAGCTATGTCATTAAGGTCTATAAGCTTCTCACAGGTTTAGGTAGTGAAGGATCTTCTTTTATACTGAGAAGTGAGCAAGACTAGGAAGAATCGGGTATGAGGAAGTGGAATGCCAGGGCAGTCGATGGGGCGGTAGGTCAGGGAAGGCTTCACCCTGAGCCCAGCCAGTTCCCAGGTTAGGGCCCGGAGATAGAATACTGAACCAAAGCTAAGCAGATAAGCATCTTGTTCAGAACTCTCAGGCTAGTTTATTTCTCTCGGCAGGTTCTCATCATAAGAGATTTGAAACACCAAATCAACTACAGCTCAAGCATGCAGGATTATCTCAGCTTTCCTCTGGTATAGCAAGAGTTTGAAACAGCAGACTAGTTATGGCCCAGTCAGAGCTCAGGCAAGCAAAACTATTAAAAATGTAACAGATAATACACCGTCATGACAGGAGAGAGGACCAACTCTAAAGATGTCTACATCCTGCTTGATTTTTCCTTTATATACGTGCTGCTGTTGCTAAGTCGCTTCAGTCGTGTCCGACTCTGTGCGACCCCACAGACGGCAGCCCACCAGGCTCCCCCGTCCCTGGGATTCTCCAGGCAAGAACATTGGCGTGGGTTGCCATTTCCTTCTCCAAAGCGTGAAAGTGAAAAGTGAAAAGGAAGTTGCTCAGTCGTGGGCGACTCTTAGCAACCTCATGGACTGCAGCCCACGAGGCTCCTCTGTGGGATTTTTCAGGCAAGA
Organism: Aepyceros melampus; assembly: GCA_006408695.1. NCBI lineage: Eukaryota > Metazoa > Chordata > Mammalia > Artiodactyla > Bovidae > Aepyceros > Aepyceros melampus. The sequence continues at coordinate 61,288 of SJXQ01000209.1, read as the reverse complement.
GTACTGGAATGGAACGGCATTGCCTTCTCCTTTATATACGTGCTGACTCCTCCTTCTGTTCAGCTTTATGCAAAATAGGACTTCTACCTGCCACCAATCAGGGAGGTGAATGCAAATAGCATGTGCCAAAAGCCAATCAGGGAAGAGGGTATGTCTTAGGGGGGCAGTATCCTTGCCAGAGGTCCTCCCTTCGGTCCTCTACTTCATTTTTGCTTCTCCCACTTCCCGCCCCAACCCCACCCCAACACCCCCACCTCCCAACCCCCATCTTGAGTGTCAAGCGAAGATGGTTCACTGCAGGGCACAACGATTGAGGGAATTCCTTTAATCATCAAGAAAATTCAAACTGTCACCACCTACAGGCCAAATACAGAGTGTAAGCTTCTAGAACTTTCTTTCCTCAGCCCATAGAGGAGGAAGAGAATGCTGAGGAAAAACAAGGGAGCTGTACAGGGAGATGCAACACACACAATGACGCCCACCTGAACCCAAACCTGATGCCCACTCGTACCCAACCAAGACCCACTTGGTTTTCGGGCAACCCTGTGAGCTCCAAGACGCCAGCCTGTGAGGCCAAGCCCTCGCATCGCGAAAATAAGGGGCAGGCGCCCATGCAGTATGCCTCCATGGACCAATCAGAGCTTAGCTTGCCCTCAGCGATTGGCCAATGGGAAGGCTACACCCTCTATAAAAGAGGGCAGGCTTCGGGCTTACAAACGTTGGCGAGGGACGGAGGAGACGGTTACAGCTACTTTCGTCTAGCTGACAGAAGTGGTAGCGTCATGGCCCGAACAAAGCAGACTGCCCGCAAGTCCACCGGCGGCAAAGCGCCTCGTAAGCAGCTGCCAACAAAGTTGCTCGCAAGAGCGCTCCAGCCACCGGTGGCGTGAAGAAGCCTCATCGCTATCGGCCTGGAACCGTAGCACTGCGCGAGATCCGCCGCTTCCAGAAGTCTACCGAACTTCTGATTCGGAAGCTGCCCTTTCAGCGCCTGGTGCGGGAAATTGCGCAGGATTTCAAAACCGATCTGCGCTTTCAGAGTTCCGCTGTGATGGCGCTGCAAGAGGCATGCGAGGCGTATCTAGTCAGTCTCTTTGAAGACACCAATCTGTGTGCCATCCATGCTAAGCGTGTCACCATCATGCCTAAGGATATTCAGCTGGCACGGCGGATTCGTGGAGAACGTGCCTAGATTCTTTTGCGTATGTGATTGTTAAATCTTTGACTCCAAAGGCTCTTTTCAGAGCCACTAGCTGCTCAAAAAGAGTGCTGCACACAGACGAGTTAGCTCCTTTTGAGTTACTTAGGGGCCTGACATTATTAAGCATCCATGCGGTGTCTGACGGGGTGTGTGTGTCGCTCAGTCGTGTCCTACTCTGCGATGCCCGGCTCCTCTGTCCAGGCAAGGGTACTGGAGTGGGTTGCTATTTCCTTCTCCAGGGGATCTTAGTGACACTGGGATTGAACCCAGGTCTCCTGCAGTGCAGGCAGCCTCTTGACCATCTGAGCTATCAGGGAAGCCTCTGAAATCATGGGTTGCTGCTGCTGCTGCTAAGTCGCTTCAGTCATGTCCGACTCTGTGCGACCCCATAGACGGCAGCCCACCAGGCTCCTCTGTCCCTGTGATTCTCCAGGCAAGAACACTGGAATGGGTTGCCATTTCCTTCTCCAATGCGTGAAAGTGAAAGTGAAGTTGCTCAGTCATGTCCGACTCTTCATGACCCCATGGACTGCAGCCTACCAGGCTCCTCTGCCCATGGGATTTTCCAGGCAAGAGTACTGGAGTGGGTTGCCATTTCCTTCCCCAGAAATCATGGGTTAGTACCAAGTATCCTTTCAGGGAGAGAGCTTTGCTATGGAAGTTAATAGCCATTACTTTGGCCACCTGATGCAAAGAACTGACTTTAGTAAAGACCTTGGTAACAGGGAAAGATCGACGGCAGAAGGAGGGGACAACAGAGAATAAGATGGTGGGGTAGCGTCTCGGAGTTAACGAATATGAGTTTGAGCAAGCTCGGGGAGTTGATGGACAGGAAAGCCTGGCGTTCTGCACACCATGGGGTTGCAAAGAGTCGGACACGACTGAGGAACAGCTGATAACTTGGCAGCGCGTGGTAGAGTTTTCCATCCCCATTGAGCGAACTTGCAGAGGAAACACAGGGTGGTTAACCATACTTTCAGTAGTGGAGCTCTGTGGAGATGATGGGAGCATGGATTTTAGGGGGAAAAGAGTTTTCTCTTTCATTGATGCATCGAAGTTTCTCCACTGAGGCATTATTAGTTGATTAAAAGCCTGCTAGATTTGTTGGTCATGCAAACCCCTTTGCAATAAAGGGGTAATGCATAAAATCCATTCCCTACTATACTTGTTTCGGAGAAGGCAATGGCACCCCACTCCAGTACTCTTGCCTGGAAAATCCCATGGACGGAGGAGCCTGGTAGGCTGCAGTCCATGGGGTCGCTAAGAGTCAGACACGACTTCAGCAACTTAGCAGCAGCAGCAGCAGCAGCAACTATACTTGTTTGGGCTACACTTTTGGGATATGTATGGTTGAAATGATGAAGCCTGTTTGTAGCTATCTACTAGAGCAAGAGTAATACTTAAAAGTCAAAGTCCACCCCTGGGTGGGAGAGAGAGAAATAACCAACGTTGATTTTTTTACTTACTAGATTTCTGGCTTAATTGTAAAAAATTAAAGGCTATAAATAGATACGAGCTACATACTTGGGTCCCAAATGCAGGATCTTCTGCTTCCAGGGAGTTGTGGTGCACCACCCTCCAGGCATGAGTATGAGTTCTTGCTAACCAACCTGGAAACTTCAGTCCTACATCCTTTGTCATGGAAGCCTCATTACACAGGCACGGTTGATTGAGTCATTGGATGTCGTCATTGAACGCAACCTCCAGCTGCTGTCCCCTTCCTGAAGATGGGCTTGAAGGTTTCAAACCTCTAATCACAACGTTCATTCCATGTGGACAAAATCTGCAGTATGTCACCACCAAATGCTTGGTGATAAACTTTGAACAGGCCTGGTCTGTGTATCTCGGAAAAGCTTCATTTCCAGATGTCTGCTTCATTCCAGGAACTCTAATTTCAGGTCACCAGGTGACATGCAGATCCAGTCTGGGTTCGCTGCTTTCTATGAATTCAATCTGTTCCTTGCAAGATAAATACTTCACAAAGCACAGAAAAGGCAGGTTGCAGACTTAGGTTTATTTAAAAGGAGATAAGTATTTCAAGTTAGCACCAGCTTTCTTTGTCTTTCATCTCCCAACTCTGCTAGTTTGGTGCCTGTTTTTTAATTCTGATTTTTTTTTATCCCATGGCAATAAAAGCTGTGACCAATAATTCCAGGCTGGTGCTAGGGATTATTGAAACAGCAGGACCCTATGGTACTTGCCTGCCACCCGCCACCCCTCGCCCCCTACAACCTCATGTCGTTTACTTGCCTTTTGTCTGTGGAAAACTGTAGTCAAATAAGTTTAATTTGAGAAGTAGGAAATGTGGAAACAAAGGAAAACACTCCAAGGAGACCAAGTAATGACAATGTAGTCAGTAAGTGTAGTCAAGAAGCTTTTAGTTCTTTCTCAAGAGCTATAGGCAATATTATGAGCCATATCCTGTGAGCTGTCTTGTAGATACTAAAACGCTAGGGTGAAAAGTTAATTACATGATGACCAGACTACCCATGACATAAGCTGCCACAGTTCCGGGAACTGGCCTCGAAGAAATGGGAACAAATGGACCCTGGATCTGCAGATTAACTGTACCTAAAATAACCAAGATGACGCTGCGCAGGCCACCAGTGACCAACTTAAAGATAACTGTCAGAACTGACTGCTACTTCTATATGTAGCTGTCTCCCACTTTTGTCTAAAAAAAGCTCCTGCCTCACTAGTTTCCAGGATTCTGCCCTCCTCCAACCCTAGTTAGTGGCATCTGAAATAAAGCAAATTTTCCTTTCCACCAACCAGGCCTGCTTATTGGCTTTTCAGTAAAGAGCAGCCAGGTCCTGCATTTGGTGATACTATAATATTACGATGTCATTGTTCATAAGGACCTGCCAGATCAGGGCCCTGATAAGGATGTAACTGTGCCACAATTTTAAACCAGTTTAAGTTGGGGTTTGCAACCAAGAATTCTAAGAAATGAAACCCTGCCCTTAGGGTGACATATCATGACTAAATTGGTTTACTCTAATAATTCACAACTGCAGAAAATATACCCCACAAGAGACTGACCCAGACTTGCTGTCAGTGTCCAGGAGTCTGGTGGAGGTGTGTGTAGACAATGGCTTGCTACAGGGCCAGGGGCACTGAGTACAACACTGTGTGCCCAAGATATTTGAAGGAGATCACTATTATCTTTCCCTACCAAGTTTGGTATCAGGTCAAACAAGAGGGAGGGAAGACAGCCTCACCCATCAGCAAAGTTGGATTAGACTTACTGAACGTGGCCCTGCCTATCAGAATAAGACCCAGTTTCCTTCAGAGTCCGTTTCTGCCATTAGGAAGCTTCCATAAACTTCTTATCCTTATCTGTCAGAGGGCAGACTGCATGAAAACCACAATTGCAGAAAACTACTCACACTGATCACATGGACCACAGCTTTGTCTAACTCAATGAAATTATGAGCCAAGCCATGTAGGGCCACCCAAGATGGACGGGTCATGGCGGAGAGTTCTAACAAAATGTGGTCCGTGGGAGAAGGGAATGGCAAACCACTTCAGCATTCTTACCTTGAGAATCCCATGAACAGTACGAAAAGGCAGAAAGATAGGACACTGAAAGATGAACTCCCCAGGTTGGTAGGTGCCCAATAGGCTACTGGAGAAGGGTAGAGAAATAGCCCCAGAAAGAATGAAGGGATGGAGCCAAAGTGAAAACAGTGCCCAATTGTGGATGTGACTGGTGATGGAAGTAAAGTCCATGCTGTAAAGAACAATACTGCATAGGAGCCTGGAATATTAGGTCCACAAATCAAGGTAAATTGAAAGTGGTCAAACAGGAGATGGCAAGAGTGAACATTGACATTTTAGGAATCCACAAAATAAAATGGACTGGAATGGGCGAATTTAACTCCAGTGACCATTATATCTACTACTGTGGGCAAGAATCCCTTATAAGAAATGGAGTAGCCCTTATAGTCAACAAAAGAGTTTGAAATGCAGTTCTTGGGTGCAGTCTCAAAAATGAGGCAATGATCTCAGTTCACTTCCAAGGCAAACCATTCAGTGTCACAGTAATCCAATTCTATGCTCCAACCACTAATGCTGAAGAAGCTAAAGTTGAACAGTTCTATGAAGACCTATAAGACCTTCTAGAACTAACACCCAAAAGAGATGTCCTTTTTATTATAGGGGACTGGACTGCAAAAGTAGGAAGTCAAGAGTTACCTGGAGTAACAGGAAAATTTGGCCTTGGAGTACAAAATGAAGCAGGGCAAACGCTAACAGAATTTTGCCAAAAGAATGCCCTGGTCATACCAAACATCTTCTTCTAACAACACAAGAGACAACTCTACACATGGACATCACCAGATGGTCAATCCTGAAATCAGATTGATTACATTCTTTGCAGCCAAAGATGGAGAAGCTTTATACAGTCAGCAAAAACAAGACTGGGAGCTGACTGTGGCTCAGATCATGAGCTCCTTATTGCAAAATTCAGACTTACGTTGAAGAAAGTAAGAGAAACCACTAGACCATTCAGGTATGACCTAAATCAAATTCCTTACAATTATACAGTGAAAGTGACAAATAGATTCAAGGAATTAGATCTGATAGTGTGCCTGAAGAACTATGGATGGAGATTCGTGACATTGTACAAAAGGCAGTGATCAAGACCATCCCCAAGGAAAAGAAATGCAACAAGGTAAAATGTTTGTCTGAGGAGGCCTTACAAATAGCTGACAAGAGAAGAGAAGCTAAAGACAAAGGAGAAAAGGAAAGCATCTCCATCAGAATGCAGAGTGCCAAAGAATAGCAGGGAGAGATAAAGTCTTCCTCAGTGACCAAGGCAAAGAAATAGAGGAAAACAATAGAATGGGAAAGACTAGAGAATTCTTCAAAAAAAATTAGAGATACCAAGGGAACGTTTCATGCAAAGATGGGTCCAATAAAGGACAGAAATGGTATGGATGAACCTAACCAAAGGAGAAGATATTAAGAAGAGGTGGCAAGAATGCACAGAAGAACTGTACAAAAAAGATCTTCATGACCCAGATAACCACGATGATGTGATCACTAACCTAGACCCAGACACCCTGAAATGCAAAGTAAAGTGGGCCTTAGGAAACATCACTACAAACAAAACTAGTGGAGGTGATGAGCTATTTCAAATCTTAAAAGATGATGCTGTGAAACTGCTGCACTCAGTATGCCAGCAAATTCTGAAAACTCAGCAGTGGCCACAGGACTGGAAAAGGTCAGTTTTCATTCCAACCCAAAAGAAAGGCAATGCCAAAGAATGTTCAAATTACCACACCATTGCACTCATCTCAATGCTAGCAAAGTAATGTTCAAAATTCTCCAAGCCAGGCTTTACCAGTACATGAATCATGGACTTCCAGATGTTCAAGCTGGGTTTAGAAAAGGCAGAGGAAACAGAGATTAAATTGCCAACATCTGCTGGATCATGGAAAAAGCAAGAGAGTTCCAGAAAAACATCTATTTCTGTTTTATTGACTATGCCAAAGTCACTGACTGTATAGATCACAACAAACTGTGGAAAATTCTTAAAGAGAAGGAACTACAAGACCACCTTACTTGCCTCCTGAGAAATCTGTATGCAGGTCAAGAAGCAACAGTTACAACTGGACATGGAACAACAGACTGGTTCCAAGTAAGGAAAGGATTATGTCAAGGCTGTATTTTGTCACCTGCTTATTTAACTTCTATGCAGAGTACATCATGCGAAATGCAGGCTGGATGAAGCCCAAGCTGGAATCAAGATTGCCATATTATAATTTCATAACACATATGACACCACCCTTATAGCAGAAAGCAAAGAAGAGCTAAAGAGCCTCTTGGTGAAAAAGGAGAGTGAAAAAGTTGGCTTAAAACTCAGTATTCAGAACACTAAGATCATGGCATCCGATCCCATCACTTCATGGCAAAAGATGGGGAAACAATGGAAACAGTGAGAGACTTTATTTTGGGGGGGGTTCCCAAATCACTGCAGATGGTGGCTGCAGCCATGAAATTAAGACGCTTGCTTCTTGGAAAGAAAGCTCTATGGTTTTTCCAGTAGTCATGTATGGATGTGAGAGTTGGAACATAAAGAAAGCTGAGCACTGAAGAATTGATGCTTTTGAACTGTGGGGCTGGAGAAAACTCTTGAGAGTCCCTTGGACTGCAAGGGGATCCAACCAGTCCATCCTAAAGGAAATCAATCCTGAATATTCATTGAAAGGACTGATGCTGAAGCTGAAACTCAAATACTTTGGCTAACTGATGCAACGAACTGACTCATTAGAAAAAGACCCTGATGCTGGGAAAGATTGAAGGTGGGAGGACAAAGGGTTGACAGAAGATGAGATAGTTGTATGGCATCACCGACTCAATGCACATGAGTCTGAGCAAGCTTCGGGAGTTGGTGATGGACGGGAAAGCCTGGCATGCTGCAGTCCATGGGGTCACAAAGAGTTGGACATAACTGAGAGATAGAACTGAACTTAACAGAAAATAAAGGAATTAATTGCATCTTTGCTTTAGTACAGCAGGCCTTGGTGGTCATTGCCTAGAGGACCTCATTAAAAAAGAGGACGGTGATGGTGCTGAGTCCACTCTGACTACATGCACGCCTGAACTTGTTGGAGTATAGCTGAGTACTATTGCATTGTATGTGTGTATTACATCTTCTTTATCCATTCCTCTTTTGATAGATATTTATGTTACTGCCATGTACTGGCTACTGCAAATAGTGCTGCAATGAACATTCGGGTTGCATGCATTTTTTTGAATTCTGATTTTCTCTGCATAAATGTGGTAGTTTATTTTAGTTTTTAAAGGAACCTCCAGATTATTCTCCATAGTAGCTGTATCCCAACAGTGTAAGAGAGTTCGCTTCTCTCTACACTCTCTGCAGCATTTATTGTTTACAGATTTTTTTTTTATTATGCAATTCTGACACCTTATGTTTTTGTTGTTCAGTCCTAAATCATGTCTGTCCCTTTACAAGGGTATGGACGGCAGCATGCCAGGCTTCCCTGTCCTTCATTATCTCCTGGAGTTTACTTAAATGCATGTCAATTGACTCAGTGATGCTATCCAACCATCTCATCCTCTGCCACTGTCTTCTCCTTTTGCCTTCAATCTTTCAGAGCATCGGGGTCTTTTCTAATGAGTCAGCTCTTCAGTCAGGTGACCAAAGTATTGGAGCTTCCACATCAGGCCTTCCAATGAATATTCAGGGTTGATTTCCTTTAGGATTGACTGGTTTCATCTCCTTGCTCTCTAAGGGACTCTCAAGAGTCTTCTCCAGGGCCATAATTTGAAAGCATCAATTCTTCAGCCCTTAGCCTGCCTTATGGTCCAACTCTCAAATCTGTACATGACTACTAGAAAAACCATAGCTTTGACTATACAGACCTTTGTCAGCAAAGCGATGTCTCTGCTTTCTGATACAGTCTATGTTTGTCATGGCTTTCCTTCCAAGGAGCAAGAGTCTTTTTAATTTCATGGCTACAGTCACCATTTGTGGTGATTCTGGAGCCCAAGAAAAGAAAGTCTGTCACTGTTTGCAATTTTTCCCCTTCTGTTTTCCACAAAGTGATGGGATTAAGATGCTATGATTGTTGTTTTTGAATGCTGAGGTTTGGCTTTTCACTCTTTTCTTTCACTCTCATCAAGAGGCTTTTTAGTTCCTCTTCACTTTCAGCCATCAGAGTGGTCTCATCTGCATATCTGAGGTTGTTGATATTTCTCCCAGCAATTCTGATTCCAGCTTGTGATTCATTTAGGACAGCATTTTGCATAATGTACTCTGCATATAAGTTAAATAAGCAGGGTGACAATAACAGCCTTATTATACTCCTTTCCCAATTTTGAACCAGTCCAGTTCTAATGTCCATGTCCAGTTCTAACTGTTGCTTCTTTGCCTACATATAGGCTTCTCAGGAGATAAGTAAGATGGTCTGGTATTCCCATCTCGTTAAGAATTTTCCACTTATTTTTTTGTAATCTACACAATGAAAGGATTTAGCATAGTCAGTAAAGGAGTAGATGATTTTCTGGAATTCCATTGCTTTCTCTATGATCCAATAAATATGGGCAGTTTTATCTCTGGTTTCTTTCCCTCTTCAAAAGCCAGCTTGTACATCTGGAACTTCTTGGTTCAAGTACTGCTGAACCTTAGCTTGAAGGATTTTGAGCATAACCTTGCTAGCATGTGAAATGAGTACAATTTCATGGTAGTCTGAACATTCTTTGGCATTGCCCGTCTTTGGGATTGGAATGAAAACTAACCTTTTCCAGTCCTGTGGCCACTGCTGAGTTTTCCAAATTTGCTGACAGGCGGTTTGTAGCAGTTTAAAAGCATCTATCTTTTAGGATTTTAAATAGCTCAGCTGGAATTCCATCACCTTCACTAGCTTTGTTCATAGTACTTCTTCCTAAGGCCCACTTGACTTCACACTACAGGATGTCTGGCTTTACGTGAGTGACCCCACCATCATGGTTATTAAGACTTTTTATATATAGTTCTGTGTATTCTCACCACCTCTTAATACTTCCTGCTTCTGTTAGGTCCTTAAAATTTCTGTCCTTTATAGTGTTCATCCTTGCTTGAAATATTCCCTTGATATCTCCAGTTTTCTTGAAGAGATTTCTAGTCTTTCCCATTCTATTGTTTTTCTCTATTTCTCTGCATTGTTTACTTAAGAAGGCTTTCTTATCTTTCCTTGCTATTCTCTGGAATTCTGTGTTCAGTGGGGTATATCCTTCCCTTTCTCCTTTGCCTTTCACTTCTTTTCTCAGTTATTTGTAAAGCCTCCTGAGACCAGCGTTTTGCCTTCTTGCATTTCTTTTTCTTTGGGATGGTTTGGTCCATGCCCACTGCGCAGTGTTGCAAACCTCCATCCATATTTTTCCAGGCCCTCTGTCTACCAGATATAATCCTTTCAATCTATTTGTCACTTCCACTGCATAATCATAAGGGATTTTATTTAGGTCATACCTGAATGGCCTAGTAGTTCCCCTACTTTCTTCAATTTAAGCCTCATCTTTGCAATAAGGAGCTCATGATGTAAGCCACAGTAATGTCCAGGTCTTGTTTTTGCTAACTGTATAGAGCTTCTCCATCATCGGCTGCAAAGAGTATAATCAACCTGATTTTGGTATCGATACCTCAAGTAATTTTTTTATAAATTTGTTTATTTATTTTGGCTGCACTGGTTCTTCGTGGTGGCACAGGCTTTTCTCTAATTTGTGGCCAGAGGGGGCTACTCTCTAGTTGCTTCTCATTTCACTTTTCTCTTGCTGCAGAGCACAGGCTTACAGGCACGTGGGCTTCAGTAGTTGCAGCTCCCAGGGTGTAGAGCACAGGTTCAGTAGTGTGGTGCGGAGGCTTAGCTGCATCCTCCCAGAACAGGGATTGAACTCACGCCTCATACATTGGCAGGCAGATTCTTTGCCACTGAAGCCACCAGGGAAGCCCCTCATGGAGTTTTAATTTGCATTTCTCTAATAATGAGAGATGTTGAACATCTTTTCATGTGTCTGTTATCCATCTATGTCTTCTTTGGAGAAATGTTTGTTTAGTTCTTCCTCCTCATTTATAAATTCTTTTTTTTCCCCCGATACTGAAATGCATGAGCTGCTTGTATATTTTGGAGATTAATCCTTTGTCAGGTGCTTCATTTGCAATTTTTTCTCCCATTTGAGAGTTGTCTTTTCATCTTTTTCATGGTTTCCTTTGCTATGTAAAAGCTTACATTTACTTAGATCACAATTGCTTATTTTCATTACTCTAGGAAGTGGGTCAAGAGATATTGCTGTAATTTATGTCAAAGAATGTTCTGTTTCCCTCTAAAAGTTTTAGTGTGTGTGGCCTTATATTCATGCTTTAATCCATTTTGAGTTTATTTTCATGTATGGTAGAAGTGTTCTAATTTCGTTTACACATGTAGCCGTCTAGTTTTCCCAGCACCACTTATTGAAGAGGCTGTCTTTTTTCCATTGTATATTCTCATCTAATGATATAGACTAGGTGACGACAGTGCGTGGATGCATAGATTAGGTGACGCAGGTGTGTGGGTTTATCTCCAGGCTTTCTATCCTGTTCCATTGACTTATATTTCTCTTTTTGTGCCCATATCCTACTGTCTTGATTACTGTAGCTTTGTTTTATAGTCTGAAGTCCGGGAGCCTGATTCCTCTAGCTCAGTTTTTCTTTTCAAGATTGCTTTTTCTATTCAGGGTCTTTTCCGTTTCCATAAAAGTTGTACAGATTTTTGTTGTTGTTGTTGTTATAATTATCTGGAAAATGCCAATGATAATTCGATAGAGATTGCACTGAATGTGTAGATTGCTTTGGATAATATAGTCATTTGCACAATATTGATTCATTCCAAGAACATGGAATATATCTCCATGTCTTTGTGTCATCTTTGATGTATTTCATCAGTATTTTATAGTTTTTTGAGTACAGGCTTTTGCATCTTTAGGTAGGTTTATTCCCAGGCATTTTATTCATTTGGTTGCAATGGTAATTGGAATTTTTTCCTTAATTTTTCCTTCTAGTCTTTCATTGTTAGTGTAAGAATGGCACCCCCAGTGGCTCAGTAGATAAAGAATCTGCCTCCCAACGCAGGAGATGCAGGTTTGAACCTTGGGTCAGGAAGATTCTCAGGAAGAGGAAATGGCAACCCACTCCAGTATGTTGTTGTTGTTCAGTTGTTCAGTAGTGTCACCCCGTGCACTGCAGCACGCCAGGCTTCCCTATCTTTCACTATCTCAAACTCATGTCCATTGAGTCAATGATGCCATCCAACCATCTCATCCTCTATCTTCCCCTTCTCTTCCTGCCCTCAATCTTTCTCAGCATCTGGGTCTTTTCCAGTGAGTCAGCTCTTTGTATCAGCTGCCAAAGGATTGAAGCTTCAGCTTCAGCATCAGTCTTTCTAATGAATATTCAGTGTTGATTTCTTTTAAGATTGACTGGTTTGATCTCCTTGCTGTCCAAGGGACTCTCAAGAGTCTGTAGCACAACAGTTAGAAAGCATCAATTCTAAAGTGCTCAGCCTTCTTTATGGTCCAACTATTACATCCATACATGACTACTGGAAAAACCATAGATTTGACTAGACAGATTTTGTCGGCAAAGTGATGATTCTGCCCTGAAGTGGTATGACCAGATACCATGACCTTAGTTTACTGGATGTTGAATTTTAAGTTAGTTTTTTCACTTTCCTCTTTCACTTCATCAAGAGGCTCTTTAGTTCTTCTTTGCTTTCTGCCATTAGGGTGGTGTCATCTGTATGTTTGAGGTTATTGATATTTCTCCTGGCTATTTTGATTCCAGCTTGTGCTTCATCCAGCCTGGCGTTTCTCATGATGTACTCTGCATAGAAGTTAAATAAGCAGGGTGACAATATAGTCTTGATGTACTCCTTTCCCAATTTGGAACCAGTTTGTTGTTCCATGTCAGGTTCTAACTGTTGCTTCTTGACCTGCATACAGGTTTCTCAGGAGGCAGATAAAGTGGTCTGGTATTCCCATCTATGTAAGAATTTTCCACAGTTTGTTGTCATCCAGTCAGTCAAAGGCTTTAGCGTCATCAATGAAGCAGAAGTAGATGTTTTTCTGGAATTCCCTTTATTTTTCTATGATCCAACAGATGTGGCTAATCTGATCTCTGGCTCCTCTGCCTTTTCTAAATCAAACTTGTACATCGGGAATTTATCGGCTCAAGTACTGTTGAAGTCTAACTTGAAGGATTTTGAACATTACCTTGTTAGCATGTAAAATGAATGCAATTGTGCAGTAATTTGAACATTCTTTGTCATTGCCTTTCTTTGGGATTGGAATGAAAACTGACCTTTTCCAGTCCTGTGACCACTGCTGAGTTTTCCATATTTGCTGGTATATTGAGTGCAGCACTTTAATGAATCAAATTTTAGGATTTGAAATAGCTCAGCTGGGATTCCATCACCTCCACTAGGTTTGTTTGTAGTAATGCGTCCTAAGGCCCACCTGACTTCACACTCCAGGATGTCTGGCTCTAGGTGAGTGCCTAAACCATTGTGGTTGTCTGGGTCATTAAAACTTTTTCTGTATAGTTCTGTATAGTCTTGCCACCTCTTCTTAATCCCTTCTGTTTCTGTTAGGTACATACCATTTCTTTCTTTTATTGTGCCCATCTTTGCATGAAATGTTCCCTTGGTTATCTCTAATTTTCTTGAAGTGATCTCTAGTCTTTCCCATTCTAATGCTTTTCTCTGTTTATTTGCATTGTTTACTTAAGGCTTTCTTATCTTTCCTTGCTATTCTTTGAAGCTCTGCATTCAGATGAGTATATCTTTCCTTTTCTCATTTGCTTTGCACTTCGTTTCTCAGCTATTTGTAAGGCCTTCTCAGATGACCATTTTGATTTCTGCATTTCTACTTCTTGAGGATTGTTTTGATCGCCACCTCCTGCACCATGTCACGAACTTCTGTCCATTGTTCTTCAGGTGCTCTACCAGGTCTAATCCCTTGAATCCATTTGTCACTTCCACTGTATAATCATAAGGGATTTTATGTAGGTCATACCTGAATGGCCTAGTGGTTTTTCCCTACTTTTTTCAATTTAAGTTTGAATTTTGCAATAAGGAGTTAAAAAAAAAAAAAAAAAAACATGTCCAGGGACAAAGGAGAAGCTGCAACAAGACCATAGGAGGGGCACAATCACATTTAAAATCAAACTTCATACCTACCAGAGATTTTTGGAGGACACCAACAAAACCTTGCAGGCACCAGGACCCAGTGAAAGGAGCAGTGACCCCACAGGAGACTGAGCCAGACCTGCCTTTGAGAGTTTGATGATGTCCTGTGGAGGCATGCATCAGCAGCGGCCTGCTGCGGGGCCGGGGCAGCAGCGGCCTGGGAGGCATGCAAGTCCTCTTAAAGGGGATTGCGTTAGCCCCACTTAGAGCTGCCAGGTGGGTGAGCTACGAACTGGAGAACGATTATGCCAAAGAAGTTCTCACACTGTTCCAAAACGTCTAGGCCCCACAACATACTTCTGGTTTAACCTGGGGATCTGGTGAAGGGACTAAGAACCCGAAGGGAATCCGAGTTTGAAAGTTAGCAAGATTTGATTACAGAACATCCACAAGACTGGGGAGAAAGAGGCTCTTCTGGGGCACAACAAGACCTTGTGCACCTCAGGGCCCAGGAGAAAAGAGCAGTGACCCCACAGGAGACTGAGCCGGACTTGCCTGTGAGTGTTTGGGAGTCTCTGGTGGAGGCATGAGTCAAAAATGTCCCGCCACGGGGTCAGGGCGCTGACGGCAGCAGTCCTGGGGGTGCAGCATGCTGGCATAAGTCCTTTTGTTCGAGGTCAGAATTACCACCATACCCCTACCGTAGTTTGGCCTCAGGCCACCCCCCCCCACCACATCAGTAAAAAGTTGGATTAAAAATTTAATGAGCATGACCCCGCCCACCAGAGCAAGACCCAGTTTTCCTCACAACCAGTCCCTCCCATCAGGAACCTTCCACAAGACTCTTATCCTCAAGATAAGTTTATCCTTCATCAGAGAGCAGACATAATAAAAACCACAATCACAGAAAACTAACCAAAATGATCACATGAATCACAGATTTCTGTAACTCAATGAAACTATGAGCCGTGCCATGTAGGGTCACCCAAGATGGATGGATCATGGTGGAGAGTTCTGACAAAGCGTGGTCCACTGGAGAAGAGAATGGCAAACCACTTCACCATTCTTGCCTTGAGAACCCCATGAACAGTATGAAAAGGCAAAAAGATAGGACACGGAAAGATGAACCCAACCCCCTAGGTTGGTAGGTGTCCAATATGCTACTGGAGAAGAGCAGAGAAAGCTCCAGAAGGAGGCTGAGCCAAAGTGGAAATGATGCCCAGTTGTAGACGTGTCTTGTGGTGAGAGTAAAGCCCAATGCTGTAAAGAACAATATTACATAGGAATTGGAATTAAGGTCCATGCATCAAGGTTAATTGGAAGCAGTCAAACAGATGGCAAGAGTGAACATCAACATTTTAGGAATCAGTGAACTAAAATGGACCAGAATGGGCAAATTTAACTCAGATGACCATTATATCTACTACTGTGGGCAAGAATCCCTTAGAAGAAATGGAGTAGCCCTCATAGTCAACAAGAGAGTCTGAAATGCAGTGCAGTCTCAAAAACGACAGAACGATCTAGATTCATTTCCAGGGGAAACCATCCAATGTCATAGTAATCCAAGTCTATGCCCCCAACCACTAATGTGGAAGTTGAACAGTTCTATGAAGACCTACAAGACCTTCTAGAACTAATACCTAAAAAGATGCCCTTTTTTTGCACAGGAATGCAAAAGTAGGAAGTGAAGAGATACCTGGAGTAACAGGCAAGTTTGGCTTTGGAGTACAAATGTAGCAGGGCAAAAGCTAACAGAGTTTTGCCAAGAGAAGGCACTGGTCATAGCAAACACTCCAATATTCTAGTCTAAACTCCCATAGACAGAGGAGCTTGGTCTGCTATAGTCTAAAGTGTCTTGAAGACTGCAAGAGACATCTGTGCCTTAATTCCAAACAAACAAAAGCCCAGGACCAGATGTGCGTTAATTCTGTATCCTGCAATTTTACCAAATTCATTGATTAGCTCTAGTAGTTTTCTTAGAGCTTCCCTGGTGGCTCAGATGGTAAAGAATCCACTTGCAGTGAGGTAGACTTGGGTTCGATTCTTGGATTGGGAAGATCCCCTGGAGGAGGGCATGGCAACCCCCTCCAGTATTCTTGCCTGGAGAATCCCCATGGACAGAAGAACCTGGCAGGCTGCAGCCCGTGGGATCACAAAGAGTTGGACACAACTGACTGACTAAGCACAGTAGCTTTCTGGTGGCGTCTTTAGGATTTTCTGTGTATAGCGTTATGTCATCTGCAAACAGTGACCATTTTACTTCTTTGCCATTTTAGATTGCTTTTATTTCATTTTCTTCTCTGATTGCCATGGCTAGGACTTCCAAAACTGTTAATATGTTGGATAATAGTGGTGAAAATGGACATCCTTGTCTTTTCCTGATCTAGGAGGAAATGCTTTCAAGATTTTCATCATTAAGAATGATGTTTGCTGTGGATTTATCAAATATGGCCTTTACTGTGTTGAGATATATTCCCTCTGTGCCCATTTTCTAGAGAGTTTTCATCACAAATGGGTATTGAATTTTGTCACAAACTTTTTCTGCATCTATTGAGATGATCATACTTTTACTCTTCAGTATTAATTTGGTGTATCATGTTGATTGATTTGCATATATTGAACAATCCTTGCATCCTTAGGGAAAATCTCACTTGACTGTGGTGTATGACCCTTTTAATGTGTTGTTAGATTTAGTTGCTTGCATTTTGTTGAGAATTTTTATGGCTATGTTCATCAGTGATATGGGTCTATAATTTTCTTTTTTTCTTTTTTGATATATTTGTCTGATTTTGGCATTAGGATGATGGCAACCTCATAGAATGAATTTGGGAGTGTTCCTGCCTCTGCATTTTTGGGGGAAGTGTTTGAGAAGGACAGATGTTAGCTCTTCTCTAAATGTTTGATAGAGTTCACCTGTGAAGCTATCTGGTCCTGGACTTTGTTTGAAAGTTTTTAATCACAGTTTAAATTTTATTACGTGTGATTGGTCTGTTCGTGATTTCTGTTTCTTTCTGGTTCAGTCTTGGAATGTTGTACTTTTCTAAGAATTTGTCCATTCCTAATAGAGTTCACCTGTGAAGCTATCTGGTCCTGGACTTTGTTTGAAAGTTTTTAATCACAGTTTAAATTTTATTACGTGTGATTGGTCTGTTCGTGATTTCTATTTCTTTCTGGTTCAGTCTTGGAATGTTGTACTTTTCTAAGAATTTGTCCATTCCTTCCAGGTTGTCCATTTTATTGGCATATAGTTGCTTGTACACAATTTCATTCTTTTACAGAGCTGAGTAGATGCAACCCATTCAATACTTTAGATACATTTTGCAAGGGATAGTTAGGCTCATTTCCTCCAAGGAAGTCGGGAAATGGGCATTATATTCATTGATGATTATTAAGGGGGTCCAAATATGCCACCCCAAACTATGCCACTTTGGCATATGGATTATTTTGAGCTTATGCCAACTGAGAATCAATACATGTAGAAAGACACCTTCTCAGAGCTTCCCTTATCTAACTAAAAGCAGAAACTTTTGAGAAATTAGGACTGCCAGAAAGCCCCTTCCTGAAGGAATTTTATGGGCATGAAGATGGAAAGTTAGCACCCTGCTGAGTAACAAACAAACCTTATTAAATGACATTTACCGGCCATATATTTGTTACTCAGTTCAGTTCAGTCGCGCAGTCGTGTCCGACTCTCTGCAACCCCATGAATCGCAGCACGCCAGGCCTCCCTGTCCATNCTGAGTCAACTGAGCATAAATACATATAAATATAATCATACTTATTGTCTATCTTTCCCCCAAAATTAAAGTTTCACAAGAGGATAGCTCTTATAGTATTGAATGATCTATCATTATTCATTTGGTGATCCTATAAAATTTCAGTGAATTAGTGACTGAACCTAAGACATTGTATCATTCCTCTTACAAAATCTCTTTACTTCTTGGGGATGAAAATTTTTCTGAGTTATTATAAACTGAGATTTTTGTTTTATTCCCTATTTTCTCTTACATGGTCAGAAGGCCCTAATTACTAGAAGAAAGTTCCTAAACAACAGCAATTTTTATCAGTCTTGAGAACTTTCGAAACAGCCTTTGAAGAATGAATATAATGAGAAGTAAATCAATTATTTATAAAGAAATTGTGGGGAAGGAGTATAAGGAACAGGAATAGTAGCCTGGCAGGAAAAAATTGTATGGGGTATACTAAGAAGGAGCTCCCCAGTGGCTCAGTGGTAAAGAATCTGCCTGCCATGCAGACCTGGGTTTGATCCCTGGGTTGGGGACATACCCTGGAAGAGGAAATGGCAACCCACTCCAGTATTATTGCTTGGAGACTCCCATAGACAGAGGAACCTGGGGAGTTATTGTCCATAGGGTCGCAAAGGGTTGGACATGACTGAAGTACTTAGCAGCAGCAGCAGCAGTACTAAGATATAAAAGTGGTCTGGTGTGGCAGGGCTAGTTTGTGTGGTGCCAGGGCAGAGAGGCTGGAAGGGAAAGAGCGAAGCTGACCTTCTCCAAGGAGTCTTTTTCAGTTATTTCTACCATTCTGATGATTTGGTCATAAGTTTATTCCACTTAGCATATTTACAAGTGATTTTATATTAATTTATATTATGTATATCCCTATTTCTTCATCCTTAGTATATTTCATTTTTTTGACTAGTTTGTAAGCTCTTTGGCAGCAATGAATAACAGTTTTACTATGTGTTAGAAAGGAACTTAAATGAACTGGGTGTAAGACAAGCTTCCTAAAACAAGGACCTTATGCGTTAACAGATGAATGGATATAGAAGATGTGGTACACACACACACACACACACACACACACACTCACACACAATGTACTACTGCTGCTGCTGCTAAGTTGTTTCAGTCATGCCCGACTCTGTGCGACCCCATAGACGGCAGCCCACCAGGTTCCCCTGTCCCTGGGATTCCCAGGCAAGAACACTACTACTCAGCCTTAAAAAAGAACAGAATTTTACCATCTGTAGCAAGATAGATACACTTGGAGGACATTATATTAAGTGAAATAAGTCAGATAAAGGAAGAAAAATTCTGAAAGATAGCACGTATATGTGAAATGTAAAACATATAACAAACTGGTGAATATAACAAAAATGAAGCAGACTCACAGATACAGAGAACAAACTGGTTTACCAATGGAGAGAGGGAGAAGGATGATATAGTGGTGAATGAGTGAGAGGTACGAACTCCTGGCCATAAGACAGACTCAAGGGTCTATTGTACAACAGAGAGAATATAGCCGAGATTTTGTCACAGCTATAAATGGAATGTAACATTTAAAAATTATATAAAATTATTCTAAAAGAACAAAAACTTTAATAAAGTAAACAAGTTTCAAAAGCTAGAGCTTTGAATGGCTTATTCATTTAGTACAGCTGGAAAGCACACGTTAATATTTGGTAACAATAATTGAAAGAGGGAATGACTCAGAAAATCCGCTCTGTTGTTGTCGCTGTTCAGTTGTTTTTTAATCGGGCTTCCTCTTTGCTCATTATATGATCTTGGAAGAGAGTCACTGAATTCCTTTTAGGCCTTGATTTCCTCATCAGTAGACAGCAGGGGTGCTGCTGCTGAGACTGAAGCATTGCTGGGAAGCTTAAGTGAGATGATACAGACAATTTGGGAAATGAAAATACTTTACAAATGTATATTATGGAGCTGGACATTATTTGTACACCTGGAGCAAAGATGGGAACAGGAACAATATAAAATTGTCAATTTTGTCCCCAAAAGGGAAAACCTAACCCTGACATTGACATTTTTTGGCCTACATTGAAGATTTCAAGCTGCCCAAACACTATTTTTTTCAAAAGTTTCACATTTCACAGTAAGAATGGAGAATCAGCTGAATAATTAATCGGGCTTCCTCTTTGCTCATTATATGATCTTGGAAGAGAGTCACTGAATTCCTTTTAGGCCTTGATTTCCTCATCAGTAGACAGCAGGGGTGCTGCTGCTGAGACTGAAGCATTGCTGGGAAGCTTAAGTGAGATGATACAGACAATTTGGGAAATGAAAATACTTTACAAATGTATATTATGGAGCTGGACATTATTTGTACACCTGGAGCAAAGATGGGAACAGGAACAATATAAAATTGTCAATTTTGTCCCCAAAAGGGAAAACCTAACCCTGACATTGACATTTTTTGGCCTACATTGAAGATTTCAAGCTGCCCAAACACTATTTTTTTCAAAAGTTTCACATTTCACAGTAAGAATGGAGAATCAGCTGAATAAACAGCAAGAGAGATCCAAGCCCAAAGACTTCTAAGACTTCAAGATGTCGTGGCCGTATTGCCGAGTTGGAATGGGCCTCACTGTAAGCGGATATCTCTGGGATTCATAACCTATTTCTGGTTACTCTTCCCTTCTTCTTCCCACTGTCACCTGAAAGAGAATGAAGATACTTTCTTGGCTTGATGTAGTAAAAAAAGATTACAGCACCAGAGCTTGGGACACTTGGCTTATAATTCCAGCTCTTCACTAATTACTGCAGTAAATTTGGATTAACCCCTGTATCTGTTTTTCCTTTGTAAAATTAAATAATGGTATGAGATAAATTCTGAGCTTCTATTCTCTAAAATGTCATAATCGCTAAGCATCCCAGGTGGCTCTAGTAGTAAAGAACCAGCCCGCCAGTGCAGAAGGTATTAAACACAGTTTCAGTCTCTGGGTCAGGAAGACCCTCTAAAGAGGAACATGGCAGTCTGCCCCAGTAGTCTTGCCTGGAGAATCTCATGAACAGAGGAACCTGGTGGGCTACAGTCCATGGGGTCGTAGAGAGTCAGATGTGACTGAAGCGACTTAGCAGGCAAGCATCCAGAGGAAAAATAGTGAATTTGAATTCCAGGTAACTTTCTATGATCACTCAGCCTCATTCTACCAATATCTGTCCCCTTCACACATATTCTATGAAATATTTTTATTTTGGTTTTGAAAGGCTTACTTTGGGGGTCATTTTGTTGGCTAAGTTGGGTCATGTCCTGTTATCCAGCAGGATGATAATAATAAGAAGAGCTATTACTAGGCTTCTCCCTTGTGGTTCAGCAGTAAAGAATCCGCCTGTAATGCAAGAGACACAGGAGATGAGAGTTTGATTCCTGGATTGGGAAGATCCCCTGGAGAAGGAAATGGCAAGCCATTCCAATATCCTTGCCTGGAAAATTCCATGGAGAGAGGCTCCTGGCAGGCTACAGTCCATGGGGTCACACTGAGTCGGACACTGCTGAGCTACTGAGCACACGCTTACTTTAATACTACATGCTAGGTGCTATTCTAAGAAGTTTAATATATTAACTCATTCAGTCCCCTATCAGCTCTATGAGGTAGATGTTATTGTGATACTTATGAGTAAAACTGAGGCAAAATGAGGCTATGTAATTTGTCCAAAGTCATACTACTATTAAGCGCCAGAGTAGCAATTCAGATCCAGACCATTTTATAACCCCACATATGTGTGCTAAACTAATCAACTCTACTGACTATGGAGGGTCAGAGGAAAGATGGGAAGATGAGATCTACAGCCAGAAAGCGTGGTACCAGGGTCTGAGAACATTGTATCAGGTACCCAAGACAGGTAAACGATTCAAACAAATGAGGAGAACAACTGAAAGTCTGAGTTCTGTTCCATAGACCAATCTGCTCTCAAAATTTTGTCTTTGGGATTGCCTGCCAAAAATGTGACTTTAAATATAAAACCAGCAAAATGAAATCATTTCTTGGAGAACATTTCTGTGGTTCACTGTGGAATGCCAAGTTAAGAATATCTGTCTTGCATTTTCAAGCACATGTGCTGTAGTAATTTTATGGGGTAATGAGTTGGCTTCCACTAAAGATATTTTATTTTAACAGGGGCTGGGACTGGAGAAACATTATGTGGCAGGCAGTGAAATATCTTACTTGTGCAGATTACTTTAGCTAATCACCTACAGGTGAATTTTCTAGGAACTCTGGTTTTAACCCTTTGACTACTATGGATTTCAGTGGATTTTTTAGCTGAAGACATGGATATGATGGCAAGGCACCCAGTGGTGAGGAATGGAGGGGTTTGGGGTATGAAGGAACTGATCAGAGAGTAATGGAATAAATATGGGATTTTCATTTCAGTTTTAAAACTTAAGTGGTACTTGAATTCTATTAATTGGATTTAGCAAAAAAAAAAGAAAAAGGAAATCGATATGTGATAATAGCTAATAGTTTATAAAAGCTAGCATAGTCTCCACTTCTTATGATGGCAAGGCACCCAGTGGTGAGGAATGGAGGGGTTTGGGGTATGAAGGAACTGATCAGAGAGTAATGGAATAAATATGGGATTTTCATTTCAGTTTTAAAACTTAAGTGGTACTTGAATTCTATTAATTGGATTTAGCAAAAAAAAAAAAAAGGAAATCGATATGTGATAATAGCTAATAGTTTATAAAAGTTAGCATAGTCTCCACTTCCCAGTTTGTCACATGGCAGATGTTGCTAGTTAACAAGCCAACATCTACCCTCTCTTTTCATATTAATAGAAGAAAAATTTTCTACTAAATATTCTATTCCCCAGATTATCTTATAACTAGTGGTAACCATATGAAAATGTTCTTACCAAAGAGATATAAGAGGGAATCAGCTGGGTATTTCTGGGAAGAAAGCTCCTACTCAATCCCTCTAAATGGTGGCCAAGAAATTCGATGGCCATCCTGTAACTATGAAGAAAGAGAAATGAGTTATGATGGTGGCACAGAGAGACAGATTCCTGCTTCCCTCGGAAGCTGATTCAACTATCCTGAGTGCATAGGCAGAACATGCTTGTTTTCTGAAAAAAGAATTGTATCTTTTGACTTGTAAGCAGTTGCCTAATTCTGAGGCTGAGGGAAATACTGTGTTTTCCCTCTTACTCTGTACTCACCAGTGGGCCCAAATCTGGGGCTGACATGTTCCCACATAGTGAAGTCTGTGCCCAAGGGGGATGGGATTGCTTGTCATTCCTTTCATTAAGTATCTGTGATTCTTGAATAGAGGAAACTATTCTTCATATCCTATGAGAAAGAAAAGGAGTGGGCAAAAATTTATTGAATTTCAACATAATAAGTATAATGGTCAACAGAGGAACATAATGTAATATACATTCCACCAAGAAGGGCAAATGAACAGGAAAGAGCTGTGTGCCTGATTTTTGCCCCATGAGTGTGGGGAATGTCACCCGTGAGAACGGAGACACTTCTGATAGAGAAAAATCAGCACAAAGCTGTGGCAGCATTTATGATCATGATAAGCAGGTGAGTGTTCTGGGACTGAACGTGAGATATTTGGTCCATGAGTGCCGTTAAGGAAATCTGAAAGAAATTTAAAGAGAGAAATCAAATTACCAGAGTTGAATAAGCATGGCTCACATAGTTCATCTGATGTTAGAGAGAAGAGAGGAGCTTGAGGCTGAAAGCTTTCATGTTAAGGACAGCAGATTAAAAAGATCTTTGATGCCATCATTACATGGAAACTAATTGGCCTTGGGCATCCCTCTGCACGAGCCAAATAAATCCTTTCCTGTTTAAAGCTATGGTTTCCTGGGTTTTCTATTTACATTGAACCCATTTCACTCTGACACATCCCCTCTTCTCTTTCAATAAGCCCACTGAGTGAGTGCTCTGTGTATAGTTGATAAGGCAAAGAAGGTACTGGGGGACAAACCTTGTGATAGAGGAGTTTGATTACAATTGTTTTGGCTTCTATAATCTTTATTTTGTGCTTATAATTATTTGTTTTTGTGTCCAGAAATTTTTAGGCTAGTTATATTCTTATGAGTTCCATGAATACCAGTTTCTTTACAACCAGAGATGGGTTGAGCTCTTTCAAGACAGCTTGATTTTTCAAAGACGGCTTGAGAAATGAAGGATGGAATGCAGAAAAGAAGGAAAGGGTCTCACTTATGGTCAACCTTGCTGTGAAAATGGTAAATGGTAAACTCAAGTAATAAACAACTCACAAATTCTAAATTGCACATCGTTCTGAGTAGTGAGATGAAATTTCAGGAGGTCCGACTTCATCCTGCCCTGGACTTGAAGCAACCTTTTGTTCAACACCTTCCCCTCATCAGTCACTGAGTAGCGGTCTCAGTTATCAATTGCCTGCCAAGAGGATCTCAGTGCTGGTGTTTCAGTTCAGTTCATTCGCTCATTCATGTCCAACTCTTTGCTAACGCATGGGCTGCAGCATGCCAGGCCATCACCAACTCCAGAGTGTACTCAAACTCATGTCCATTGAGTTGGTGATGCCATCCAACCATGTCATCCTCCATTATCCCCTTCTCCTCCCGCCTTCGATCTTTCCAGCATCAGGGTCCCTTCAAATGAGTCAATTCTTTGCACCAGGTGGCTAAAGAATTGGAGTTTCAGCTTCAGCATCAGTCTTTCTGATGAATATTCAGGACTGATTTCCTTTAGGATGGACTGGTTTGATCTCCCTGCAGTCCAAGGGACTCTCAAGAGTCTTCTCCAATAACACAGTTCAAAAGCATCAGTTCTTCAGTGCTCAGCTTTCTTTATGGTCCAATTCTCACATTTATACATGACTACTAGAGAAACCATAGCTTTGATTAGATGGACCTTTGCTGTCAAAGTAATGTCTCTGCTTTTTAATAAGCTGTCTGCTGCTGCTGCTAAGTCACTTCAGTCGTGTCCGACACTGTGCGACCTCATAGATGGCAGCCCACCAGGCTCCCTCATCCCTGAGATTCTCCAGGCAAGAACACTGGAGTGGGTTGCCATTTCCTTCTCCAATGCATAAAAGTGAAAGTGAAGTCGTTCATTCATGTCCGACTCTTAGTGACCCCATGGACTGCGGCCCACCAGGCTCCTCCATCCACGGGACTTTCCAGGCAAGAGTACTGGAGTGGGGTGCCATTGCCCTCTCCAAATAAACTGTCTAGGTTGGTTATAACTTTTCTTCCAAGGAACAGTGTCTTTAATTTCATGGCTGCAGTCACCATCTTCAGTGATTTTGAAGCCCCCAAAATAAAGTCTATCATTGTTTCCCCTTCTATTTGCCATGACGTGATGGGACCAGATGCCATGATCCTAGTTTTCTGAATGTTGAGTTTTAAGCCAACTTTTTCACTCTCCTCTTTCACTCTTCATCAAGAAGCACTTTATTTCCTCTTCACTTTCTGCCATAAGGGTGGTGTCATCTGCATATCTGAGGTTATTCATATTTCTCCCAGCAATCTTGATTCCAGCTTGTGCTTCATCTGGTCCAGCATTCTCATGATGTACTCTGCATATAAGTTAAATATAAGTGCTTGTGTTTAAGTAACCCGTGTTCACTTCATAATGGTCTCAAAGACAAGAGCAGTGATGCTGGCAATTTGGATATACCAAAGAGAAGTGCAAAGGTGAAAGTTCTTGACTTAGTAAGGAAAAGAAAAAAGGATGTATGCTGAGGATGGAGCAAATCTATTTGTGAGATCATGGAGGGAAAAGAAATTCATGCTAGTTGTGCTGTCATATCTCAAACTGCAAAGTTATGGCTACAATGTGTGATAAGTGGTTAGTTAAGATGGAGAGTTTGTACAACAGTATATTGTTATAATTTTTGTATTTTATTATTAGCTATATTTTTAGTTGTTACTCTCTTACTGTGTCCAATGAATAAACTAACACTGATCAGATGTATGTATATATAGAAAAACACACGCTGGCTCAGCTGGTGAAGAATCTGCCTGCAATGCAGGAGATGCGGGTTCGGCCCCTTGGTCAGGAAGATCTGCTGGAGAAGGGATAGGCTACCCACTCCAGTATTCTTGCCTGGAGAATTCCATGGAGTCTTATACAGTTCATGGGATTGTAAAGAGCTGGACATGACTGAGCGACTTTCACTTAAAGTGTTTCCGACTCCCCTCTAGCCCCAGTGAGCATTGTCTAAAACCAGTCAGGAGTGAACCCCTGTGCCCATCTTTAAGAGTAAAATCCAGTGCATCTGAAGGTCTTTAGTTGCTGTACAAACAAGGTAAGTTTTTTTAATTTTTAACTTTCATAATTTCCCGGAATGAACATAGTTTAAATGCAATTTCAGCTTATTGCTATTTCGTTACATCCATGGAGCTTACCTTTAGGATAAAATTACATTTGGAAGGTCATGGTATGATTACAAGTGATGCCTGTATTTATCTCCTGACTGTGCAGAACAGGGTGATCAGAATGGAGATGGCTCTGCTTGCAGCACAAGTGCCCTGTTTCCAGGTGTTTCCCTCTTGTATTTCCAACCTCATAGGTTCACCCACCTGACTCCATCACTATTTTTCAAGCTCTTCAATAAAGTGTACACTGTGGCTCAAACAGTAAAGAATCTACCTGCAATGTAGGAGAGTCAGGTTCAATCCCTGGGTCAGGAAGATCCCCAGGAGGAGGGCCTGGCAACCCACTCCAGTATTCTTGCCTGGAGAATCCCATGGACAGAGGAGCCTGGTGGGCTACGTCCATGCATGGGGTGGCAAAGAGTCGGCCACAACTCAGCAACTAACACACACAACGCATAGGATATACAGGTTTGGTACTATCTGAGGTTTCTGGTATCCACTATGGGTCTTGGAAAGTATCCTTCACCAATAAGCAGGGCACTACAAGATCCAACCAGTCCATTCTAAAGGAGATCAGTCCTGGGTGTTCTTTGGAAAGAATGATGCTAAAGCTGAAACTCCAGTACTTTGGCCACCTCATGCGAAGAGTTGACTCATTGGAAAAGACTTTGATGCTGGGAGGGATTGGGGGCAGGAGGAGAAGGGGACGACCAAGGATGAGATGGCTGGATGGCATTACTGACTCGATGGGCGTGAGTCTGAGTGAACTCCAGGAGTTGGTGATGGACAGGGAGGCCTGGCGTGCTGCGACTCATGGGGTCGCGAAGAGTCGGACACAACTGAGCGAATGAAGTGAACTGAACTGTATACATACATATTAATTCTGCTTCTCTGGAGAACCCATTACATCTTGCTAGAATTTACTAAGTTACTTTTAACTAATTTACTATCTTACTTTTAACTGTTCTGTGGCATTTAAAAAATGGTGGAATTTTCAAAGGCAGTATTCTATGAATAACCTTTGTAAAATATACCTTAAATTATAAAACCTAAAATAAAATTAAATTATAAAACCTAAAACAGAAAAAGGAGGAGGGGACAACAGAGGATGAGATGGTTGGATGGCATCACCAACTCAATGGACATGAGTTTGAGCAAACTCTGGGAGATGGTGAAGGACAGTGAAGCCTGGTGTATTGTAGTCCATGGGTTGCAAAGAGTCTGACACACTGAGTGATTGAACAGCAACAGTACAAAATTACTAATTAAGGAGGAATCAACCTGCCTGACTTCAGGATCTACTACAAAGCCACAGTCATCAAGACAGTATGGTACTGGCACAAAGACAGAAATATAGATCAATGGAACAAAATAGAAAGCCCAGAGATAAATCCATGCACCTATAGACACTTTATCTTTGACAAAGGAGGCAAGAATATACAATGGAAGAAAGACAAACTCCTTAACAAGTGGTGCTGGGAAAACTGGTCAACCACTTGTAAAAGAATGAAACAAGAACACTTTCTAACATCATACACAAAAATAAACTAAAAATGGATTAAAGATCTAACATAAGACCAGAAACTATAAAACTCCTAGAGGAGAACATAGACAAAACACTCTCTGACATTAATCACAGCAGGATCCTCTGTGATCCACCTCTCAGAATATTGGAAATAAAAGAAGAACTAAACAAATGGGACATAATTAATATTAAAAGCTTCTACATAACAGAGGAAACTATAAGCAAGGTGAAAAGACAGCCTTCAGAATGGGAGAAAATAATAGCAAAGGAAGCAACTGACAAACAACTAACCTCAAAAATATACAAGCAACCCCTGCAGCTCAATTCCAGAAAAATAAACAACCCAATCAAAAACTGGGCCAAAGAACTAAGCAGACATGTCTCCAAAGAAGACATACAGATGGCTAACACATGAAAAGATGCTCAACATCACTCATTATCAGAGAAATGCAAATCAAGACCACTATGAGGTACCATTTCACACCAGTCAGAATGGCTGCGATCCAAAAGTCTACAAGCAATAAATGCTGGAGAGGATGTGGAGAAAAGGGAACCCTCTTACACTGTTGGTGGGAATGCAAACTAGTACAGCCACTATGAAGAACAGTGTGGAGATTACTTAAAAAATTGGAAATAGAACTGCCTTATGACTCAGCAATCCCACTGCTGGGTGTACACATCGAGGAAACCAGAATTGAAAGAGACACATGTACCCCAATGTTCATGCAGCACTATTTATAATAGTCAGGACATGGAAGCAACCTAGATGTCCTTCAGCAGATGAATGGATAAGAAAGCTGTGGTACGTACACATAATGGAGTATTAGCCATTAAAAAGAATATATTTGAATCAGTTCTAATGGCATTGAAACATGTATATTATCATATGTGAAATGGATCGACAGTCCTGATTCGATGTATGATACAGGATGCTTGGGGCTGGTGCACTGGGATGACCCAGAGGGATGGTATGGGGAGGGAAGTGGGAGGGGGGTTCCAGATGGGGAACATGTGTGCACCTGTGGCGAATTCATGTTCCTGTATGGCAAAACCAATAAATATTGTAAAGTAATTAGCTTCCAATTAAAATAAATAAATTTATGTTTTAAAAAAGGGAAAAATTACTAATTAAGAGATCAACTTGAATATGAACCTCAGATCTAGTAAATAATGCCTGCTCTATGAGAGAGTAACTTAACCTAATTTACCTTGGCTTCCTCATCTGTAAAATGGGGAGAACAGTGTCTATCTCAAAGAACTATCCAAAGGATTGAGCAAATTCATGGATATAAATTTTCTAGCATACGTCTGACACATGGTAATCATTAAATAAATGTTAATAATAATTACTACTACTATTATTTTCACCTAAAATGTTGATTGTCTATAAAACTATTCTAATAGCTCTTAATGTGCTCAAAGATTAATAAGATTATACAAAAGACTGCAAGAAGATCAAATCAGTCAATCCTAAAGAAAATCAGTCCTGAATATTCATTGGAAGGACTGATGCTGAAGCTGAAACTCCAATACTTTGGCCACCTGATGTGAAGAACTGACTCATTTGAAGAAACCCTGAGGCTGGGAAAGATTAAAGGCGGGAGGAGAAGGAGACAACAGAGAAGGGGATGTTTGGATGGCATCACCAACTTGATGGACATAAGTTTGAACAAGCTCCAAGAGTTGGTGATGGACAGGGAGGCCTGGCGTGCTGCAGTCCATGGGGTCGCAAAGAGTTGGACACAACGAGCAATTGAATTGAGCTGACAAAAGTTTGTGGCCAATAAAAGGGTATAGGAGCAGAGACTTCTTATATAGAAGATAGCACATTATCTTTCGTGCAAATAAAAAGATATTTTTAGGTTAAACTATCTTATATTTCCATATCTGCTGCTGCTAAGTCGCTTCAGTCGTGTCCAACTCTGTGCGACCCCATAGACGGCAGCCCACCAGGTTCCCTCGTACCTGGGATTCTCCAGGCAAGAACACTGGAGTGGGTTGCCATTTCCTTCTCCAATGCAGGAAAGTGAAAAGTGAAAGTGAAGTCACTCAGTCGTGTCCGACTCTTAGCGACCCCATGGACTGCAGCCTTCCAGGCTCCTCCATCCATGGGATTTTCCAGGCAGAAGTACTGGAGTGGGGTGCCATTGCCTTCTCCCATTTCCACGTCTAGTCAGCATCAACTATAACAAAAGACCAGTGGCTAACAAAGCAAATCACAATGGGGTGGGAGACCCTGTGGGCTGAAACATTTAAATAGTCTCCGTTCCACTGAGCTCCATGAGGGGAGGGCTCGGATCACATTTCTCAGCTCTCTTTGTTTACCATGAGATAGTCACTGACTTGAACACTTCTCACATTCTTGCTCAGAATACACTATGAGATGGTTATTATTATTGTCCTTACTTTACATATGAGGAAATTTGAGCTCCTGACTAAACTGGAGAAGCTGAGGAAATAGGAGCCAACTTGCTCAAGGTCAAACATGGTAGGCTGGGGAGCCATGTCAAGGCCCTCAGGTCGCATTTCTGATCTCCAAGTTGTACTGTCTCTCATCATCTGTTAAGTACATCTACACAAGTGGCATAAAAGAGGCTTCAGAATGGACTCCTATCCTGTGTGCAATTTTAATCTAATCATGCGTTCCAGAAAGGAGAAGGAAAGAAATTATTGATATCGTAGACATATTTTCAAAAGCTATCATCAAACTTGTATTTACCAAGTACCTATATATCTCATCTCAGGGAATTTTGAGGATCCAAACTCCTCGAGAACTGATAAAAACTATGGATACTGTGTATACGAAAGTTCTCTTGTAGTTTTAAGGATTTCACAATCAGTTGGAAGGTGGTTCAAACATCTCAGTTTAAGAACTCCCTATGATATCGTTCTCAGTCCTCAAAATAATCCTGAAAAGTAAGTATTCTTACATCCTTGTCCCAATGAAGAAACTGAGATTAGCGATTGAAATTATTTACTTAAGGTGACAGTTGATGAAAAGTAATTTTGAAACTAAACCTAGATCCTAATTCAGTTATACTAAACAACTTGATATCTAGTTTTCTTTTCAATGTTTTCTATTACTTGGCATCTAAATTTTTTCCATGCACTTTAGAAACATTAAAAAAAAAAGTTCTGATTCCTTTGGTTGTCCTGTGGCAATTATAATTTGAACTTTGAAACCTGCAATGTAACAATGAAATGATTAAAAATGTCTGTCCCTTAAGAGATTTTGACTTTAGAAAGTAATGCCTCATTAGCTGACACAGAAATGCATTCTTGCTGCATGCCTTACTTTGATTTTACAAAGTGAGCACTGATATTATGGTTTGATATAATTTTGGGGTCACAGAGTTCATGTAAGTTAATTCAGCTCAGGGTTTGGACCAAGACATCAACTGGCTTTAGATGCAAGGATATATCCAAATTATATGAAATTTATGTGGCACAGTACAAATCAAAAAACTACAATTAAGTGTTCCTAGCATAAAGCTGGAAATGACTTTTGGGTTGGGAAGTGGGACCAGATCCAAAAGGATTTTGAAGACTTTGGACTTTGAGAAAGCATCATAGTGTCATTAACATTTCTACAGTTGCTTGAAAAATCCTAATTGAAATGAGAATATCAGTCAAAGAACAAAGAACAGCCCATTGTTTATTGTTTTTCCCATAAGGGAGAAAATCTGGAAGGAAAATGAATGCATTCATAAATGAATGCAATCATCAACATGCAATTTAAAACTAATTGACATCTTACCTATAGTATGATTTCCACTGTAGCCTTGATCTTTATGAGAATGAGAACTGTGTGGTATATTTTGCTTCTAATTGGCTCTTGGGGTGGGGAGAGGATCTAATGCTTAACAACATCCTTTTAAAGTTTGAAAGAAACTAGTTTTGTGATCTTGAATCAAAACCAGTGCTGAAAAATGATTCCAAATAACAAATGTTTCCATAATAGAAAATCACCTCTGACT
Organism: Aepyceros melampus; assembly: GCA_006408695.1. Lineage (NCBI taxonomy): Eukaryota > Metazoa > Chordata > Mammalia > Artiodactyla > Bovidae > Aepyceros > Aepyceros melampus. The sequence continues at coordinate 29,837 of SJXQ01000209.1, read as the reverse complement.
ATGTTTGACCTGTCCTGAAAACCAAGGTCTCATGATCAATAGCTCATTTCAAAGTATTTTTTAATGACTCTAAACCATTGTAAAATAAACATGTCATTTCCGGAAAGGAATGTGACATATGAGGAAGGAGAAAGTGTTAGGGTTCATGAACCAACTCTACCATAAATTCCTACACCATTTCTTTCCTGAAGTTTATCCTCCATAGCTTTATTGAGATATAATTTACATAATATAAAATTTACTCATAGTAAGTATGCAATTAGATGGTTCTTAGTTCATTTCTAGAATTCTGCAACCATCACCACAATCCAGTTTTGGAAGTTTTTATTATTACCAAAAGTTCCTTTGTGAGCCTATGCAGTTTAACCCCCAGTTCCACACCCAGCCTCAGGTAACCCTTGGTTTGACTTTTTCCTCTATAGCTCTGTCTTTTCTGGATACTTCATGCAAATATGATCCTACAAAATGTAGTCTTCTGTATCTGGCTGCTTAAAAAAATGATGTAGAGTTGATTTACAGTATTTTATTAGTTTTGGTGTACAACATATAGTGACGTACTTGAAACAGGTGTTCAAGATTTTTATAAATTATAATTCTCCATGGGATTGCTAAGAGTCGGACATGATTGAGCAACTTTACTTTCACTTTTCACTTTTATGCATTGGAGAAGGAAATGGCAGTCCACTCCAGTGTTCTTGCCTGGAGAATCCCAGGGATGGGGGAGCCTGGTGGGCTGCCATCTATGGGGTTGCACAGAGTTGGACACGACTGAAGAGACTTAGCAGCAGCAGCAGCAGTGGTTGCTTTAACTCAGTATAATGTTTTTGAAATCCATCATGTTGGGGCAGGATCAGAACTTTTTTCCCGTTTTATTGCTAAGCATTATTCCATCGAATGGATAGACTACATGTTGTTTATCCATTCACCAATTTATGGACATGAGAATTGTTACATGTTTATGGCTGTTATCAGTGAAATTTCTATAAACATGCACATACAAGTCTTTGCATAAACATATATTTTCATTTCTTTTTGGTAGATAAGGAGTGGAATAGTTTGTTGCTGTTCAGTCGCCAAGTTGTGTCTAATAATAGGTAATGTGAACTGAATTATGTTCCTCCAAGTTTCTAAATGACTCTATGTGGATATGCTGCTGCTGCTGCCAAGTCGCTTCAGTCGTGTCTGATACATTGCAACCCCATAGACGGCAGCCCACCAGGCTCCTCCGTCCCTGGGATTCTCCAGGCAAAAACACTGGAGTGGGTTGCGATTGCCTTCTCCAATGCAAGAAAGTGAAAAGTGAAAGTGAAGTCGCTCAGTAGTGTCTAACTCTTCATGACCCCATGGACTACAGCCCACCAGGCTCCTCCATCCCTGGGATTTTGCAGGCAAGAGTACTGGAGTGGGATGCTATTGCTTTCTCCGCTATATGTATATAGGGCTTTGCAATAAGTATATATGATTAAACAAGGTGATAAGAATGGGGTTCTAATCTTACATTGGTGTCCCTTTTAGATGAAGAAGAAACACTGAGCATGCCTGTGCATAGGGGAGAGGCCATGTGAGGACACTGAGAGAATGCAGCAAGTCAAGAAGAGAGGTATTGGAAGACATCAAACCTGCCCGTACCTTGATCTTGGTCTTCCAGACTTTAGAACTATGAGAAAGTACATTTCTGTTGCTTAAACTTCCAATCAACAATAATTTTTATGGCATTCTTACTGAAATAATTCAGCAAGATTGTGTTTGTCTTTTTAGTTCTTGCTCAGTCGTGTCCAACTCTTTGTGACCCCATGAATCATAGCATGCCAGGCCTCCCTGTCCATCACCAACTCCCAGAGTTCACTCAGACTCACGTNATCCCTGTCTCCTGTACAATGTCACGAACCTCATTCCATAGTTCATCAGGCACTGTCTCTCAGATCTAGTCCCTTAAATCTATTTCTCACTTCTACTGTATAATCATAAGGAATTTGATTTAGGTCATACCTGAATGATGTAGTGCTTTTCCTACTTTCTTCAATTTAAGTCTGAATTTGGCAATAAGGAGTTCATGATCTGAGCCACAGTCAGCTCCTGCCAGAGCAGTCGTGAAGAGTTACCCCTCATCCAAGGTAAGAGAAACCCAAGTAAGATGGTAGGTGTTGCAAGAGAGCATCAGAGGGCAGACACACTGAAACCATAATCACAGAAACCAGCCAATCTGAGCACATGGACCACAGCCTTGTCTAACTCAATGAAACTAAGCCATGCCATAGGGGGCCACTCAAGACAGATGGGTCATGGTGGAGAGGTCTGGCAGAATGTGGTCCACTGGAGAAGGGAATGGCAAACCACTTCAGTATTCTTGCCTTGAGAACCCCATGAAAAGTATGAAAAGGCAAAATGATAGGATACTGAAAGAGGAACTCCCCATCTTAGTAGGTGCCCAATATGCTACAGGGGATCAATGAAGAAATAACTCCAGAAAGAATGAAGGGATGGAGCCAAAGCAAAAACAATACCCAGTTGTGGATGTGACTGAGGATAGAAGCAAGGTCTGATGCTATAAAGAGCAATGTTGCATAGGAACCTGGAATGTTAGGTCCATGAATCAAGGCAAATTGGAAGTGGTCATACAGGAGATGGCAAGAGAGAACGTCAACATTCTAGGAATCAGCGAACTAAAATGGACTGGAATGGGTGAACTGAACTCAGATGACCATTATATCTACTACTGTGGGCAGGAATCCCTTAGAAGAAATGGAGTAGCCATCATGGTCAACAAAAGAGTCCAAAATGCAGTACTTGGATGCAATCTCAAAAGCACTTGTAGCACTTCCCTATTCTCAAAACAATTTTCACATGGCTAGGTATCTTTATCCTAAGAGTTGAGTATTATTCTGTGTGTGTTCAGTTGCTCAGTCGTGTCTGACTTTGCAACCCCATGAACTGCAGCTCCCCAGGCTCCTCTGTCCATGGAACTTTCCAGGCAAGAACACTGGAGTGAGCTGCCATTTCCTTTTTCAGGGGATCTTCCCGACCCAAGGATCAAACCCATGTTGCTTGCATCTCTGTATTGACAGGCAGCGTCTTCACCACTGCACCATCTGGGAAGCCCCTTGGGTATTATTTGTGGCAGTTATAACTTAAGATGAGAAGTTTGAAGCTCAACCTGTTGATTTTTAGATAACATATCCAGCTGATGGAAAAGGTAGGATTCCATCCCAGGGCTCTCCTCCACTCCCAGAGCTCTCCTCCTCTGGAAGATGTTCCTCTCTCTGCATGTACCTGAGAATCTCTCTCTGATCTTTGAAACAAACTCTTTTATTCAGAGGGTTAACTTTGCAACCCCATGAACTGCAGCTCCCCAGGCTCCTCTGTCCATGGAACTTTCCAGGCAAGAACACTGGAGTGAGCTGCCATTTCCTTTTTCAGGGGATCTTCCCGACCCAAGGATCAAACCCATGTTGCTTGCATCTCTGTATTGACAGGCAGCGTCTTCACCACTGCACCATCTGGGAAGCCCCTTGGGTATTATTTGTGGCAGTTATAACTTAAGATGAGAAGTTTGAAGCTCAACCTGTTGATTTTTAGATAACATATCCAGCTGATGGAAAAGGTAGGATTCCATCCCAGGGCTCTCCTCCACTCCCAGAGCTCTCCTCCTCTGGAAGATGTTCCTCTCTCTGCATGTACCTGAGAATCTCTCTCTGATCTTTGAAACAAACTCTTTTATTCAGAGGGTTTAGGCTTTGACACCATGACACCATTCAGTGGATCTAAGAACACCATACTCATACAATGCAAAGAACAATGGATAAGCTTCTCATCCTAATTCTATCATTAACTTTATTTTATAAAAGTAAAGTTCATATACATTATCTTATTTGATAAGGAAAAGAAACAACATATTACTAAAGTTGTTTCAGAAAAGGAAACTGAGGTTCAGAAAGATTATATGATTTTCACAAGGTCACCTGGTGGCACTGTCATAAGAAGGCATGTGAAGAAGCACATATGGGAGATTGGTACTTTGAGATCTTAATTTTTTCTCTCTCTACATGTTCCCATTTCCTTTCTTTTCCTTCAAGCTGGTAACTGATGTTGTATTGTATTGCCTCAGGAGAGGTATGTACTAGGACAGAAAACCGAAGGAATTTTATAGTTATTCCAGTTTTGGTTTCCAAAAGCCTAAACCCTCTGAATAAAAGAGTTTGTTTCAAAGATTAGAGAGAGATTCTCAGGTACATGCAGAGAGAGGAACATCTTCCAGCCCCTCCCAAGTCAGGAAAAGATTTTCTCAGCTGAAAAGTAAGAGAAGTTTTTGGAACCCAAGGCCGCAGGTACCTAGGCTGTTTCCTGGCAGCATTGCCTGAGAGGCAGAAAGACCCTAGAGAGGAAAACCAACATTATGCAGCTAGGCAAACAGAAACACAGAAATTCTGTGGGGGCTGGGGAGGGGAGGGGGAATGTTAAATCCATGTCTTGGAAGTAGCAATTGTTGCTAGACAAGAAAGAATTATCTAAACAAAACAACTCATGACTCAGAGGTAAACTGTTACACTCAGATTATCAATGACCAAAGTAGACCTCTTGCCAGATGGAGCCCTACCATAACCCCAGGAAAGACAGAAAACCTCAAAAAGGATTGGAGTGATTCTGCCCATAACTTAGGAATTAAAAGTCAGAAACAAAGCTGAACTGTGGAAAATGAAGATATTTCTTACACACCTAAATCTACAGAATGAGAGTCCTGGTCAATGATTATCTAATCTTGTCCCTTCTTTTGGAAGCCAGGCCTTCTAAGCCTGGTCTAGGATTCTCCCACAACATCACTGCAACTGATGATGATGGAGGACATGGTTCAAAGAAATGAACATGAAATGCAACACTGAAATTGCCTCTTTCCCTATCTGTCCCCTAATAAATTTTAAGCATCATAAAGTCAGACTGAATACCGTTTGCCACTGCAAAACATACACCGAGCACAGTGCCTGTGCCTATTAACAGGCACTCACTAAATCTCCATTGAAAGGATAAATGATTGAATAATTAAATGGAAGGAAAGCTATTTCCTTAAATATGTACACAACTTTACCTTCTAAAATAAATTTTTAGTTTATTATCTATATGGTATTTTAAATAGAACAGGACTTAACAGACTTATTTCAGGTCTCACCACACATTCAATGATAAAGATGTCACAGCTCTCCAAAATGACAGATACCCTACAGACCCCTCAGAGCCTTGCACTAACAGACTTAGGGCCTTAATGGCTGGTAAGATGTGCCATCAGGAGAAATAGGATATACAATCTTACTCATAATCTTTGGAAGTTTTAACTTAATAATTTATTTTCACAGGATTTTCTACTTTATAATACACCATTTCCACATGAACCTTCAATCCTAAAACAAATGAGGTCAGGAGAAATGTTTCATAATGGAGGTGACTGGGCCATAATTCTTGAAATAGCTTTGAAAAACTAAAAACTAAACCTATGCAGAAAGCTTCTACCTGGAATTCAGAATGACTGAGGTAAAACTCATGATCCTTTGCTGACAAAGCAACCTACATTGAGGATACAGAGCCCTCGTGCCTTGACTGCTACAAATTCCTGAGCAGGAATTATAGCTGGGGGACACGTCCTCTTGCCCCAGTTTAAAAAAAAAAGATTTTATGCACCTCAGCATTATACTAAAAACATATCTGTTTTGTAGCCACTTGTGTGGCTACATGGTAAATATTAAGAAATAAGAGAATATAATGAGAGTATATAATTAAGAAAGAGGAAAGAACATTCTTACAGTTTACGGGATGTATTGTTATAGAAGAGTGAGGAATCAATTGTTTGGCAAAGGCATAAATGAGCAAAACATCTGAATTCAATGTTTTACAAGTCCAATATTTTGTGTACATCTTCTCATTGACTAGACTTTTCTATCCAAAGATGTAACCAATCAAAGGCCTAAAAGAAAGATCAAATATTCTATCATGAATGGAGCACTTGGACAGTTTCCCAAAAACCTAACAGTTCAAACAGAGTATGGTATCAATTTATTAGCATATCATTGGCAATTTTCCCTATAAGAACTACAAAATAAATTCAATTAACAATAATTTTAGCACCATGCCTACTGTTTGCTTCATAATATACTCCCAATCAGTACTTTAATACAAAGAATATTCTTCTATTTTTCTCTCCAGAATGCTCTCTTATCATTCCAAGATGCCTCCTGGATTGATAATTATTTTCCAACATCAAGAGTCTGTGGGTTCATGACTTTTAATAACTCTCTCAACCAAGGTCAAGATGACCCTTTTGAAGGATTTCAAATTTAAGAAAATCTTTAGGACATTATCTTATTTTAATTTACAGAAATTACAAAGTCTGAAAACTGCCTTTTCGCATCCCTCTCTGGGAAGATTTGGGGCTTAATTCTTGAATTCTACTAGCTTTGAAAAAGAAAAAACATCAAGTTTTTCTGAAATGGAAAAAGCATCTGAATATAACCCTGGTATGGCAAACACAAAATTCAAACAAAAACTTGGTGAAGTATATATAAAAGAGATAAAATAGCTACTCAGAGCCAATAAATTTAGTCACATATTTTCCCCTTTTTAGAGAATCTGATGAAATTATTTTAATAATTGAAGAAAAGCTAGGGATGGAAAAAGAGTATGCCCAGATTATTATTGTTGTTTAGTTGCTAAGTCACGTCCAATTCTTTTGCAACCCCATGGACTGTAGCCCACCAGGCTCCTCTGTCCATGGGCTTTCCCAGGTAAGAATACTGGAGTGGGTTGCCATTTCCTTCTCCAAGGGATCTTCCTGACCCAGGGATCGAACCCCTGTCTCCAGCATTGGCAGGCAGATTTTTTACCACTGAACTACCAGGGAAGTCCATACCCAGATAATGAAAGGCAAATATAAAATAGTGAGATCCTACAAAAAAGAAGTCAAGCCACAAAGTGCAGGAAACAAGTAAGAAAAATTTAACTGAGGAAACAATAAACTTAAGAGTTATAAGTTTCCTTCCCAGAAGGAGGGGAAAGAAGAAAAACAGAAATGACACTTTTATGAAGTATACAGTCAACCAACAGGAAAGAGTGTAAGCCCAGAAAACAACAATCTCAACTTCAAGAATGGTACATGGCAATATCATGTCTTGGGATTCCAATTACACAACATTCTTCAACTTCCTTTAAAAAGAACAATGTCTAAACAATGAATTATGAAAATGATCATGTTTAAGTTTCACTAGATAGCATATATACTCCATTACATCACTAAGAACAGTTGCAAAAGAAGTCATCAAAGGAAATAAAATGTCATGTATATGAATAATATCAGATAGACTTCTATACCAATTTAAAAGAAACACAGAATAGCACAATATTTTAAAAACAGAGAAATGAAATAAGCATCAGTCGTCTCAAACTATTAAAAGCACTGATTTTTTTCCCACATGTTTAATGACAATAAAGAGAACAAAAAAATTGCTGAAAAATTGTACTGCAATGTACTAAAAACTTCTGTTGAAACATACATTATCATAAAAAAGCAGCGTTCTGCAAAAAGCACAGGAGATAACACAGCTATCATTAACTTTTATTTCTTGCATCAATCTAACACGAAATCAGATCAATTCGTAAGTCTTGCTGAAATAGCCCCTTACTATACATCATGATCTTGCATCATATCAGAGAATGCTCATACAACTTATCTTGGATCAGCCCTGAATTTTAAGAATTTAAAATAGGGCAAAAGGCTTAGCTGGGAGCAAATCAAATTACTACTATAGAAAAAAGAATTCTGAATGAAAAGCAACTGTTGGGAGAAAAATCTCTCTGAAGAAGAAATGACATGTTCTGTTAATAAAACTGAAATCTATAAAAATGTGAAGCAAGTGAGTGGTTAAGTAATGTCATAAAACAAACTAGCAGTGAATATATGGGTTTGAGATACAGTAGCTTTGGCTTATCTAAGAACAGTCGAGAATAGCAGCTAGAAATGTACTAAGGGGCTTCCCTGGTGGCCCAGGAGTTAAGAATGCTTCTACTGCAGAGGCATGGGTCCAATTCCTGGTCAGGGGACGGCAAAAAAAAAAAAAAAGAAAGAAAGAAAGAAAGAAAGAAAAGAAAAATGTACTTAGTGAGATGTCATACCCATTCCCACTTCCCACCATAGTTCATGTTACCAATCAGAGAAACCACTCTCTACTTTCACAATAATACAAAATATTTCACAAGTGAGAAATCTGTCTTATGAAATTTTCTTATTGTAGTAAGAATATATTCAACAATGTATAAATATATGGTTCTATGAGGATAGTTATTGCTTAAAATTACATGAAGCCAACTCTTCCATCCTATCTACATGCAACAATAATGAAGAAAAAAAGATTTAAGATGACAGAGTACTGTGCTCCCTACAGAATAAATCTAGATTTTACTTTCAAGTATTTGTTTTACGTATGTTATAGAACAGTACAGACAGTAAGCTTAGCTAATTAAAAATATAATGCACATGTCATAACTTGTTTGGTTAGTGGTCTATAATATTTTAAAATATATATCTTAGTACTAACAGTTTTAAGAGAAGAGAAAGGGAGGAAAGAAGAGAGAAGGAGGAAGGAAATAATTTCTCCTAAAGTACAGTTTTCAATAATGTATCAGCAATTTTTACAATTTAAAGGTAAGAACTTTTAACAAACTCAGTCTGCTGGGTTTAGAAACCTTAAGTTCACCCTGATTAGTTAAGTTTTACCTAGAACATAGTGCCGTTCATCTCTCTTCCCAGATACCTTTTCACCCCCTCATTCTCCACACACACGCACACACACACCACACACACACACAGTGTTTAATTCAATTACTAGTTTAAAACAAATTCAAAAGGAACACTAACTACAGCACAATAAATGGTAGAAAGAATAAAAATATCCTGCATGCCAAATAAGTCAAAGAGACATACCATTTATTGGCAACATTTCCCAAACCATCCTTAGTCCAAATAAACCAATGATGTCAGGTCTGGGCAAAAGTAGCTCCAAACCTTTGTGGAGTTTACTTCTCTCGGTAATTATGGAGGAGAGCAGGAGGAGGAAACAAGCCCCGTCTTAAAATCCCACGGTATAAGATGTCTAGGTGTTTCACAGGTATTATATATCATTGCCCATCTCCAGAGACACCAGTTGGATAAAGAATCTGTAAGTTTCCTCAACGCACCTTCCAAATCCACAGGTATGATTAAACATCATACAGAGCTAGGTTGTACCTTAACCTTCTTCCTAAGCTTTAGTTTTAGACTGCAGGAACTCCCATAACTGGTCAACATTTGGATCTACACTAGTCTACTACAGTGGAGTTCAAAAGTGTTGATACAAATTTTAGTTTTAAACTCTTAAAAAAAAAAAACTATTTTATAGTCGATTTGGTCTTCTAGACCATGTCAAAAAAAAAAACAAAAACAAAAACCTAGGTTCACAAGGATCCTTAGAAATAAGGTTCACCTGGGGTGATGCAGGCTAAACAGAATCCCAAGGTGTATATAGGATACTTCAGCAACTCACCAGATCTTGATCAAGTGAGGGAGGAGTCCAGTGTTAACCTTATTTGGGGAATTTGCCAGTAATGTTATTGGATAATGCATACACAGCAGTTACCAAAGCTGTGATTTACCACAAAAGGGAAGACTTACACCAGAGTAAATCCAAACATAAAATCTACTCTTAATCAAAAGATAATCTACAGTTGTGTACACTGCAAGTAACTTCGTTATCTTTTACAACTCTGTAATTCACTTGATAAATATTTAAGCCATAAAGAAGAGTTGCACTGTGCAGGTTTCTTTTTTAAAGACCATGTAAAAGTCACTTTTAAAAAGCTAAGAAAACAAGCGAAAGTCCCAAACCTATGGTATCAAATTTAGGCTGATTACAAAATGGTGATTTAGACCACCTGATTTGGAAACCACAAATGTCTATAATTAAATAGGACAGCCCTACTTCACTTTCTTTTAGCAAAACAGTATTACTGCATGATGCACCACAGAAAAGACATTATTATAAGAACTACACCCCAAGCAAAACTTTACTCTCAAATGGAATACAATTTAAACTGCAAATACAAGAACCAAGAAAAAGGACAAACATATACAGGAAACCTCATAGCCCACCTTTCTTCTTGACTGGCATTCTTGGGTCTTTCCAATGCCACAGGATTCAAGAGCTCTTTTCAGGTCTCAACTTGATCCAGCTGGATGGAGGCCAAGGGCCAGGTAACTGTTGCAAACCTCTTGGTTGTTTGAAATTCAGGCTGTCTTCTCTTGCAAATAAAGAAAAAATGTTGTACTTTTTCCCAAAAACTTTGACAGTGCCCAAGGAGTTTAAAGAAAAATAGCTTTTGAGTTTTTCGAGTTTTTCAATGCTTCTAAAATAGTTATTCTCTTTAAAAAGAAAATTATTGTAAGCACAGAAAACATTATTAAAACTCTTTAAGCAGCAATATCTCTGGAGTTCAATGACTAACTCAATTAAGGCCAAAACAAATTTACACAGCTGTCTCATTACTCAACACATGATCAAAGATGAACTGCTTGATGATAAAGACCCTCAAATTCTTTAGAGAAAAATTTAAAACCCTCACCTCTCCAAAATACTTTTTAAAACCTCTTTAATGGTCTCTAAAAAAGGTGGGGTGAGTTTGGACAGTTTTCTGGGGGCAGAACCCAGGCTGAAAGGCCCTTTTCTATTTACTGGACCCGAAGTTCCGGATCTCACCCCCTCAGTGAGACAGGATCCAGCTTGCTGTCACTTTAATTTTTTTTTTTTTTCTTCTGTGCTCTCCAAGCCCCTCAGGCTTGATCCTTAATGCCCCTCTGATTCTGATCCTCCCATGTATTAACCGAGAGGACTGAAAAGAAGGAAAGCAATCCCTTGGCATGGAGACATTAAAGTGACAGTGCTACTCAATGGGCACTTGATGCAGGATGAGTTGGCGAAGATTTCTTCACACTGGAGTCAGTCAGATCATGCCATCTCTTCGCATCCAGGCAGCTCCCTATCCGGCGAGGAAAAACACTGAGACTGCTCGAGACAAGTCAGACCTTCCCTCAAAGGTGTTTTCTGAGACGCTGTAGGAGTATTAGGCATGTGAGCATAAGCTGGGCAAACGGTTCGCGGTTTCCTAAATGGGAGAGTTCGGCTGCGTGGCTTCCACATCCACCCTTTTTCTCTCAGTCTCTCTCTCCAAACTACCCACCTTCCTTTCGCAGAAAAGACCAGAAATCCCTCTGTTACCGACGGCCACCCCTCTGCCCACACCCCGTTATAGAGATGAGCACAGAAACGTCCCGCACCCCTCCACGCGATGAAGTGTTTCCTCAGGCAGGAGAGACAGCAGCACTAGAAATTATATAACTCGCGATTCTGGCTTCTCTAAGACGCGGAGACGGGAGGGTCGGGGGTTGCTGGTCTGGCAGACACTGCCGGGCACTGAACGTGCACAAAAGGGGGCCAGGCCTTCGCGCAGCGCCCCCCTCACCCCCACCTCGAAGCATCGGTGGCAAGGGGGGCTCTTCTAGGGGAGTGGAGGGGCAAATTTCTCTCCGGCCCCTTCCCAAGCAGGGTGAACGGATGGCATGTGAGGGGACTAAAGACTGAAGACGAGACGCTGACGGCTGTGAGGGGAGGAGGCTACTCTGGGCTGCTCCGGCGGCCGACTGGGGGGCTCTAGCGAGGAAGTGCCCGAGAAGCTGGAGCCTTAACACACAGGCTGGGCCAGAGGAGCGAGCATCCTGAAGAAGTGAAGGGGGCGGGCAGCTTGGCCACAGCTAACAGAGGTGTCCTGAGGAGAAACACGCGCAACCACATTCGTGCGCGAGGACCGGCCCACGTTTCCCTCGGGATGCGAGAACGAGGGAGCCAGGCTCACAAACAGCAGAAGCCGGGGATGAGGGCCTGGCGGGGGCGGACCCACGGGCGTCCGGCCCTCCTCGAGGCCAATGAGCGCCTCCAGACACCGCGCCCAATCACAGCCAGGACGGAGGGCGCGGCTTTTGACTGGGCCGGGTCTGCGGGCGCTAGGCGGGAGCGCGACCCTTCCGGACCCGAGAGCCCTACGTCCCCGCCCACTGCCAGTCACGTGAGTCGCCAAGATGGCGGCGCTCGGGCGTGAGGCTGGAGACGACGTGCGGGTTGCTGGTGTGGTACCGGTGGGAGCTGCGGAAGTGCCTCAGGTAGGCGGAGACCCAGGGTGCTGAGGCCCGTGATTTCTGCGACCTCAGGTGCTGGCACACTCTTCTGAAATGATGCGCATAAAAGGGGTCTGAAATCTAAACAGGACAGTTCCCAGCTCCATGCAAGGCACGTTTAAATCCCCAGTTGCTGTGAAAAGAGATGGGGAGAAAGTAGGAGACCTAAACTTTAGTCCTGAATGAGAGAGCCTGTTTTCTCTTGCCTCGGGGCCTTTGTACTTTAAACCCCCTGCCATTCTATCCTGACTTCTGCCCTGGTTGTGGGTTCTGAGGACAAAACTACATCTTGCTTAACTGGGGGACTTTCAAATACCGGGTGTATGTTTGAGAAATGATGAATGATTGATAAATAAAATTCTCAAAGTCAAGTGAAATAATACACATGAAAGCACTACAAAACCATAAGATACTTTGAAAGTTATAAACTTCCACGATGCAGTATTACTGGTGTAATTGAATCGTGGTAACCAGTTGAGTGGCCTTGAACTGGTTACTATTTATATGAAATGTGCGTTATAGCAAAATCTGTACATTTCAGTACTTGTAAAAAATTATCTCAGGAAGTTATCAGTATATTTCTCTGCTTTAATAACAGTGCCTTAGGGAAACTAGGTATGCAGTAAACATTAGCTGTCCTGTTTCAGTATTTTAGGATCATAATTCTGGATGTTTGTGTTTACTATATACTGAGGTGTAGATGAGATAGGAAGTTGGTACACGGCATTGCCTGAAAGTTTTCTTTGTGAGTAATACGGGGCTTCAGTGAATTGGATGACAGGGAAACAAAAGTTTTCCCAACTTTCTGGTTAATTATGTTACTGACATCTGCCTTCATGTACATTAGATGGATTAGATACAGAATCTCCTTTCTATATTGCTATCTTGTTTCTTCCATTTGCCATTTAGATGTGAGAGAGAGGCAAAAGATTAAATCTAGTTTGTGAGAAATTGGAATTTATAAAATATTTTACTTTTTTTTCCTGTCTTCACAGGCAATTTAAAGAAAAAGAACTGGCTCGATTATAGTTCTTCACTGATAGGCAAAGAAACTGGTCCATTATTACTCTTTGTTTAATACCATACAAATATTCAAGAGAGCCCATACCTTCACAACGTTGATTGTTGTCGTTCAGTGGTCAAGTCATGTCGGACTGTTTGCGACCCCGTGGACTGCAGCACACCAGGCCTCCTTGTCCCTCACCATCTCCCAGTTTGCCCAAGTTCATGTCCATTCAATCAGTGATGCCATCCAACCATCTCATCCAGTTGCCCTCAGGATGTTGATATAATATTTGAATCAACCTTTCATTAGTTAGGTTAGGGTTGATACATATCACTATTTAGGAAGTGATATTACAGTGATGTTCAACATGTGTCCATTTGACTACCAGCATCAGAATCACTGGTGCAGATTTCTAGACTTTACTCCTGCTGAACCCAGATATTTCAATAGGGAGCTCAAGAGACAGCATGTCAAGTACACCCTCATGTGATTCTTGTGCATACGAAAGGTTTAAAATCTTACTAAGTCTCTTCTATGTCCTTTATATTTAATCCACTCTGATTCTCTTGCCCAGGACTCCTGAAATTTGAGACTTACGAGTCTGCCCTTGACCACAAATGTTGTTAACGTAGGGATTCATATAAATTGTGAGGACATAGATTTTTTTAATCTATTCACTAGCTAATCTGGAATCCCATAAAGCCAGTAGGCCAAATGATGTAACAAATACTATTAAGACTTTTCACAAAAATCTGAGAGTCTTACCCAGAGCAAAATATTTAGAAAGGATCCTTTCTGAAAGCCTAGTTTTGTTTTTTTTTTAACCACTGGTTTCTGTTAAGATGGCTTCCCTGATAGCTTAGTTGGTAAAGAATCTGCCTACAGTGCAGAGGACTTCGGTTCGATCTGTGGGTTGGGAACGTCTGCTAGAGAAGGGATAGGCCACCCACTCCAGTATTCTTATGCTTCCCTGGTGGCTCAGACAGTAAAGAATTGACCTGCAATGCGAGAGACCTGGGTTTGATCCCTGGGTTGGGAAGATCCCCTGGAAGAGGGCATGGCAACACACTCCCGTGTTCTTGCCTGGAGAATTCCATGGACTGTATAGTTCATGGGGTTGCAGAGAGTCAGACATGACTGAGCCACACAACTGAGCAACTTTCACCTTCTGTTACGATGCTACTGGCCATACCTCATGGTCCCTTGATATTAGCAACTGTCTATGCATCAACACTTGGGAGACAGGAACTTTCCAACATTGGAGTCCAGTGCCATAGGACCAGGCCCCTGATATTACCATATAGCAGTTTCCAGCAGAGGCCCTACTTCCACCCCAGGTGCTCCTCACTAGCTAGATATATAACTTATATATCCAAGGTAGCCATCCACTGCCTCTTCCTAGTCTGGAAGGTGTCCTTCCTCCTGATGTTCTCTCTCGCTGGTTTCCAAGGAAACTCCTGCTTCTACCTCTCCAGCAAACCCAGCATAATCTCCAAAACTCAGGCTTTCATGAGACAGAGGATAAAAATGGTTGTCAACAGGTAGCTACTGTTTACTTTCAGCTCTGAAAAAGCTACAGTGTGGAGAACTACAACAGGCCTGGCTACCTTCAGGGAAAACTGTAAGGAAAACAAAAATACCTGAGTAACTTAATCCTTCTACATCAAGTCCTAAGGCAAGTCAGCCTCTCTGAACCTTGTTTGTCTCATAAAAGTAGAGATGACCATTTTCCTACCAATTTCTCAAAGTGACCATGTGAATCGAAAAACCACTGTCCACTAAACAATGAACAAATCATTAACAAAGAATGTGAAAGCAGATGACAGTACTTGATACTTTACTAGAGTCTAAATGTTTTTTAATCTGGATCTGTAGAATTTATAAGATTTAATATTAACATCATTAGCTATTATGGTTCTGAATTTTGTGTTTTCCAGGACATCAAGATACCAACATACACACATGGTCAGTCCAGGCCTTCTCTAGGAGATGCAAAACTCAGAAAACCAGTAGTCATCGAAATCATAGAAAAAAAAATTGAATGCCTTAGAAAAGAAAAGTAAGAGACACACCCAGACTAAAAGTCAATAACTTTATTTGTAGATCTTCTGTATTGCCATGGTTTCTAGGCATCTAAGATCCTATTAACTGTACTGAGTTGGTTATGAAGAAAGCTTTTTTTTTAAAAAAAAGAACTGGAGGGAAACATGAGCAGATGAAAATAGACGTTTGTTAGAATACTGAGACTGGATAATTTCTTTTGTCTCTTGAAATTCCTTTGTTTCTAAAATTGTGGAAATGTTATCTGTGCAATAAGCATATTTTAATTAAAGGTAATCAAGAGAACACCATTTTGAGGACTACTTACATTAATTGATTATCAATTATAATAAATTCAGTTTAGAATTTCTTACCTCAACCACACTGCTGAGCTCAGCAAAAAGGAATACAGGATTCCATGATGTACATATAGTCTCACATTACCATTCTGACTTTTAGATTAATAAAGCTCAAGAATAAAATCAATGGATGTTAATCTGAATTTTCAACATTTCTGGATTTAGGTATGAGTCAAAATAAGCAAAACTAGATCTTCCAAATTTCTTTGAAGTTTTGGAAATACTTTAAGTGTATCTGGACTACTTAAGAAATAGTTATTTTCTAGAAGACCTAACCAAATGTCAACAACTTTTTTCAGATGACCTTAAGCAAATTAATTCTTACAGTAGAAAGAACAGTATTCTTGGATTTAGCTAGCTCATAAAGTTTGGCTACATTGGAAGTACTGATACTTATTTTTGGCCAAAATTTATTTCTCTTTAAAAGAGCTCCATCTTAGAACTACACTATTCTCAGAAAGAGAATTATATTATCCTCATTAGAATGCAGTTTCCATGAGGAGTGGAATTTTTTTCTTTTCCCCGCTTTATTCACTGCTCCATCCTTAGCACAAAGAAAATACCTTTCACACAGTAAATGCTTAAGAAAAATGTGATGTTGCATAAATATGTTAATAACATATGAGTACACAGGAAAGGATATATCTGTTAGAAGAGTATTATGTTGAACTTAACTTTCACTCTGTTTTTCCAATTAGGACTTTAAATATATATGGAACACTCACTTTTGGAACAACAGCTGCTTTCTCTGGAATGTTGACAAACTTCATTTTCAGACATCGCTTCAAAGTCACACATGATGTTTTGAAGACATACGCATCATTGACTGCACTTCCATTTTTGTCTACCATAGTTTCTTATAAGCTTCTTGTAACAGATGCTTTGTGTTCAGGTAACTTTAAGTTCATTAGCATATCATGTGTTTATATCTAAGTAAAATTACTCATTAACATATACTGTTGCTACTGCTGCTAATAATCCCTTACATGTGTATATTTCTTTACCAGTAACAAAATACCTTCACATACATTGTCCTGTTTAAACGCCACAAGAATCTTCCTAATCAGGGAAAATAGTATTGTGGCTTTTTTTTTTAATAGGTAAGATACTAAGCTGAGACATATTCAGGTACACTAAGAAGCAACATAATAAACTAGAAAAAAAGCAGGCTTTGGTATACTACATATTTCACTTAAGTTTTGTGACACTGGGCAAGTCATTTAAGAGACTTACATGTTTTAAGAAACTCAGTTGTCTTATATCTATGAATTAGGACTAATAGTGCTTACCTCAGGATTGTTTTAAAAATTAAGATAATGTATGCTGAATGCCTGGCATAGTGTCTGGTATATTATGCGCATCTAATGTTACTTCCTGAGGAGCTTCAGGAACTGCCTGAGTTACTTCTCGTACTTTAAGTTTCACAGCTAGTGATTGATGGAACCCGTGATCCCTGTTCATCAGGTACCTGCTTAAATACCTCATCTCCAGGGAAATCTCTGATTCCCTCAGGTTAAGTCTCTCCATACATTCTCTATTCATTTTACCTTCAAAGCATGTGCACGTTTAAGATATTCGTTCAAATATTTGTCTAATGGATTTCTTTCTTAGTAGACTTGACTTGAAGATCAGTGGTTGGGTCTCTTGTGTTACACTGTATCCCTAGCACATGACTGACATACAGATAATAAAATTGTACTAATCTGAAATCCAGATATCTGGTCTGCTAGTTTAGTATTCTTCATTGTGAAATTGCTTTTGCACCAGCTGTATAAGTAAGAGGTAAACTTATCCTTATATAAAGTGTAATAAAAACATTTAAAATTTTTGATACATTATGTTGTGCCATACACTGAATTTCTAGCATTCTTTCAACTATTTGGCTGTGGTTGAGGACAATGCAAGTAAGTACAAGAACCCAAGACTCTTAATAGCCAAATTTACTTTTGTTTTCCAGGTAACATAAGCCAGGGAAACTGTGTTCTTAGAAGCTCACTGATTGGCATAGCGTGTGGTGTTTTATATCCCACTGCTTTGCTTTTTCTAAAAATGGGCGTCTAGCATTCAAGTGAGTCCGTCTTCTTGTTCCTTCTCTTCCTTCTCCTCCTCCCTTCCCTACCTCCTTACTTCCAGGTTTTTTTTTTAATGTTAAAAATTCTCCTTATTCTTTAGCTGCCAATGACACATTTTAATTAAAATATCATGGTTTCATATTGAAAATAGCTAATTTTAACCCTTTTTGCTTTCTACATGAAAGATCTAGAACAGAAATGATCAGTTTAGGAGAAATCAACAAATGTTCCATAGAATTTACATCCAGACGAAGTCCTTAACTCTTTTTCCTTTTTAGGTATCATACTGTTCCCCTGCCACCAAAAGGAAAGGTTTTACTTTATTGGCTGCTGCTTTGTCATACAGAGATAAAAGCAATGGTGATCCCTCTCATCCTTCAGACAACCTTTGGAATATTTCATGGTCTGCAGCACTATGCAATATTTGAAAGTACACTTGAGAAAACTGTACATGAAGATTAACCAAAGAATGAATGGATACTAAATCAGCTGAATGAACTTTTTTATAAGGACTCAGGCATTGCCGAAAGAGTTAAAAAATAGTTCTGGATAGACAGTTTGTCTCTTTTACTTTTGCCCGGTATACAGCAGGTGCTCAATAAATAGTAAATAAATGTAGGTTTTGTCTCTGTTTCATTATTATATGTGGAAATAGGCTTGAGGCCCTAAGGTCTAATCTATACATTTATATATTTATTCATTCATAAACATTTATGGAGCACCTGCTAGGTCTCAGGCATTGTGTTACTTTTAGTAAGAAATGGTCCTTACCCAGAAGAAACTCACAAGTAGAAATGTGAACACACAGCACTGAGAGGGTTTGAGAGGTATACCTGTAATTGTGTGAGCATACTGAGGGTGTAGCTGTTAAATACTTGTGCAGAAGGGAAAGCTATGGGGAAAAGTGACATTGTCCTAAATTTTGAAGGGAAAGTTGAAAGTTCACAAGAAATCAATATAGAAATAACGTAACAGCCCATTCCTCTAACTCTAATTCAGTATACTTAGTAGCTCTTAATCATTAACAGATTATCTTCACTATGCTATTTAAAGAACATTTATTGGGACTTCTCTGGTGGTCTAGGGACTTTTAAGACTCCATGCTCCCAGTGCAGACAGCCTTCGGAATATTTCATGATCTGGGTTTGATCCCTGGTCAGGGCACTCTTGCCTGGAAAATCCCATGGACGGAGAAGCCTGATGGGCTGCCATTCATGGGGTCGCGAAGAGTTAGACACGACTGAAGCAACTTAGTAGCAACAGCAGGGAACTAGATCCCATGTGCTGGAACTTAAAGAGTTCACATGCCATAACTAAAGATCCTTCTTGCCCCAATGAACATTAAAGATCCTATGTGCTGCAACTAAGCCCCAGCACAGCCAAGTTTTTGAAAGAAAGAACATTTATTATCTATTTTCTATTAATTAATACTGGTACCAGGGGGTACAAAGATTCAGTCCTTGCCCTCAAGAAGATTAATCTACAAAAGGAGGTCACAGCAGGCTGCTTTAAGTCTGCTACAGCACTCCTGAGCTACACATTTAATTAAGGAAACAGTACCGGAAATGAACACTGATAAACAAGACACACAATGGAATCTCATAGCTTATTCTCTGTCTTAATCATGTTCATCTTGAGATTTAAGGATTTGGTCATCTGAGGCCCCAAGCAACCTAGAGCAGAAATGGAAATCTTAACAAGGTGCTTTACAGCATCAAATATAACAATCTGAAACACATACACTCCCGCTAATTAAAAAAAAACCAAAAACCACAGCCAGTAAGCCATTCAGCTTCTATTCTCAGAATAACTCATGATACTTGAAACTGAGGAAAAGGCAGGTGAAAGGAGGGAGAGAGGGAACCAAGTCAAGTAGATAACTACATCAATGGTATTAATATTAACTTAAAAATTATCAAGCAACAAGTACATGAATACCTCATTGTGAGATATTCAAACGATCCAGAAGAATAAAAAGACATGAAAGTCCCCCTTCACACCCACTCCATCTATTTCTACTCCGTTCTCCAGAGGTAAATACTAAGTTAGCACGACTCTTTCGTTAATAGTCTTTTGTAGTTTACATATTTTTAAATAAATGGTATTATCCATACATATAATAGAAATTAATTTTTACCTCACTGTATATCTTAGCTCTCCAACTCATTTCATCTAAGTCTAATATGTGCTTTTTAGTGACTAAAAAACATTCTTAGTGATTCCAGTCTTCACATAGGTGACCCTTCTTTCAACACCTTGATCTTTATCATACCACTTATTCCCACGGTCATACTCTAGACCTGTGCCATCCAATATATAATAGTCATAGACGTTTGTGGCTGTTGAGCATTTGAAATGTGACTAGTCTAAATTGAGATACATTGTAAGTGTAAAATATACATTAAGTTTTAAAGATTTACTGTGTAAAAGCACATAAGGTGTCTCAATCTTGATTGCATGTTGAAATGTTACTCTTGGACACACTGGGCTAAATAAATAAAACACATCACAACTGATGCTACTGCTGCTTTGTTTAATCTGGCTCCTGGGAAATTCTCAGTTACACACACATGGCCATGCTAGGTCACTCAGTCGT
Organism: Aepyceros melampus; assembly: GCA_006408695.1. Classification (NCBI taxonomy): domain Eukaryota; kingdom Metazoa; phylum Chordata; class Mammalia; order Artiodactyla; family Bovidae; genus Aepyceros; species Aepyceros melampus. The sequence continues at coordinate 9,526 of SJXQ01000209.1, read as the reverse complement.
GTCTGACTCTGTGCGACCCCGTGGACTGTAGCCCCCAGGCTCCTCTGTCCATGGCATTCTCCAGGCAAGAATACTGGAGTGGGCTGCCATGCCTTCCTCCAGGGGATCTCCCCAACCCAGGGATCAAAGCCACATCTCTTAGGTCTCCTGCACTGGCAGACAGGGTCTTTACCACTAGTACCACCTGGGAAGTCCTACGTAATGTGGCATGTATTTTTATCAAATTATGTTTCTCTAGACCTTACCATTATCAATAAACTCAAACACTTCACATTCCCAGTTATAAAACTCCATATTCTGATCACAACTTCCTGTCCTTCCCATCTTTTGCTTCTCACACCACATTACTCCGGCTTTACCAGAATCTATAATCCATCAATCCCACTACCTTTCCACTGTCTCTCACCCCTCTCACATCCTGACCGTCCCTCTCCATTTCAGCTATATCAATCTTTTTAAAGTTTCCCAATCTTGAGGAAAAAAGAAAAACATAAAAATGAATCTAGTTAAATTTGATTATGAAATAAAGGTACTGGCCTCTTCTTTTGTGAATTTTCTATTCATGCCTTTGACCCATTTGATTTGTAAATCAAATAAATTCTCTGTAAATTCTGGGTATTTTGCCTCTTCAGATGCCGAGATAGTCATCTGGGAAACAGCGAGATTGACATATGTTCACTTCCCTTGCCAACTGAAAACAGAAGAGATTTGTCCCTTACTCCATGACTTCAATTTGCCTTTTATACAGTAGAAAAGGTAGGGAAGTATGTCAGTATTTTCCTTTGGCTTTGGGAAGCAGTACTTGTCAAAGTCTCTGTAAGAGGCCATAAAGGGGAATTAGGGAAATCTTGATCTGAGCCTGAGCCCAAAGGTAAAACTAGGTGAACCACAGTGGAGAGAGGCAGAAAGTCTCTAAAGGCAAGATAGTTCAGAGGTGTGATGTACAGCCTGGAGCTCCCTTCTCAAAGTTCAGATCCTGGCCTTACTATACACCAATGGGATGACTTTGAATAAGCTATTTTACCTCTCTGCACCTCAGTTTCCTCATCTGTAAAATGAGAGATAAAGACTACTTACCTCATGGTGTTGTCAGGACTAAATGAGTTACTACATGTAAATCAAAATTGTGGCCAACTCAGGATGTTACTACCATTACCGCACACCAACTAATACAGCCCTTTCCCTAGCCTGTAGTTCTCAGTTTACCATTTTTCTAGAAAATATTGTAACAAAATATTATATATATATAACAAAATATTATAGCAAAGAAAATTTATAACTTCCATTTGAATACATATTCATTTATTCAGCTAATATTAAAATGTAGTATATGAAAAACATTGTATACCATGTGTTGGGCAATTTACCTAAACTTATTACTGCTTTGGAGTAAGGTTATAAAAATGGAACCACACCATAGCTGGCCTATAAAAGGTGCTCAATAAATGTGTTTACATTGTCCGTTTTCCTTGATATTTTCCCTGAGTCATATAACAATGACTAAAATACGGTCCCAACTATAAGCTCTTACCTTCTCTCTTGGATTTTTCCCCTCCATTTCCTCCAACTGCCTTATTAGCCATGTGATTATCCTGTTTTGTGTTTACTGTATCACACTGTATTGCTTGCAGTGTATTGTATAATATTGATTTTCTTCCTGCTTTTGAACAATTATATTGGCATGTATAAACTATTGAGCATTTTAATTTCCAAGCTTAAGCAGTAATGTAATAATAAGGAAATTATATTCTACAGATGTGGCTGAATTTCATAGAGCCTGATCACTTACTTTTCTAGGCCTCATTAAAAAAAAAAAAAAGTTCCAAATAGACATAATTCATATTCCTCTACTTTCAACATCTTATCCTCTTCAAAGTCATACTATCATTAATAAGTATGAATAATTGAATCTTGGTAGCCCTGAATACCACCAGCTTCACTAAAGTACCAAAGCCCCCTAAAAGCCTCCCCAAGATTAGACAGCAGAAGAGTAGTGAACTTAAAAGATATAACAATAGCAACTTCAAAATAAAACTGAAAAAAACTAGCGTAGTATTAGTGAGCTGGAGAAGGCAATGGCACCCCACTCCAGTACTCTTGCCTGGAAAATCCCATGAATGAAGGAGCCTGGAAGGCTGCAGTCCATGGGGTCGCTGAGGGTCGGACACGACTGAGCAACTTCACTTTCACTTTCATGCATTGGAGAAGGAAATGGCAACCCACTCCAGTGTTCTTGCCTGGAGAATCCCAGGGACGGGGGAGCCTGGTAGGCTGCCGTCTCTGGGGTCACACAGAGTCAGACACGACTGAAGTGACTTAGTAGCAGCAGCAGCAGCAGCAGTAGTGAGTAGACTTACATATATCTATAATTGAAGACAAAGAAGCAATAAAAAAAAATGTTTGAAATAATAATGGCCAAAACTTTCCAAATTTGATAAAATCTATAAAACCAGATTCAATGATTTCCAGATCAAAATGGGACACAACAGGCCCCTAAACTCATCTCCCACCATAAACACACTGAATCTATAGCTACACATGAGCAAATCCCTCTGAAAGAAATCCAATGGCCAACAAACACATGAAAAGACGTTCAATATCACTAATTATTACAGAAATGCAAATCAAAACTACAATGAGGTATCAGCTCACACCAGTCTGAACGGTCATTATCAAAAAATCTACAAACAATAAATGCTGTAGAGGGTGTGAAGAAAAGGGAACCCTCTTACACTGTTAGTGGGAATGTAAATTGGTAAATCCACTATGGAGAACAGTATGGAGATTCCTCAAAAAACTAAAACTAGAACTAGCATATGAGCCAGCAATCCCACTCGGGGCATATACCCAGAGAAAACCATAATTCAAGAAGATACATGCACCCCAATATGCACTGCAGTACAATTTACAGTAGCCAGGACATGGAAGCAGCCAAAATGTCCATCAACAGAGGAATAGATAAAGAAGATGCTGTACATAGACACAATGGAATATTACTCAGTGATAAAAAGAAACTCTGCAATTTGCCGAGAACCTGGATAGACCTAGAGACTGTCATACACAGTGTAGTAAGTTAGAGAAAATGAAATATCATTTATTAATGCTTATATGAGGAATCTAGAAAAATAGTAGAGATGAACTTATCTGCCAAGCAGAAATAGAGACAAAGATGTAGAAAACAAACATGGATACAAAGGTGGACAGAGTGGGTAGGATGAATTGGGAGATTGGGATTGACATATATACACTACTATGTTTAAATAGATAACTAATGAGAACCTGCTCTACAATACAGAGAACTCTACTCAATGCTCTGTAGTAACCTAAATGGGAAGGAAATCTACAAAAGAGGGGATATATGTATATGTTTAACTGATTGATGAGCAGAAACTAACACAACATTGCAAAGCAACTACAGCCAATAAAAATTAATTTTAAAAAAAGAAATCTAGAAAACGAGCTGAGCAACTCCTACATATCAGGCAAATAAGAAAATGTACAAACAAAATATGTAGGAAAAGCTGATAAACAGTATTGCCATAAGCCCCACTGCCAACTGAATGACACACTATCAGGGGAAACTTGAAAATCTCAGTTTATTCCTGAGGAGAGAAGGAACAGTGTCCCAACATTTGCATTTCATCTGAAAGGACTTGTAAAATGACTAAATTTGTTTAATTTTCCTATTATTCATCTGTAAAATGAGAGTAATATTTATGTCTTGAGGATACTGTAAGGATTAATTAAACAACCTAAATGTCCATTCACAGATGAATGGGTAAACAAGATGTGGTACATATATACAATGGACTACTATGAAATAATGCCACTGCAGCAACATGGATGGACCTAGAGATTATCACACTAAGTGAAGTGAGCCAGACAGAGACAAATATGATGTCACTTATATGCTGAATTTAAAATATGCCACAAATGAACTTACCTATAAAACACACTCACAGACAGACAATAAACGGGTGGGTGCCAAGGATCTGGGGTTTGGGGAGGGATAAATCGAGAGTTTGGGATTAGCAGATGCAAATTATTAAATACAGAATGGATAAACAACATGGTCCTACAGAAGAGCACAGGAAATTATATTCAATATCCTGTGATAAACCATAATGGAAAAGAATATGGAAAAGAACTTAGAAGGCAAAGTGGTTGTCTGAGGAGGCTTTACTAATAGCTGAGAAAAGAAGAGAAGCAACAGAATGTGGAGTTCCAAAGAATATCAAGGAGAGATAAGAAAGCCTTCTTAAGTGAACAATGCAAAGAAATATAGGAAAACAACAGAATGGGAAAGACTAGAGATATCTTCCAAAAAATTGGAGATATCAAGGGAACATTTCAGGCAAGGATGGGCACGATAAAGGACAGAAGTGGCAAGGACCTAACAGAAGCAGAAGAGATTAAGAAGAGGTGGCAAGAATACACAGAAGGACTAAACAAAAAAGGTTTTAATGAGCTGGATAACCACAACAGTGTGGTCATTCACCTAGAGGCAGACTTCCTGGAGTGTGAGTGAAGTGCCTTAGGAATCATTACTACCAAAAAGCTACTGGAGGGGATGGAATTCCAGCTGAGCTATTTCATATCCTAAAAGATGATGTTGTTAAATGCTATATTCAATATGCCAGCAAATTTGGAAAACTTAGCAGTGACCACAGGACTGGAAAAGATCAGTTTTCACTCCAATCCCAAAGAAGCAAAATGTCAAAGTATGTTCAAACTACCATGCAATTGCACTCATTTCACATGGTAGCAAGGTAATGCTCAAAATCCTTCAAGCTAGGCTTCAACAGTATGTGAACCGAGAGCTTCTGGATGTACAAACTGCCTTAGAAAAGGCAGAGGAACCAGAGATCAAACATCCAACATTCATTGGATCACAGGAAAAGAAAGGAAATTCCAGAAAAACATCTACTTCTGCTTCATTGACTATGCTAAAGACTCTGACTGTGTGGATCTCAACAAACTGGGGAAAATTCTTAAAGAGATGACAATACCAGACCACCTTACCTGTCTCCTAAGAAACCTGTATACCAGTCAAGAAGCAACAGTTAGAACTGGACATGGAACAACAGACTGATTCAAAATTGGGAAAGGAGTACATCAAGGCTGTATATTGTCACCCTGCTTATTTAACTTCTATGCAGAGTACATCATGTGAAATGCTGGGCTGGGAGAATCACAAGCTGAAATCAAGATTGCTGGGAGAAATATCAACAACCTCAGATATGCAGATGATACCACTCTAATGGCAGAAAGTTAAGAGGAACTAAAGAGCCTCTTGATGAGGGTTAAACAGTAGAGTGAAAAACTTAAACTCAACATTCAAAAAACTAAGATCACGGCATCTGGTCCTAACTTTTCATGGCAAATAGATGGAGGAAAAGTGGAAATGGTGACAGGGTTTATTTTTTTGGAACTCCAAAATCACTGCAGATGGTGACTGCAGCCATGAAATTAAAAGATGCTTGCTCCTTGGAAGGAAAGCTATGACAAATCTAAACAGTGTATTAAAAAGCAGAGACATGACTTTCTGACAAAGGTTCTCAATAGTCAAAGCTATGATTTTTCAAGTAGTCATGTACACATGTGAGAGTTGGACCATAAAGAAGGCTGAGCACTGAAGAATTGATGCTTTTAAATTATGGTGCTGGATAAGACTCTAGAGAGTCCCTTGGACTGCAAGAAGATCAAACCAGTCAATTCTAAAGGAAATCAACCCTAAGTATTCATTGGAAGGACTGATGCTAAAGCTAAAGCTCCAATACTTTGGCCACCTGATGCAAAGAGCTGATTCACTACAAAAGACCCTGATCCTGGGGAAGACTGAAGGCAGGAGAAGAGGGTGACACAGAATGTGGTTGGATGGCATCACTGACTCAATGGACATGAGTTTGAGCAAACCCTGTGAGAAAGTGAAAGACAGGGAAGCCTGGCATGCTGCAGTCCATGGGGTCGCAAAGAGTCAGACATGACTTAGCAACTATACAACAACATATATATACATCAACTATACGTGAATAAAATGAGCTTTTTAAAAAAGATCCTGCACCCCAGGTGCACACCAAGCCAACTGTCTCAAAGTTGGCAGGAAAATTCACTGCACTTTCTCTTGCCAGAATCCTTACTGCCCACACAGTATGCTACCATTAGGAGGAAAAACCTCAATTTGCATACTCTTCCTGGTGAGAGTAACAAGTAGAATTTATGTCCATCACTCAGACTTTTAAAGGCCTGAGGGACCATTCTCCATCTCACTTGAATCCAAGTGCCAACAGAAATGAAGGGGCCAGATTAGGGATACCTAAAAACTCAACCATCAGCGTGCACCAGCCTCCATTACCAGACAGACTAGGTAGAGACCCAAAGCTGCAGCTCACTACAGCACCAAAGAGGCCACAGTGTCAGAGACCCTCCAGCAGGAGCTTTCAAGAAGAATCAGCAAACCTCTAAAGCACAAGAGTATGTATCCCCAGAAAATATTTGAGTGGCCTCCATAATCACTAGCCAGGCTAAGTGGAAAAAGTTCTCCCTATACAGTTGCAGAATGAAAAACCAGGAGTGATGCCTAATTTTTCAAATGCTAAAGTCTCAACGAAAAGTAATAAGCCATACAAAGAAATAAGAAAAGAGGCACATTTAAAGGAACAAATTAAATCTCCAGAAACTAACCCTAATGAAACAAACAGAAATGTATTAATTACCAAAAAAATTAAAATTGTGACAAGGATACTCAATGAATTAAAAGAGAACATGGACACCTAACTGAAATCAGGGAATTATGCAATGAACAAAATGAGAAAATCAACAAAGGAAAGAAACTATGAAGAAGAACCAAACAAATTCTAGAACTTAAGAATGCTGTAAATATCTAGATTGAAAAATTCACTAAAGGGACTCAAAAGCAAAGGCAAGAAATCAGAAGAAATAATCAGTGGAAGACACAACTTCCGAAAGTTTTTGGGGGGGAGTGGGGGTGGGGGGAGGCGTATAGCTCAAGTGTAGAGCATCTGACTGCAAAAGTTGCTTGGTTTTTTTCTTTTTCTTTGTGTTTTGTTTTTTGTTTTTTGTTTTTTTTTTTTTTTGCAGAGGAGATAAGAAAAAGAATGAATGATGAAAAATGAAGACAGCCTAAAACACTCTGGGGTCATTATCAAATGGAACCATATACGCATCATATGATTCCTAGCAGGAGAAGAAAGAAAGAAGAAATAATGGTCAAAATCTTACCAAATCTGAGGAGAGAAGTGGACATACAAACTCAAGATATTCGAGAAACTCCGGTTAGGAAAAATCTAAAGGGATTTGCAATGAGAGATGTTGCTGAAAGAGAAAACCAAGAAGATATGACCACTGGTTGACCAGAGCACTGGATCAGGGCAAAATGGCTTCTCTTCCACTCTCTGTCCTTAGAATGCTCATTCTGCCCTTGAAAATGGTAGGAACCGTTTATGAGGACACAGCCTTGAGACAGCAGTGCTGTTAAGACCAATCTTACCAAATCTGAGGAGAGAAGTGGACATACAAACTCAAGATATTCGAGAAACTCCGGTTAGGAAAAATCTAAAGGGATTTGCAATGAGAGATGTTGCTGAAAGAGAAAACCAAGAAGATATGACCACTGGTTGACCAGAGCACTGGATCAGGGCAAAATGGCTTCTCTTCCACTCTCTGTCCTTAGAATGCTCATTCTGCCCTTGAAAATGGTAGGAACCGTTTATGAGGACACAGCCTTGAGACAGCAGTGCTGTTAAGACCATCCAGATCGCATATATATGACTGAACCCAGTTAAGGCCACTCTGTAAACTTAGATTCTGACAGGTGGTGTGGAGATCTACTCACCTTGCAGCTGTCCAAGATAAGCCCTGTATGTAAATTCCCTTGCTTAATAAAACTGCCACCCACCAAGATGAAGTGGTCTGCTTCATTCATCAGTCTCTCCTTGCCCTCCTTGTGTGGGGGCCAGTTTGCAAATCTACAGACATTATAATCAAATTGTCAAAAGTCACAGGCAAAGGATCTTAAAACAGCCAGGGAAAAGCAACTTGTTATGTATAAAGGAGCTACTAGTAGATTCTAAGCAGATTTCTCAGTGAAAACTCTGTAGCCTGGAAAGGAGTAAGATGATATATTTAAAGTACTGAAAGAAAAAATGCCAACCAAGAATAGTGTAACTTGGAAAACTGTTCTTCAAAAAACAAAGGAGAAATAATTTCCTACAAAAACCAAAGTTGAGGGCGTTCCTTACCACTAGACCTGCCCTATAAAATGCTGAAGGGAATCCATTCAGTTAAAGCAAAAGGACTATAAGCAACAACACAAAACCATACAAAAGTATAAAGCTCCCTGGTAAAGGTAAATATTTTGTAGTGTGATAATGTATATCTGTAAATCACTTTACAATCTAATATAGAATTTAAGATACAAAAGCATAAAATTGTTGTAAATTTGTTAACGGCATGTAATATAAAAGAAGTAACTGTATCGTCAATAATATGTATAAGCATACCTCATTTAATTGCTTTATTGTGCTTTGTAGATACTTTGTTTTGTACAAATTAAAGTTTTGTAGCAACCCAGTCAGACACCATTTTTCAAACAGTATTTACTCTCTTCATGTCTTTCTGTCACAGTTTAGTAATTCTTGCAATATTTCAAACCCTTCACCTGAAAAAGATTATAATTCACTAACTCAGATGATGGTTAGCATTTTTCAGCAATAAGGTATTTTTAAGACATGTACATTGTTTTTAAAGACATAATACTATCACACACTTAATAGACTATCTACAGTGTAAATGTAACTTTAATATGCACTGGTAAACCAAACAATTTGCATGATTTACTTTACTGTGATATTTGTTTTATTAAGGTGGTCTGGAACAAAAATCACAATCTCCAAGGTGTACCTGTAATGAGAAAGGCAGAGATATAGAGGAGAGATTTTACAGGAAACTGAAGTCAGTATCAGTTTAACATAGATTGTTATAATTTTAAGATGTTTCATGTCATTGCAATGGTAATCACAAAGAAAATACCTATATAATTTACACAAAGTAAAATGAGAACAGAATCAAAATATAAAAACATTCTCAAGATAGATGACATGTTAAACTACAAAACAAGCTTTTACACAATTAAGAAGACTGAAATTATACAAAGTATCTCCTCTGGCTACAATGAAATGAAACTAGAAATAAATAGTAGAAGAAAAATAGGAAAACCACAAATATATGGAAATTAAACACTGTACTCTTTTTCAAGTTTATTATTGAATTATATACATGTAAATTACTCAAATATATTCTGTCAATATATATTCAGTTCAGTCGCTCAGTCGTGTCCAACTCTGCGACCCCATGAATCCCAACATGCCAGGCATCCCTGGCCATCACCAACTGCCGGAATTCACTCACACGAACGCCCATTGAGTCAGTGATGGCATCCAGCCATCTATCCTCTGTCCTACCCTTCTCCTCCTGCTCCCAATCCCTCCCAGCATCACAGTCTTCT